>CM031238.1:863186065-863786065 GCA_018340775.1 Taxus wallichiana var. yunnanensis
ACCACTTATTGCTCTTTTACTACTTTCATATATTTTTTGTATAATTATATTGGAACTTATTGAATTGTTCCTAATTGTATTGAGTTGAAGAAGCTTTAAGATAGAGTTTAATCTAGGTTTTCTTATGGTAAATAATGTTGAGAGAATGTTAATTAATACTGGAAGTATTGTTTATGTTATTAATCATATGCCACAAGCTAATTTATTTAATCAAATTTATATTAGTGTTATACTTTTTATTTTTATTACTCGTGATTATCATGTTATGATTATTTCCTATTAGTGTATATCTAATGTATAATTGTTCTTAGTTGTACATGAAAAAAATATTTATAATGATATTGGCATGATGAATAATGATGTTTAATTAGATTTTTATGGTGACATGACCTACATAACAATTAATGATGATAGTTTATGCAATACTAGGATAAAAATGAGAATTCTATTTCAACTAAACACGTAGTGAATTATGTATATTAATCGCTCATATATTATTATTCTTAGTGTATATCCATCATAATGATGTTGTTGCCAACAACATTTATTTAATACCCTTCTCACTCATGTGATATGGGCCAGGTTAATTAATTGAATACTCCATGTCAAGAATTCCAGAATACAATTCAACATTTATTGAAGTGTGAAGAGTAAACACATAAAAAGGGTATCGTGTAGATAATGTTTCCTAATATGGAGCTAGTTATTTGTTATAACTTTGTAGCACTTTTTTTTTGTCTTTTTGGTTGTCTTCTAACATGTTCCCTTCTAATCTTCAATCCTTGAATTTCTCTAATCTCATATTTCCTCTCTTTTTTTCTCTTTCTTCCCCTATTTTCGTATTTTGTATTTTTTTTGTAAACTACTACCGTATAGTTCTATTCATGCAAAAAATGTACATATGGTTTTGGAAACATTTTATGTGGGATTTTTTACCTTTATTGTAAATCCTTGGTTTCCCTTATTTATCAAATTTTCTATCTCACATGTCAACATGTGTGCCAGAGGGGTTCTATTTTTAACTCAAAAAGTCTATCGATACAAATTCACATCGTCTGCATTTAAGAAAAATAAAAAAAGAGAGGCAACAAATCACTTGTTACAAAAGCATCCACACATTTAAAGAAAATCAAGCATTTAGACTACAATTCATTTTTTTAAAGAATTATGAAGAGCATCTAGTATATATTGTTGCATTTCTCAAAGTTATTCAAAGCAATAGATGGGTTTAGAACTTGCACTACACTATATTTCTTGCCAAGTTGCATTATACCTAGTATGTTGTTTCCAATGTACTATGTTCATCAATGGATACTGCAAAATTTTTGGAAGGATCACATAAGCCCCTAAAAACATCACCTATTTCTCACTGTGTTTTTAAAATGTGTTGCTACCACATTAGGGTTTTAAGGAAGGTGATTAGTTTCGAGAGGTGTGTAGACTTTTAGTAAAGAAATAAATCTTTTTGGATTGTAGAGGCAAGAATAGGGTTGTTAAACCATATCCACAAATTTTAATAGTTACGAAATATGCACCCTATACTATTAACTAAGTAACTTATATATTTTTACCAAAAATTCTCTATTTGTACTAATGTTTTTGGGTTGTATTTACCTTATTGTTGGGACATGTACAATGCTTTGTGTTTTTAGAACTATCTTCTAAATTGTAACAAATCATATTCTTTTGAATCCACATTGTCAATTGAATAAGTTCATATAATATTCTTTTTGTGTAATTAAGTCTAAACTCATTTCTCATACTTGTTTAGGTTTTTATGTCAGCGTGTTGTTGTTGTTGTGCATGTCAATGTAAAGTCTCTTTCTTTGAGATTCCCATCTTTCTTTATATTATTTGGGTGCTTGGTAATCTCCATGACATTGTTTTTTGGATCACTCTTAAAGATAAGTGAACATCTAGAATGCAGAAAATGTGGCTAAAATCCTTGCACATGATTTAAGAAATTGAAACAAGGTTGCACATTAACTAGTCCCATGTAATAAGAGGAATAGGAGGATGAATACTAAACATGCTTGAGAAGTTGCACAAGAATGTTTTCATATGGAAGAAATTACATTTTGAGTTTAAAAGTCTTTCTAAGTGTTCAGATTACTCCTAGTATAAATACATAAAAAATTGAGCAAGAGTTAAGTTTTTTTATTAAAATAAAAACTAAGAAAATTACATATCCGAGATAAAATTTAGATATTAAATGTTTGAATGTCTTGTTGTTCCTATTCAATAAAGAAAATAATCATTTTGAAAGCGATAATAAAATATTCTATTAAATGGACAACTACAATAATATATAAAGGTGATTGAGACTGAATGAGTCTGAATCCTGAGGCAAAAGAAGACTGAAATAACATTCATCTTTATTAAAGTTCGTCTTATAGCATTGGTGCCCACGTGCCCGGGCCCCGGAGGTGTACGCAAATTTCTTTTCTTTACCAGTATTTCTTAACCATTCAAATCACTCAAATCAGTATGGCTGCTTGGCATTATCTTTTTGACTTTCATTACCTTACCTAGATACCTACTTGATAAATTATTTACTTAAATAATTATTGGGATTAAATATACAAGAATACATATACTAAACGAATTATTTAAGGACATCAAGATACATGGAAGTATTAAAAAGTTGGGTTTACTTGGTGAAAAAGAGCATCATTTTCATGCACATGATAAGGGACAATTTAACTAAGTGAACCACCTATGTTATAAGTAGTTAATGTATGATTCAAGAATTTAAAGAAGTATTGAAGAGTAATAACAATGATATTTCTATGATTTGTGAGACACATTACAATGAGGCACCATGTAGATATTGGTATTTATAGTATGGGGTTAGTTATTTGTTATAATTGTGTGTTTCTTTAGTAAATTTATGTGTTTATTGATTATTAGTCTAGATTAGTTTATTATTGACACTTCTTCTATAGTTTTTGTTGTTTTTTCATATATTCTTCGCTAGTATTCCCTTGTTTTTATTTATTCTTTGAGTTTCTCTCTTGTTTTTTCTTTTTCTCATATTTTCTTGTGTTTTGGGTTTTTAAGAACCTTGCTTTGTATAGTTTAGTCATGTCAAAAAAATAAATTATAGTTCTGGAAACTTTGTATGTGGGTCTTTTAATAGTTATTTTGGTTCATTAGGGTTTTCAACCTTTCTTTGTTATGTTTTTGCATTCATTTTATGTTAATATGGTTCTTTTTTGAATTGAAGAAGTTTATAAATACATAGGTGGATTGGAATGTTGAGAATAAAAGAAAGAAAAGAAAAAAAAATCATTTGTTACAAAAGCACCCATGTGTCCTAAATAACTTCAATAATTATACTCGACTTAAAATTTTAAATAAGTGTGAAGAATATATAATTTATTGTTGCGTTGATTATTTCTTTCAAAGTGATACGCGGATTAGTGACTTGCGTTATGCTAGATCTCTTGAAGAAATGTATTAATATTGGATATGTTGTGTTCAAATAACTATTCTCATAAAAGAGTGTGATGATAAGGAGGCATAACACAAACCCCTCAAAATATATCAAATTTTTCATGACAATTTTCAAAGGTATTGTAATCACTTTAAGTTTTCAAGGAAGGAGATTGTTTTCTTAAAGATGCATATAGAATTTTCAAAACTAGAAATATTTTTAATCTAACTTGATAGGAAAATAAGGTCATTGAATGGGATTTACATATCTTAATAGTTGTGAAAAATACACTACACAATTCTATAGTTTTAGTTTGATTTCTCTACTTACCCTAACTTTTCTTGATTTTTTTTAAAATTTGATATCCAAAAAGAGAAGAGAGCCAAGTTATTTTAAATATATTTCAAATAGCTTAACGTCGATTCTGGAAAAAATGCTCTGCAACTCTAGCGCAAAACTAGAGTCGGCTCTCCTAGGGTTTCCCCTCACTCTTTGTCATACATGCCTTTCCAAGATTTGCGGGATTTATTACTATAGTCTCTCCTAGGGTTTCTCACCCTCTGGGAGTCCCCTATATAATGACCTCACCATCTTCAAACCTGGTTGTTTCAATTGTGGCAGGAGATAGTGGAGCGAGCAATGGCACTGCCGGCGAAGCATCCCAGGAATTTTTTCCCAAAGGTTTTTCATGAGGTAATCTCTCTCCTCCGAATGTAGTTCTACCCATTCTTGAATTTAGTGTTTTTTTCAATAGTTAGAATAGTTTTGCCTCATTGGGTATATTTTGGTTAGAATCCCCTTTGAAAGCATGCTCGAATCTAGGCTAACACGGTCTGGACCCCTAATGGGGTCCACACAATAACATTGAAAACATGACCACGGGTTTCTTTCTTTTTCATTTCTCGACCTTTACATTAATGCGCCCAATATTTTGGCTAAGCAAGCCACTTTGTATGTTCGTAACTCGTTGCTTGTGTTAATACACCTGCAGCCACAAAGGACTTTGTGGTATCTAAAATATATATAGCCCTTAAAGTGCCTGTATGGATTGAATTTCTTGGGCTTCCTCGACATGTGTACATTTTATGTCACAAATTACCACTTTGCTTGGGTAGGTAGTATGCCTAGAAGCTGATAAGCTTTACCATGCTTATCCTTAGAAGTGAGTATGCATTGAGATTGATCTCTTGCAGGATCTTAAATAATTTGTGGATATTCAAATGGGTGATAAATGCTACTCCCAGTGGGTCATGTATATCAATCTACCCAACACTTTCTTCCGTTGTCAAGCGTCTGATCACAAGATCAGGGATTGTCTACTTTATGTCCCTCGTAACCACCATGTGGCCAAAACAACTCCCGAGCCATTCAAACCCCAATAGGAGAATGAAGGTTGGTAAGTTTTCGGAGGCCAGCAAAACAAGAATAAAGCCCAACAATCCAAAGCCTCTAGCTACCATGGCCATCGGGAACTAATTGTTAAGGAACATTCTCTCAATATTATAGTTAAGGATCCTTCTCTGCTTGTTAAAGAACCACCTCTTATTGTTATCTCAGCTACCCCATTACAAAGTATTCCGTAGCATGCCCCTTACGGCATCGGTTCTCATGGACCTTATTTTTTTGTTTCTCACGTCCCCATCTTGCATTCAGTTCCTGTTGCTACCAAGCAACTCTGAGGCCTTCCAAACGACCCCAAATTCCATCTGCATTCTCGGGACCATAGCCCAAAATGCGTGTGGAATCCACCGAAGCGAATACAACATTGAGTATGCCAAATGAAAAAAATTTGATCTACAAGATTTTTGCGTAGCATAATGCTTGCTCATTTCTTACACAATCAATATGATGCCCTTGAGGGCTTGGAGGATGGGGATATGGCTCTTGACCAATGTTTCCCATGAATTGTTTATCTTGGAATGTTAGGGGTCTCACAGACTCCTATCGTAAGTATGTGGTGCATAAAAATCGACAACGATGTGCAAATCTGGACATTTTATTTTTATAGGAAGTTAAAATTACAGGTTTTCGATTCTGAGATGGTATGCAAATTCATCTGGCCTGACAACTTGGCTTTTGTAGCAATCATGAAGTAGGGTGTGGGGGATTAATTTCACTTTTTGCTCTAAATGGTGGCCCTTATTAATTGACCATGGAATCGACCCCACCAACCATGTCATATGGGTCCTCTTTAATATTGATGGCCACCCTTTTGGGCTCATTAATATTTACACCTCGAATGATGTGGCCGAAAGGGCCGATCTGTGGCGGTGGATAGCCAACTCCATTCCCGATGCCTACTAGGTAATAAGTGGAGATTTTAATATGGTTGAATCCCCAAATGATAAATGTGGCCACTTACCTATGAGGTGGACACCTGGTGAAAGGGAAGCATGGTACTTCATGTGAAATAAATTCAAATTCTTTGATCCTAATGCATCTCGCTTTCCCACCTCTGTAACTTGGTACATGTGGTCCAATCTTCGTGGAGGGATAGATCACGTCCTTAAACGGCTTGACAGGGCCATGTTGTCAGCTCAAATTTTTTTTGAGTTTGATAGCATTTATTCCATGCTAGTGGAGGTTATGCCTAACTTTGTCCTTTTGGACCACTCTCTATACGATTTGTATCTGTTGGCATGATGCGCGCCCATTTTTTCATAAAGGCCAATTCTTTCTTAATATTGCCTTGATGCAACATGGCCCCACTATCAATCATATCAAGCGGATTTGGAATTTAACTCCATGACCCAATCACTATTAGCGATTTCATCCACCTATGCAAACCAACTAGTTATAATGGTGGGAAGATGCACTGACTCGAGACTACCATATTTCTTAGAATCTATGGCCTCAGTGCATTTGAAAAATTTGGCGTCGCTCATACACCGCTAACACCTCATATCTCAACTAACGATGGTGGTGCTTCAAGGTGATCCCTTCTCTGAAGCACTCTACAATTGCAAGTTGCAACACTTTGACATCAAATCCAAATTGTGGACAACTATAATGCCGAGGCGCTCAGATCCGGGCTCAAATGCATTGGCTCAAGATTGGAGATCGGGTTTTGAAAGAATTCTTTCTTTCTCTTGAGCTAAAAATCCTTCTCAATAGATCCGAGCTATCATGGACAACGGAGCTCAAATTATTGACCCGTAACTTATGTTGCAAGCCTTTATGCACCATTACAAGCTCGTCTTTCAAGCTCAGCCCCCAGCTCAGCTCGTTGAGCCACTCTTGACCAATGTTTGGGTGTTGTGCCACGCAAGCTTTAGAGGCTCAAAAGGTGATCTGTGAAAGAATGCTCACCATTGAAGACCTCCATGAAGCCACTATGTAAATGGCTAATGATAAAGCATCAGGATGCGATGGATTCCCTTGTGAATTCTATAAATCTCTTTGGGATTCTATCGGGAAAGACCTTTTTATGAGTCTATCTTGAAGGATTTCAAAACCAATCCCTAGGGCCACATGCATTAATAAGGGAAACATTAAATTTATCCCTAAGCAAGGAGATCCCAAGAAAATCACTTGTTGGTGGTCGATTATATTGTTAAATGTCTCCTACAAAATCATTGCCAAAGTGTTAGCTCTATGATTACGTAATCTTACTGCTGTTATTATTCATCTAGAGAAAACAGGCTTCATACAAGGGCGTTTCATCTAGATAACATCATCGTAGTTTGGGAAGGCATGGAATGGGCTCGCAGATCTCATCAGGCCGCCATGTTTATCAAGATTGACTTTGAGAAGGATTATGATCGGATTGAATGGCCATTCATTCTCGCCATGCTTCAGGCCCTTGGCTTTGGACCCATTTTTATTTATTCAATCGTCAATATGCTCTTTGCAGATGCATCTGCTCAAATTTCTATCAATGGCCTTAGCTCGGAGCCCTTTGGAATTTTCCGGTCTATCAGACAAGGTTGCCCTCTTGCCCCTACATTGTATGTGCTTTGGCGGCCGAAGGCTTTGGTTATCTCTTAGCTCATGCCAAAGCTGCAAGGTCTTGTTTGTGGAATCTTCTTTGCACTGATGAGCTAATTCTCAACTCCTCAATGGGCATTTTATGGATGATTCCTTCCTTACGCTTATCGAGGATGAGAACAACATTTGCAATGTTATGCAATGCTTGGATACTTTCTACCTAGCTTCTGGCTCATCCATTCAATGGCGAAAAACTCAATGTTACCAATAATATTTCCTTCCTTCATTAGGACTAGCTTGCCACATTTGATTGGAAAATTCTACAACATGGTGAGATTTTCAAATTTCTAGGTATTCCTTTTGCTTTTCAAGCCTCCTGGTTGATCTATGGCATTATGTCATTCAACGGGTGGTGAAAAACTAGAATATTGGCTTACTAGGCCTTTGTCTCTGGCTAGAAAATTCCAAATTTCTCTAAAGTTCTTGTTGTTACCCATGTCTACTACTCATCTTGTTGGGTTCCTTCCAAGGCCTCCATTAAAATCTTGAAAATATGCTCAAAGCTTTCCTATGGGCTAATGCTTCTATTGGAAAAGGTTTTCATCGAGTAGCATGGGATATATGTTGTCTGCCTCATAATTCTGGAGGCCTCGGGCTTATCCACATTCAACGCCAAGGGCAAGCTCTCTGTGCTAAGTGGATTATCAGAAGCATCACTAGCCAAGAAGCTTGGAAAGTTCTCATACGGCATGGCATTGCGGAAGGCTCTCCTTATGGCCGCCCTACATGGAAAGGCTTAGGGTTTGTCAATTTTCTCATCACTCTTGTGCTTGTCAAAATTGTTGGCACTTTTGTGCTTAAAAGTATCTGGAAAGCATGGGAATGTGTCAAACCCTGGCTTTTATGGAAAGGGGATGGATTTCGTAATGGGTTATCTCTTAACCAAAATCTCTCTGGTGGTGGTCACCGATTTTCAATCCCAAGATCAATGCTTAGCAGAGGTCCCGGGAATCTCCGTGCTCAAATTCTTCAAGTGTGGAATTCACACCATCGAGGACTTCTTTCTGCAAGAACATGCAATCTGTTATCTTGGTTAGATTTTAAAGCTTTGTTTGGCTTTCAACCAAGATCAAGATACTTTCAATATTATGATCAATTTGTTCCTGATCACATGTCTGCATAAGATTGTTGTGCATTCCTCTCGCCCTTGGTGGACAGACTGGAAGTGGTATGTTGATACTCCTTTTTGTAACTACAAAGCCAACAAAGGCTATCGATGGCTCTCACCCCATTTTCCCATGGTGGAAAAACTTAATACTCGTTGGGGAATTCACACCACTGTCTACCTAGGGTAGATGATTTGAGACTGTTTGGACTATATGTGTGGAGCCCAAAATTTCTCATTTTCTTTGGTGTATTCTACACCAAGGCCTTCCTATCGGGGCTCGTCTTGTTCAAATTGGGATTCCATCTCCCAAATGCCCCTTTTGTGGGCATCTAGGAAACACTTTTGCATGTCTTTAGTTTTTCCCAAAGCTCAAATTGCATGGAACTAGATCCATACTTTTTTCTTTCCCTCACGGCCCCACTGTTTCACTTGGCAACATATCCTCTTGGGAGACAATCCCAAACTCTTGCCTATGTTCACCCAGATTTGGCATGTTTTCAAAGGGGAGATTTTATTTTGGATATGGAAAGAAAGAAATGCTTTTTCTTTGTTAATTCTACATTTGATCAATATTTCTCGATTTATAATAAATCTATGGTGATCTCTAATGTACTTATGCAGATTCAAGTTCAAGCAAACAAGGTGGCGCTTGGAGGTGGACCACCTCCAGGACTCTGCTATGCCACTAGGGGAAGCCCGTGCAATGTTTTCCGAGTGCCTCCATCTCCCACCAAGTGCTCCTCACCTTCAATCCATGGAGGCCGACGCAATGCCGATCCCGACACCATGCTTTAATCGCACCCTCCGCTCTCAGGGTCGATCCATCGCATAGTCATTCACTGTGCATCATATGGTTAGGGATCCTCGCTGCACTCTTTGGCTCACCAATAGGTGGGGCTCGCCACCTCGGCAAGCATGGGTGGGGTTCTCTGCCACATTCGTCGGCTCACCAGCAGGGTTGGGGCTCTCCTTCTGCCGCTACTTCACACTAGGTCGCTTGGCACCCACCGCCACCCCCGCCATCATCTAGAAAATTCCCTCACCTCAACCTCGCCATTCCTACGCATGGGAAGCGGACCTAAAGGAAGAACTTGTTGCTGGTTGGGAGATTTCAGACGCTGGTAAAGATCTACTTGGTTTGGGGTGGCTGGATGATCAGGATCCGCTTGCTTTCGGGCATGTTTGCAAGCTGTTGCTTGATAGTGCCTTTGTTTTTTGGGGCGATGCTTTTTGTTTTGATGTTCTTTCCTAGGCTCGGACTAGTTTGACTTTTGATGTTCTAGGCTTGGCCTAGCTTGTTCGTGGTTTTGGGCTCTCATACCTTTTGTGCTCTCATACTGCCCATAAAAAAATTTTTGTTGAAAAGTTATCTTGTATCTTATTGCATTAATATAATATAAGATCTTTCTCTTAGTCATGCAATTTTAATGTAAAATCACTTCCATAAGTATCTACACTCGTTCTTAGGTTGAAACGCTCTTCGCAAAATAGATTTTGTGGGTGCTTACGACTCCATTTGTATTGATAGAGATTTGAGGTTTAGAAGGCAACAGAGCATTGGAATAATTTGGAAGGATGGCATCCGCTCCTTGTATGGCGCCCGCGCCCGCGCCCGCGCTCGCCGCTCCTCCTAGTATGGCTTATGGCGACGTTTTAAAGCTGCTTCTCATGTCCTTGGGCCTTTTTATTTTATATATCAGATGTTATACGACGCATTTGGGGCATTTGTTGGTAAACCTTCTCGGCACTTGATTCCTGGAAGAGCTTTGCTTCTCACTGCTTTCACCATCCAAATTTTAACGTACCTGGAAAATAAAAATATAGGCTTTTCGAACAAACCGAATATTGACAAAGAGGTGGAATTGATAGTCGGTAATGAGTTGCTAGTTGGAAGACTTGTAATATGTGTGTTCATGGGGTATTTATTGCCAGGAATGGCTCGTTCTGGCTCTGCAAGCGACTGGCGAACTGTTGCAGCCTTGGTGGTCGGTGTTTTCAGCGCCGTTACCCCTGAGCTCTATCATGGTCTTAGAACCAGGGAGTACGATAGTTTGTATGAGTTATTTCACTCAGGACTCCGTGGTTCTAAACTAGTATGGTTCATCTTATCTAATGTGATTTTATTGCTCTCCATCTTGTTGCTCATTTTATTATCAGTGTCTACAATTTTAGCGGGTAAAACAGTTCGTGGTATGCTCACTCACAGCATCTCTGTAATTCAATCAAATAAAAGAGAAGAACGGAAGAAGTCACGGGAGAAATTTGAAGATGAGATAATGTCATCGTGGCTTTTGGCCCGCGTTTGTCAGCCTCAATATGTGATAGCAAGGTCCGGATTGAACTCAGCAACAGGTTTGGTGGTCATAATTTGCATTCTATTCTATGTTGTTAAAGAAATAATTACACCGGGGGCACCATTCGTTCATGACAAATTGTATGAGTTGAGGGTTGTCACGTTGGTGCTTCAGTGGGCGTTCATCGTAGTAGGAGGGGCGGTCATCGTCTGGAGATGGTTCACGGCAGTAGTGTACTATCCAAGATTCTTTATTAATAATACACACACGATCACCGAGCGGAGTTATTGTTTTCATGTGGAGGACTACTGGGGAAGGAGTATCTTAGATCTGATAAAAATGTATAACTATCAAAACTGGCGCCTGCACCAGCAGTCTAAGGATCGTGGTCTATTAATCAGCGGGCTCGGGCTTCGCATAGCTACAACAATGAAGCTACATAACTTACTGTATGTGCTTTGGTACCTGCAAAATGTTCTTGTCTTCTGTAGCAAATGCTGTTGGTTCATCTCAGAACTGCTGTTCGGCTTCATATTTACGCGCATGTGTCTGGCGGAAAGGAACAATTTGTCTGGATGTGAAGAATTCAGAAAATACAGGGAAGAATTGGAGCAAGTATGCATGCCTAGAGAAAATCCGGCAAGCCTGTGGGTAGACAATAAAAAATCCATGAAGCAAGCAAATATTTACTTCACAGAAAGCAGGGAAAATGGGCGCAACTGCAAGGATCTCATCTCACTTGTCAGAGATCAGTTTCATTCAGAACCCGATGATGGTAAAAGGTTCATCGAAAAACTTGAGTCGATGGAGCTTGTGAAAAAATATTTCCCTGCCCTTGAAGAAAATCACGCCAGGATGACAGCAATCTCATTGCTCAATATCATCATCACACTTTTGCCTTTTTACAGGAATGTGGGTCGCATGGAAGAAGCTATAAGAGCTTTCACACAAGCTTGGGACCTGATGACATTTATTGAGAATTCTGATCCTCAACATCCCACTTCAATGGATTTGCTTAAAGTTATAGACATTGAAGCCGATAGAGTAAGTGTGGCTGCCTACAATGAATTTCAAAGGCTGCTAAATCTACGCAGGCAAGTACTTTCTTCTTCAGAAACATCAGAGCCCAGCCCGGAAGCCGGTCAGGATATCACAGAGGCTGTATCTGCCATTGACAACCTATACAAAGAAGCTGAGAAGAATCTTAAACAGCTGAACCTGCTAGTTGAAACTACAGAAGCCCAGGAAAACACAGCAGCTGTTGGAAGATCACTGAAGGATTCAAGGGATTGGGATGCAATAGCGAGCAATCACAGCAACTACAGAGTCTGTAAGCTAATTCTCAGCCGTGATCACAGTAGTGTGAATGCTCTAGTGGATGACTTGTTCTCTTCATTGGGAGATGTATTTGCTGACTCCCTGCTAC
This sequence comes from Taxus wallichiana var. yunnanensis, assembly GCA_018340775.1. Classification (NCBI taxonomy): domain Eukaryota; kingdom Viridiplantae; phylum Streptophyta; class Pinopsida; order Cupressales; family Taxaceae; genus Taxus; species Taxus wallichiana. The sequence goes on from CM031238.1 coordinate 863,198,317, forward strand.
GAGTACCTGATACGCTGATAAAGAGTTGCAGGAACTGGGCAGTCCAGTTTGAAGAGGACAAGATTTGGGAGGCCATTTACATTGCAGCAAAGGCTACTGGAGTCATGCACGAAGGGTGTAGTCTGGATCTCAATCAATTGCAAGTGTTGCTCGAGTCCTCCCTGCATGGAATCGAAACTGTATAGACATGGCTCAGAAATTTAATCACTAGCACATCAGATTTATTAACATGGATAGGTACCCACAAGCTTAGAGCTTGAATCTCTATATTGTTATGCTTCTTGTAGAATATCCAGCTTCAATATTTACAGATGTTAGAGGTTAATTGATTGTGATAATATTTCCTAAGTATAAATTATGGCAATCTAACTAGTATGTTCAGCACCTCTCAGTGTGATTGTAGGGTTGATTGGTAATGTTTGATTGAAAGAGCTTACTTATATGCTCAGGTGTTAATGATATTGTAAATTTAAACCGTTTGTGTTAATGTATATTATAATACGGATATTCAATAGGAATATGTCATTTTCTTCCCCAGTGTACAGGTTGTTTGTGTGCCATTATATTTAAATGATCAGAGGGTCTGTCATTTACAAGAATATTAAATTAAATGAATATTGGAGTTGTTTTTCATCTTACTTCATATCATTTCTATAACAAAGGTTATAAGTTTGAGGGAAAACCCTTATACTTCCTGACAGTTCCTGTTATACATTGAGAAGAATTCAATTCTCAATTCAACCGAGTGAGACTATACAATTCAATTCTCAATTCAACCGAGTGAGACTTTACAATCCAATTCTCAATCTCATAAGCATTTCAATCTCATAATGAGAATAAATAAGACACAAATCATCTAATTTTATATGTAAGGTGAAGATATGAATGGAATGTTAGAAATTGATTGATGGAGATTACATACATGCATGCTTCGTACCTATTTAAAAGCTCAGATTCCTCTAACACAAATAATATCTATTATCTACACTCCAATTCATAAATTTGATCGTGTTCACATTAGTCATGAGTGCAATCAACTTGTACAATTTATCATCATATCAAGCTTTGTTATTTTTTTTCATGGCATCAAGATTCTCAATTTGACATTTATTATTTCGATAAATAAGACACATACATGAGTGGAATGTTGAAAATCAAAAGGTTTGATATAAATGCCCACATGTCCAACACACATTCCATGGATTGAATTTTTACTACCCAAATAATATTTGTTATTCGTGCTTCATTTAAGAATTTCAATCTCTTAAAGAGGATAAATAAAACATAGACATGAATGTAAAATTTGAAATCAAAAGTTATGAATTAAATACGTAGATGTCCCACACCCATTCCATGGATCAAAATTCCTTTAACGTAATAATTGGGATAATATTGCACCTCCCAGGTCTGCCAGAAATATATTTAGGTCACATGGCACTTATCTACCTAACATTATGAGTCACGAGTTGAAATCACCCTTTGAGGTCGGTTCAACACTTTTCTCCAAGCTCTGCCTCGACCTTAGATATCTATCTCAGCCCATATAGATCTCTTGGACACTTTGCATGCATGATCTATTCTAAATTATGTTGTGGAGGCTCCCAAGTAGGAAAATATATGTGTGCATGTCAATTCTAGTTCTATTTTAAATGCTCTCAAGGAAGCTCTATTATCCATTTTGCCCCTCAAGAAAAATGGGCATACATGAACTGCACACCGAGAAAATAGAGGGATTGATTCATTCATGGGAGCTTGCATTTGAAATTGGCCAAACAAATTGCGGGCGGGTTCAATAATGGCGATGATGTCGTAGGCAAGAAATTGAAGGAAGCTTGAAGTTGAGCTAAGAAAAATGAGGACTTTAGAGGTTTTTTGGTTTGGAGTTTAGCAGCATGTAGGTAAAAATCAAGAAAAGAGCTGAAGCACGAAATGCCGAAGTCTGAAATGGTTCGGCATTTTCGGGTCAACGGCGTCATGAAAATGGAATTTTGGAGTCCCAAGTCCAAATTTCAGACTTTGGAGGTTTAGAGGTGCGGGGTATTCGTTGAGAAAAGCGCAAAAATGAGAGCAATGCCCAGGAATCCCAAAATGCCGAAGTCAAAAGGGTTTGGCATTTTGGGTTCAAACTTGACTTCGGGTCAACATGGCGGGAATTTTCAGATTTCGTAGGTTGCGAGGAATTTGAGTCGAAAAATAGAGCCAACCACTCGTCATTAATGCAGTATGGCACCTCAATCTTCAGATGGCCATAACTTTTGATTGGGAGCTCGGATTTGCAAAAGAAATACAATCCACCATTTTAGAGGGTGTTCAGGTTTCTCACCTACCACAATGATGAAGTATGGGCTTCCTTTCTTCTCCAACAAGGCAAAGTACAAGGAGGTATGGGTTTTACAGTGACACCCATCATTGTTGCAGGTGAATTTAATGAATTTAAGGTGGTTGAAGCAAGATTTTGAATTCTTCTTTCCCCTTTCTCTCATTCTTCCTATATATTGTAAGGAGGGTCATTGTTCTAATGTTGGATAATTTTTCTTTGCACCCTCCCTTCTTCTCTTATCTATAAGTGGATTTGTGGAGTTCAAACCTCCCATTCAAGTTGTAATGCAAGTTTGTGCCTCTTGGCCATTGTAATGCATTGTATCAAATCTGTGGAGCAATAATATAAGTCTATGGATGAATTTCAACCCTCTCTTATGTTCATTGCTTTCTTCTGATCTCTCATTGCAATCTTGGTTATTTGTGCATGGTTATTGTATTACATGTTTAATGGTTTGTGGATTCTCATCAGTGGATTGATCTGTGGTGTATTTTCATCCTTCTTAATTTGATTGTGGTTTCCATCTCCATGCAAAAGTAGGTGTTCAACATTCCTTTTGGTGCATCACCTATGTTAGTTTAGGTTTAATTTCTTGTAATCTTCTTAACCCTGTCTCCTTGGCAAGTTAGAATATATTTTAGAATAGATCCTCTACAATTTGGATGTGTGTATCAAAATAAAGGAATAGGAGTTGGCCTCCATCCGGAGGGTTATCCCGATTGCAAAGTTCCACACTTTGGTATAACTCCATGTTTGATGAATCACACTAAGCTGCCTCAACCATTCAATTGCGAGCAATCGGGGTGTTTGATTACGCCTCAACAAGCTCCTACAACAAGGAAGTGTGAAAATAAAAGGAAACAAATAAAACACGTAATAATTGTGACAATATTGCACGGAACCCTACCAAAAATATATTAGGCCATGTGGCACTTGTTTACCCTACACTGTGAGTCACAAATTGTAGTCATTCTTTGAGATCAATTCAACACTTTTCTCCAAGATCTTCCTTGCCATTAGATATCCATCTCAGCCCATATAAAGATATCGACCACTCTACACGCTTGATCTATTCTTAACCATGTTGTGCAAGCTCCCAAGTGGGCAAATATTTGTGTACAAGTCGATTCTAGTTCCATTTTCATCCGAAAAGGAAGATGCTATAAAAAGAAACATAAAAATAAAAGGCAACAAATAAAATGACTGAATGAATCACAAATAAAGGCCAGACACTAAATGATAGTATTAAATCTTTTCTTTTTAGGTATTTTTCTCAAGTATTCATTGAGCTAACATCACTAACTTACTATAAATTTGGGATTTGACCTTAATAGTATTATAAAAGTAGTATATTTATTATTTTAAATTTTTGATAATTTTTTAATATATCTTGTCTAACATATATGTGACTCACACACATATCATGGAAATTTGGAGGTGATTGTTGTTTGTAGAAGTCATCAGAAAAAAAAAAGTATTATTTTTACTAACATACGGTATTTTAGGACAATCAATAGTACACAATCAACCAAATTTGAAAAATAGTAGAATATATCAAAAAAATTGAAAAAAATAAAATTACTATTTGTTGAAGTCTTCTTCGTACCTGTGAAAAAGAAAATCAATTTTGATATAAATCTTAAAATTTATTGGCATAGACATATGTACACTATTTATTTAAAAATATTTTTACTGAATAATTAATTAAAAAATTATAAGTCAAAAAAATATAAAAATTTGACAGGACCTCAAAAGTCAAATCTTGAACATATATCTAAAATTTCATGGTGAAAAAACAACTTTTCATTTAAAAACACCACCGAGGGGACAATCGTTCCTCTTTTATAACATAAGAAACAATGTATGAATAAAATTAAGATAAACACCAAAATTTTAGCCAATTTTTTTTTAAAATATACATGTATTCTACACTCTAAACACAACATTCCGTTAGTTTGTGGAATTTTGTGAATGCATATGGTTTTGTGGCTATTACCTTTAGAAAATCAATGAAATTGAAAATTCATGTTTATAAAGGTACAAAACATACAAAAAAGTGGGACATTTTATTGTGCTTTGACCCAAAACATAAGAAAAAATCTTGTCATAGCTCTTATATTCTTTCTGCACAAAGCATCCCCTCCATCTTGTCTTAATGTCCATATAAGCTCAAATTCATCCATCCCTAAATCCTTCATCCTCTCTTGTTTGGTGCAAAGTTGTGAGTCGATCGTTTGTGCAAAGAAGTTATCATGCATTAGAGAAGGCACCTACATTTCAATCATTGAGGCACGTCGAGTCATAGCCCATTCCAAGGTTCATGAAAGAGTCACAAAAGAGAAGGTATGTGGTTTAGTTACTTCACTTTTTGTTATCGATGCATTTTTGTAGCATACATTCGGAATGCCGGTGGGACATACCCACGCTTTGTTACCATTGATTTCACAATTAGTGATTTTTTCAATTCTTTGCTTACTATTATTTGTTGTTATCATTTCAATTTCTCTACCTTATGGCATCATTTGGCTAACATTCACATTGTGGGAAGTGTTTTTGTTCTATGGTGTTTTATGGTGTTTGTGTAGGTGATGGTAACAATGGATCAATGGTGCTCATACTGTCTTTGACCTCCACAGAGCTCGGTGGTTTACGATCGGTGGAATGAACTCACACCATTTATTACTAATATCATGTTCTTAAAATGTGTTTTGCAAAAAATCCATTACCAAATTCGGATACTCGTGGATCACGCCAAAAGTGTTTTCAGTAAATCGTTTGGTGTTTTCAAAGTACATGTAGTTTTATTTTTCCCGACTCTTCGATACGATAAAAATCCCATTTCCATGCTTTATTAGTATATCTGGTTTCATTTAACTGACATATGCTTTAGTGGGTTTTTAGTGTTTATCGATCTCGGTATTTGTTATTCATAATCTTACAATGTTTGCAGGGAGTTTCTTCTAACACAAAAATGATATGATTTATTTCACTAACATTCATATTTGGTGTTTAGTGTTTTTGTTGTTTTCTTTGTGCTTACATGAAAAAGCCCGTTGCAATAAATTGGATCTCCAAAAAAATCATAATCATATTTAAAATAAATAAATATACATATATTTATAATTTTCCTTGAATCGTTCATTTTTCCTCGACTATAATTGGCTCTATTGTGACTCTAAAAATGGGAGTAGTTTTAATAGATATTTTTAACAAATTTTTTTTATTTTTCTTTTTAAAACAATAAAAAATATATATACTTTAATATTGCAATACATATTTCATTTTAACAATGTTTTTGCTAATAAAAATACTGATCTAAACAAACAAAACCCCCAGCTCGGTGAGCTAGCTCACCGAGCTCCTAAACGAGCTACCCAAATACCTTCCTAGCTCACCCTCTCATCCCAACTCCTATCCCCATTCCCGACCCATCCCATCCCAGCCCCTGCGCTCTTCTCCCACCGAGCTCTACCACTCATCACCTCGGGCCCGCTCAGAATCCTTCCCTTACACCACCTAGTGACTCCCCAGCTCACTCGCTCCTTCAATGCAAGAGATAAGATTGTGAGTATGAATAAGGAAATTCCCAAACTGAATCCATTTTGTCAAACCTTTTTGTTCTCCGCAGGATCTGTTTCAGCATTTTCAGCTCGGGCTTGTAATGTAGTTTCCACCCCGAACATCACTTGTGGTTGATAATAGTTACGCAATCCACATGTAAAAAAATATAGTATTTCACAAATGAACTAATCATATGAACACCAATTTTTTTTTATTTGGTATTATGTGAAATATGGTAGTCTCAAATTGATAAATCGTCCAACTATAGAGCAACCTTATTTTATATATTATGATAAAAATGTTTAAAAGAGAGAAATTTGAAAAACTTAGGGGCATGATTTGTCTCTCTAATATCCACGGGGATTAGAGAGGAGGGGGAGGGGGAACATTTTCTTCTTCAGTAACTCAACATTCATGTAAAGATGAATTGAACAGTCACTCTTATTTGGAAACAAGTATCTTTCATCTTATTTTGGGTAATATAATTTTAGGTTTGGAAATTTTGCAATTGATTTTTTTTTGGAGTATTTTGCAATAGAACTATTTGATCAAATGTATTGTAGATAAGTAAAATGATGTCTACAATAATATATAATTAGAAATAAAATATTCTTGATTAATAACTTATACATATATTAAATAACTTTCAACATATTTAGAGTCTTTGCAAGCAATAAATTATTCAAAGAGAGTCATTTAATTTTTGCAATTGGTTGAAAATATGGCTAAGAGAGAAAAGGACACTAGAAGAGAGAGTGAAACGACATGAGAAAGTATTTTCTATGATCATCAAAAGTGTAATTATTAAAATAAGGACTCATCTTCAAATTATGAAGGGAATGATATAAGTAATGGGAAAAAAGGAGGAAGAACTAGTTAAAGCAATGGTCAACACCATCAAAAGAAAATTAATTACATGGAGAGGTGTTCTGCAGTGATGTGCATTGATTGAAATAATAATAATTTGCCAACTAATATTTAATGGTTAAAATAATTTATTTTTTAATGCTCAACTCAATGTTTAATAAATAAAATAAATATATGATTATGTATTTATACATAAAAATGTAAGTTATTTTAAAAGTGTGAAAGATAACAAGTGTTAATGGGTAAATAATTGTGCGGGGATATTATGGGGAAGGAAATTCAAGATAGGTAAGTAACAAGTTTTTAGATTTTTACTTTTGGATGTATTTTTAAATTTACATGTAAGTATTTATATTAATTTTTAGTGGAAGATAATTAATTAGTGCTATAATAAATAATAGGTGTAAATAAATGTATTTAAGATATCTATGCTAGTAGATAAAACATATTTTTCAAATGATGTGGTAAAAAACGAGTCATGGTGCTCATTAATGGAAATCATCATAGCATAATATTGAGCCCTATCAAAAAGAAAAGGGAATAAAACAAGGTAAAGAAGAAAAATTTAAATAAAAACTCAAATCACTTTGGAAGTGAATGGGTGGTTTTTATGATAAATGATGTTAATCATACTGTTATGGCATTAGCACTCATGAAAGATCGCAAGTGAATGGTTGAGGCAATCAATGTGATTCATCAAACATGGAGTTATCCCAAAGTGTGGGACTTTGCAATCGGGATAACCCTCGGAAGAAGGTCGGTTCCTATTCCTCTATTTTGATACACACATCCAAATTGTAGAGGATCTACTCTAACTTGCCAAGGAGACAGGGTTAAGAAGATTACAAGAAATTAAACCTAAACTAATAGAGGTGATGCACCAAAAGGAATGTTGAACACCTTCTTTGCATGGAGATGGAAACCACAATCAGATTAAGAAGGATGGAAATACACCACATATCAATCCATTGATAAGAATCCACTAACCATTAAACACAAACCATTAAACATGTAATCATGCACAGATAATCATGCTGAGAGGGTTGAAATTCACGAGATAACATTGATTTGATACGAGTGCATTATAAAGATTGAATGAGAGGTTTATACTCCTTCTTATAGATAAGAGAAGAAGGGAGGGTCTGAAAAGAAAAATTATCCAACAAGAAAGCTGATAAATGAACACATGAGAGAGAGGGTTGAAAATTCATCCTAAAACAAACTTATATCATGATGTGCCTCCATTGATTTGATGGGCAAAAGTGCATTATAATGGGTAAGAGGCACAAACTTGCTTTCTCCATTTTGAAGAACTTTAGAATGAGAGGTTTATACTCCTTCACGAGTTCCTATAGATAAGAGAAGAAGGGAGGGTCAAAATTTGAAAAGAAAAAATTATCCAACATTAGAACAATGCATTTTCACCTCCTTGCAGCTGAAACCTCCAAATAAATAGGAAGAATGAGAGAAGGGAGAGAGAGAAAAGCCCTCCGCTCGAAATGCATTGACCCCTAAACCTCAACCACCCTAAAATGACATTAGAATTCATCCTCGTTGAACTAAAAACAATATTGATGGGTGCATTTGGCTGCAAAACCCATACCTCCATGTACTATTCCTTGTTGGGCGAAAGGAAGCCCATACCTTCATCATTTGGGTAGGTCAAAGAAGTTTAGAAATGCATTTAGGAAATATAAAAAAAGCTCACCCTCTAAAATGGAGCATCCACACATTTGTAAAATTTCTCCATTTTGAAGAACATTCACTAGTGAAAATGGGTCCACAGAGGACAAAACCTGATATTTTTGTGAAAAGATTAATTGTGGCTTTCCACAATTGAAAAAGTCCTTTCATTTGTGTAAATGTTACATGTCTACAATTGAGTTCACAATTTTTAAAATCGAAAGTTATGGCCATAATAAAAGATTTATTAAAAGATTAGGGTGTTTTTACCATTATTTTAATTTTTAATCTAATTTTAAAATAATAAAGACAAGAAAATACTATCTTTAATTAAAAATAAGTGGTTACTCTAAAATTAAAGTTTATTAAAAATATTCTAACACACAATTACTTAAGTATAAATATTACAAAAACAAAATTTAAATAGTTTTAAAAAGAATTTTTAAATTTGACTTTAGGAGGTTAGATTTCGAGAATATTTATAAAATTTTGTTCATTTTTCAAAAATACATAATCATTTCAAATTGCTGAAATTATGATTATATTATGTAATTGTAAAAGTATTTATTGAGTGTTTTCTTTTATGTAAATTGGGTAATTGATCTAAAATTTTTATGGACTTCCTTTAGTTTCCTTGAAACATTTTCCCACTTTTGAATTTCTTCCTTCATAAATAAAAAGTACTTTAGTATATTAGATCATTTATTCATATTATCCGACTCTCAAAATTTGTCAATAAATATTTATATTTAAATTTTAATTGTAAAAAAAAATCTTGCATAATATGTTATACTCAGGAATGATCAAAACCTTTAAAAAATGACTAAAATATTGTAAAAAACCTAAATGGGTATTGAATTAACGGACTGGAATACAATGTTTAATTGCACCTTATCAATATTTTGAGCTTCATATCAAATGCCTCAGCACTTGGGATGAAATCGATATTACTCAAACAAGAACAAAACGCCCCAAACTGTGCACGAGGACCTACACGAAAGTCTTAAATGCCCTCAAAGCGTTAGACTGCCTTATATCTATTTATTAAAAAAACCTGTCAAGCTCCTTTCAAATCTGACTGAAGATACAAAAATGACAAGATTTTGGGTTCGAAATACAAAGATTTGAAAGTTTGATTGAATGGTGGCAAGGCGATTTGGCTCATGTTTTTGCACATGTCTCCTCCTTAATTTTCTAGATTTTAGAGACCCCATGGAAACCTCAAATCATGGAAATTTAGAACCGGATCATTCACAAACCTCCGATTATTTCTTATCAACGGTGCGTATGTAATGTGATTTTGTTAATGAAATGTTTTGGATCATTATAAAATTAAAATAGTGGCTTTCATAGTTTAGAATCCAAAATCTGAAAAAATCCATGAAAGTGTGTCAATATTATTAATAATTTAATGTCAATATTGAACCATATTTTTATTTTTAAAATTGCGAGGAATATTATTTTGGATTTTTAATCCATTATATTTATTAATTAAATTATTATCTTTATACAATTTTTAAAATAAAATTTGATACCCTGAGCCTTCTCGGCTTTATTTTAGGATTTATAGAATAATTTTTTGGACCATAAAATTTGCTTCACCATTTCATTTTCCCCCTCATTGTCTACGAAATGAAAATTGTAAATTGGGTCCCCTTAAAATGCCTATCATTAATTATCCATAAAATAGTTTTAGATCCATTATATAAAAGTGAGATAATTGTTGATTTGCAACATCAAAAATAAAACTATAGAAAGTGAGATATAAAATATACCTATGTAAAAGGGAATATTTTGGAAAAAAATTATGTAAAGATGGATTTTTACAAAATAATATTAAAATATTTTATATTGTGGATACCATTTTCGAGATAGTGTTGTTTGAAGCCCTATATTTATCAACTTTTCTGAAACCTCTTATATTTTTAAGTCTTTAGTAAATTATTCACAAATATAGTGTAGATTACTCACAATTAAAATTTATAATATATTTTATTAGTCTATAATATCAAAATAGTTAGGTACTATATTATATTTCTTATATTATATATTATTTTTATATTTTTCGATAATTTATTATTAAATTTTTAGAAGTTTATCATTACATATTCACATTAGTGCATTTAGGAAATATAAACAAAAAAGAGGCAAGAATTCCACTTATATCCACAATAAAGAATAAAAGACATCCACACATTTAAATAAAATATAAAATTTATCTATTTTTAGACTCAACAACATTTTTAATGAATTTAATGGATAAATTTAGTAAGAGTACTCATATTAAATTTTTTGTGTGTATGATATCTACAACAAGAATTTAGATTTTGTAAAACATCCACACATTTAAATAAAATCTCCAAATTTTGTGAAAACTTAGATGAGGAGGCTCTATATTTATGTTGTGGAAGATCGGATTGTGATGAATCAAGTATATATTGTTGCATTTTAAGATGTTGAAGCGATAGATGGGTCTAGAACTTGCACTACACTAGATTTCTTACCAAATTGCATTATACCTAGTATGTTGTTTTCAATGTGCTATATTAGTCAAGGGATTTCTTACCAAATTGCATTATAATATTTTTGGAAGGATGACATAAACCCCTAAAAAATCACCTAATTTTCATTGTGTTTTTAAAATGTGTTCTACCACATTAGGGTTTTAAGGAAGGTGATTAGTTTCCCGAGAGATGTGTGTAGAATTTTGGTGAAGAAAGAAATATTTTGGATTGTAGGGGCAAGAATATGGTCGTTAAACCATATTCACATATTTCAATAGTTATTACTATATATTTTTACCCAAGATTCTCTTTTTGTACTAATGTTTTTGGGTCGTATTTGCCTTGTTGTTGGGACATGTACAATGATTTTTGTGTTTTAGAACTTATATCTTCTAAATTGTAACAAATCATACATTCTTTTGGATCCATATTGTCAATTTAATAAGTTCATAGAATATTCTTTTGTACAATTAAGTCTAAACTCATTTGTCATACTTGTTTAGGTTTATATGTCGGCTTCTTCTTCTTCTTCTTCTTCTTTTTCTTGTGCATGTCAATGTAAAGTCACTTTCTTTGATATCCTCGTCTCTCTTTAGATTATGTGGGTGCTTACTAATCTCCACGACATTGTTTTTGAATCACTCTTATAGATAAGTGAGCATCGAGAATATATAAAATGTGGCTAAAATCCTTGCCCCTGGTTTAAGAAATTGAAACAAGGTTGCACATTAACTAGTCCCATGTGATAAGAGGAATAGGAGGATGAATACTAAACATGTTTGAGAAGTTGCAAAGAATGTTTTCATATGGAAGAAATTACATTTTGAGTTTAAAAGTCTTTCAAGTGTTCAGATTACTCCCTAGTATAAGATGAGAGAGTCTATTAATACTCGCATAGATGGAAAACAACTTATAGATGTGAAATCTCATCCGATTGGGATGTTTACGAGTATATGGAAAAATATTATTCGAAACACCGGTGTTTCTATTTCAAGCAATGGAGCATGATCAGAGCACCCAGATACAATTTCTTCAGGTAGCACTGGTTCTCTTAAGGTTTATCAGATGCAGGGGTCATTATTTGTTCTTAGTCCTCAGTGCTACCGTTACAATAGCCCTGAGGCATAGAAATAAAATGGGTAAAGTTATTTTAACACACATAATCCATAGACATCCTTAAATTATTTTAGGAGTAAATGTGCAGGAAAGGACATAAAAATAAGCAGATACCTGTATGGTAAAGTGAAATTCATGATGAACTGAACTATTCCAAGGTAATATGTTGTCTTCAAATCTGGTAAGCCCTGAGAGATTTACAGAACAGAGTTCAACCTGCTGTGAAACGTAAATTAATTTAAAAGGGGAGAGATTTCATGTTAGCTGGGAGAAAACAGAGATACCTCTAGTGTTAAGAGTGAAATAGGGCTCCCCAGAGTGTGACAGTGTTGACAAGCCCCCTGAGAGAAGTACTTCAAATGGATCACCCATTGAAGCCTTTTTATTAGTATCTGTATATCACCCACCATTCAAACACAGACACCCTAAATACTTCCAAATTTATTGGGTGTAGCATACTGGTTCGGATCCCTAGTAACACCAACAATCAGACAAGGCAGAATACAAATTTCTCATAATACAAATTAAGAAATCATGAATTTCCATGCAGAAACAAAATTGTGTAATCAAACCAGATTTTATATCTGGCTTTTCTGTCGGTATAATGTATCCTACTCAGAATGAAGAGAAGTGACTTATGAATGGTGCACCCTTTTCCCATACATATCCATAACCAGAAAAGCTCCTCCTTCCCACGCCCACAAATCGCGACTTCATCAACCTGTCCACCACAATCCGATCTTCCGAGCTGCAAGATTTTCTAGGCTCTTCCTTCAAATCCTCCTCCTTGAAATCACTCTTCGGAGCTTTTCTCTTTCTCCTGAAGAGAAAGAAGGACCAGATGGTGTAGGACTTTTTAGCCGCGGCGGTTTTGGGGGTCGGGGGATCGAATCTCGGGGGCGCCGTGGTGGTTTTCGTTCTGGTACTTGCCGGAGCAGCGGATTTTATGAGAAAAGATATTCTCCCCACGCTCCCCACCTCCACCGATCCTCCTCCATTGAGATTATCAGGTGGGCTTTTTTTCTCTGCGGAGGAGGAGGAAGAAGCCTCGGAACAGGAGCAGGAAAACCTGCGTTTTCCTCGAGCCACTCAAAACTGTCAAAAGTGACCTAATCTGTACATGACAGTCAATGCATTAATGTTTCATAACTGCTACGTTTTTTCAATGAACAGTGCACATAAAGCCAACGACCAATCAAATGTTGCCACAACAAAAAAATCAAAAGCCAAAACTATACTCCAACGTCATTTAAATACACATGTCACAATACGATTGGAAAAATGAAAATGTTTAATTGCAAAAGTGAAGAGTATATCCATGCCTTCGGCAGGATAATAAAGTTAACACGGTGAGACGAAGAAGACTCAATAATAGTCATCTTTATTAGAGTTATGTCTTATAGCATTGGTGCACACATGTTTGGAGGTGGGATGGCCCTATTTTCTCCATAAATTGTCTACAAAATGTACTCCTTCATCCCATGTACAAGAAGATTTTTCCAAGGTCTGTGGACTCAAATTCTTCCATTTCATACCGTTTACTAGTATTACAACTCGTTTGTATTTAGTCGGTAGACTATATTACATGGGAATCCGGTTTCATCGTGAAAATGGTCGGTTCTATTAGAGTTGAGATTTAATGTTCATAAGATGTTTTTTCCTATTTTAATTATATTTTATATTTTGTGCGTTCATATTTGATGTGAAAGAACTTGACAAAATCCTTATTATCATTATGAACACATTACATAGATATTTTGCTGAAAATGTGTTTATGTCGAACATATAATCCCTGAAAATTTATCGGATATTTTTAAATACAACCAAAACAAACAATATATTTTTACAAATTATTAAATAAAAAAATATTTAATAGAGATAGACGGACTATTTTAACATCATAAATTTTTAGTTTGACAGGTGGAGTCAGCCATCAAATCTCATCCCTGGATCCCACGACGGCAAGTGTCTCACGGTACAGAAAAACTCAGGCCGCGACACATATTATATTCTGTTTATAGCTTTCAACGTACAATAATTTTCTGGCACCAGTGATTGATTGACGTAAAATAACACTGAAAATAAGAATAGTGTGTCAATTGCAGACCTCTTTATAGTGGGAAGAGTTGCAAGGAAAATGGGTTAACCATTCAAATTACTATGGCTGCTTGGCATTATCTTTTTGAGTTTCATTAACAACAAAAAACCATCCCGTGACATGGAGAAACGTTTTTTTTTAAGTACCGTCATCAAAAATAATTGAATGTGTCATGTCGAGAATGAGACCCCAAACTTGTCACGGGTATCGGCCATTTTATCCCACTTGTCACGAGTGGGTCGTCATTGAAGTGTACATATAAAATGCATAATTGACAGCAAGCTAATGAAGTGTACATATAAAATGTTTGTGGTGATTTGGGTCCATACAAACTTGTGACGATGACGTGTTGGCTCGGTCAGTGCCTGGTGTTTACATAAGAAACAAATCATTTACACCAGGCAAACACTTAGTGTGAAGGGACTGGCGGATTGATTGCCTCTTGCGGGCCCCAGGGGTTAAATTTGACGGCCGTTTAGACGTTTTTCATGATTTTAGCCGTAAAATACTTGCAAATATTTGGAAAAACCGTCACGTGCCACTTGCAAATTTTAAGAGTGGGCGTCATTTTCTATATAGATTTATAGGTAAATTATACAAAAATATATTTGAAATAGTTAAATATATATAAAATAATATTTTTATATTTTATTAACATCATAAAAATAACACTATTTTATATTTTTGAAAGGCAAGATTTAAAATTTACCGTCACCTAAAAATTGTTTGACAGGGATAGGTGGCCGTCAAATTTAACCCCTACTCTTGCCCAAAGACACGAGAAACTAAAAAATGGAGTCCACGAGCAACACACCAACTATAAAATCATATTAATGAGGAAAATTAGGTCCTAGTCGCAAAAACCAACCCCAAATAGGATGTGTTATTAGAGAAAAACCAACCAATCCCCAAATAGGATGTGTTATTAGAGAAAAGGTTCGGACGAAATAGTGAAAGAATTCAAAAATCCAACCCCAAATAGTTTGAGCTTTTGAAAAACTAGAAACTATGCTTAAGGATTTCAATTCTCCCACATAATCAAGAATGGGGATTTTGACCACCTAATTGAATGAGCTCAATGCCAAATGGGTAAACCCACGATAAAGAATACACCATGCAAAATGAGCAAGCTTGGGCTCAAGAATGGTAGACCAGATAGTAGAGAATTTGTGTTTCCAACACCAAGTAAAAGAGCACAATGACCTATGAGAATTGAGTTTATCCTTATCGGAAGCTTGGGAGAAAACAAATCATAGGATTTGGTGGGAAAGTAATTGATAAAAGGTGTATCTAGAAACCATTTCAAGTCCTTCCACCAAGGCCTAGAGGGGAAAATACCAGTTTTGCATGACATGTCATCCGGAATAGCTTCAAGAATGGCTTGATATGAGTCATGGTCACTATTAGATAAAGATAATTTAACCTTAGCTTATGGATAGGTGAATAGTTGTGAAGTTGATGGCTAAAGATGTCCTACACCATGCAAATCCTCGCATCTCGAAAATCTTGAGGACATGTACCCGGGGTTCCACTAAAAGAGGCACATTGTGGAAGGTAATGACCAGCGATCACCAAACCAAATGGGGATTGATGGAGAGTCCAATTTTAAACTCATCTCCATTTCATATCAACCAGGGTTTTATTTTCTCCCAATATTTCCAAATAATTTTGATAGCAACTGATCCCACCACTTTCAGTGGGGCTTTTATAAAACGTAAATTTGGGAAATACTAGCCCTTGTACATCTGTATACCTTGAGGAGAACCCTAAAAATATAGTTGCATACAAAACTTTTCCATTTCTCCAGATCATCAATGGCACAAACTATCCATTTAGCACAAAGTGCAATTCCCTGTCGGCCACCATCCAACAAGTTAAGACCTTCTAATTTTTTACGCATCTAACAATATTCCCAAGAAACTCAATGAAAAACCTTTCCATGCTATGAGCCCCATAAAACATATATGAGCAGTTTCTAAAAAAATGTAAGAAGCTTGAGAATGGACCTAGCATGAATAATAGTACACATGTGTGGCATAAGTGCCTTGGAACAAATTTACAATTTAGCTTCAAACGAGAGATGCTTTGTGATCCATTATGAAATATTCTTCCCAACTCAATCCATGACATACCACCGAGAGATAGGAGGATTTCTTTGAATGCAAAAGGGATGCATATAAATTGGAAGATTTTTCTATGTGGAATCCCCTTCCTCTCGAAGGGAGATAATCATGAGGGTGGTGGAAAAAATTATTGTCTATAGTATTGTGTCTTCCGCTTCTAAATGCTTGAACCCAAGACAAGACAGTAAACATCAATTCATTGGAAGCTTTGTTGAACATTAGTCTCATATGCAAAATCTCCATTGAATGGTCATGTAGGGGAAACTACGATAGCGAAAATCCTTTCATGAAGCCATGTTGGGTGGTGTTAGGAGAGTAGTGGCATTAGAAAAAATAATGGACATAAAGATGACAAAGGTAGGCCTAATACACCGTAGATTGAGCAACGGGGGTGGAACCACGATAATAGTTTATTAAACTCAATCAACCAACATTACATAGAATGGGCTACAATATTTATAGATATTGCATGCCCAAATACAACCATGAAACAAAGTTGCACAGTGCAACCATATTCCAAAATACACAAGCTTCCAATAACATCAGGAAGCACAAATGAATAAATACAAATATAATGTTAAAACTATAACAACATCGTGAGAAACAAATATGGTTTAGAAACCATATAACAATACACAACAAAAATATGGTTTATATTATAACCATTATTATTTAATCAATAAAATTAATTAAATAATTGTACTATGCATAATTAATTAGGATAATAATATTTTATCCCAACATTCCCCCCCTTAATTAATGCAGGAGCATAACTTGCAGAGGCCATAACTTTTGATCCGACCATTGGATGGTCCTGAAATTTTACAGGGTGGTAGATATACATTAGTACTATGCTGGAGTCAACTTTTCTTGCAAGGTTGTGCTCATTTTGGCACGTTTTCGAGCTCGGATTACGTCATCTAGTGGCCTAAAATTGGCTCCGAATGTTTTTTCCGCTTTTGACTAGGTCTTAGAAATTAATAACTTTTGTTGTGCTTGTCGAATAAGTCCAAATTTCGCGTGAGCTCTAATTTATGAATGCATATTTCATGCAACACAAATTTTGGGGTCAATCCGAGTTGTTTTGCATTTTAGGGTTTTTGGCATTTTAGGGTTTTTGGCATTTTAGGTTTTAGAGTAGTCTTGAAATAAAAGGAGAATTGTAATGATGTAATAGATCGGTGTGAATTCTAGAATGAGATGATTCACATCATTAATTTGCATTGTTTGAAGAGATGAGGAGAGGAACTCTCTGAGAACAACTCGAACTTGTCACGTGCAAGTGACTTTGTGAAAATATTTGCTCGTTGTTCAACAGTTGGACAAAATGAATTTGGATGTTGTGCTTTAACACATGTTCACGTATGAAATGAACTGTACCTCAATGTACTTTGTTCTCTCATGAAAACTGGATTGCGAACAAGTTTGAGAACACCTGCATTGTCAACATACATGGTAGTAGGTTTGTCCTATGGTATTCTAAGTCCTTCCAATATGCGACATAGCCAAATCACTTCACAAATAGCTTCTCCTGAGAACGATACTCGGCTTCTGTGGAAGAGCAAGAAACAAAGTGTTGTTTCTTACTTCCCCATGATATTGGTCTAGATCCCATAAAGAATACAAATCCAAAAGTGGATTTTCTATCATCAATGTTACTGCATGATCGAATCGAATATCCGATCGAAGAAGAAGTTTTCGTTCTTCTTGTATCCTGAACCAAGATCCATGATCCTTTGAGATATCTCAAAATGCACTTTGTTGCTTTCAATGAAAAACTTTGGGTTCTGCATGAACCTAGATAGATAGTTCAACTGCAAAGTTGATATCTGCATACGGTCAGTGTAGGTCGAGGTAAATGAGACTCCGATCATTTTGGCCGATGAGAGTGGCACTTACCTTAGGAGATGGATCCGAACGAGATAAGCTGCAATCTATTCTCCATGGGTGTAGCAATTGGTATACAATCCATCATCCTAAACTTCTCGAGCGTAGTCTTGGTATATTTCATCTGAGAAACAAAAATATGATTCTCTTTTTGCCACACTTCCAATCCAAGACAATAATGCATCAACCCGAGATCGGTCATGTCGAGCGATCGATTAAGATCTTTCTTCTTTCGCATGATCATCTCAATCGCTAGTGATGACTAGATCATCAACATAGACAACAACAATCACTAACTCCCCCTTGCTTTTTGAGGTAGAGATTGGGATCGTATGGATTTCTAACAAATCCATGTTGTACGAGATGCTCATCAATCTTGATGTACCATGCCCGAAGGTAGTACTGTTTGAGTCCATATAGAGATTTCTGAGTCTGCATACCTTCGCTTCTTGACTAAAGTACAACATATCAACACATGTTCGCGTATGAAATGAACCTGTACCTCAATGTGCTTTGTTCTCTCATGAAAAACTAGATTGCGAACAAGTTTGAGAACACCTTCATTGTCAACATACATGGTAGTAGGTTTGTCTTATGGTATTCCAAGTCCTTCCAATATGCGACATAGCCAAATCGCTTCACAAACAGCTTCTCCTGCAGAACGATACTCGGATTCTATGGAAGAGCGAGAAACAAAGTGTTGTTTCTTACTTCCCCATGATATTGGTCCAGATCCCATAAAGAATACAAATCCAAAAGTGGATTTTCTATCATCAATGTTACCTGCATGATCTGAATCTGAATATCCAGTCAAGAAGAAGTTTTCGTTCTTCTTGTATCCTAGACCAAGATCCACTGATCCTTTGAGATATCTCAAAATGCACTTTCTTTGCTTTCCAATGAAAAACTTTGGGTTCCTGCATGAACCTAGATAGATAGCTCACTGCAAAGTTGATATCTGGTCTAGTGTAGGTCAGGTAAATGAGACTCCCGATCAGCTGCCGATAGAGAGTGGCACTTACCTTAGGAGATGGATCTGAATGAGATAACTGCAATCTGTTCTCCATGGGTGTAGCAATTGGTATACAATCCATCATCCTAAACTTCTCGAGTGTAGTCTTGGTATATTTCATCTGAGAAACAAAAATATGATTTTCTTTCTGCCACACTTCCAATCCAAGACAATAGTGCATCAGCCCAAGATCGGTCATGTCGAACGATCGATTAAGATCTTTCTTCATTGCATCGATCATCCTCACGAACTTGCTAGTGATGACTAGATCATCGACATAGACAACAACAATCACCATCTCCCCCCTTGCTTTTTGAGGTAGAGATTGGGATCGTATGGATTTCTAACAAATCCATGTTGTACGAGATGCTCATCAATCTTGATGTACCATGCCCAAGGTGCCTGTTTGAGGCCATACAGAGATTTCCTGAGTCTGCATACCTTTGCTTCTTGACTAGGTACAACATATCCCTCAGGTTGAGTCATGTAGACTTCTTCTTGTAAATCTTCGTTTAGGAAGGCACTTTTTATGTCCATTTGGTGAACTTTCCATCCAAACTGAGTAGCTAGAGCAAAGATCATCCTGATCATTTTGATCTTATTTGTGGGAGAAAATGTCTCCTCATAGTCAATGCCTTCTTTTTGTGCATACCCCTTTGCTATAAGTCTTGCTTTGTACTTTTCCATTGTCCCATCTGCTTTGTACTTAGTTTTGAATATCCATCTGCATCCAATGGGTTTTTTCCCTGGTGGAAGATCGACAAGCTACCAACTGTTATTCTTCATCACTGATTGATATTCAAAATCCATTGCATCTTTCCAAGCTTTTAACTGTAGGGCTTCCTAGACTGTAGAGGGCTCATCTGATTCAATAACTCTACTCATTAAAGCAAAGTTAACTTCTTCTCTTCCTTTACTGTGAGTCCGTGGTCCAGGGGTGGATGTATCCAGTGGAGCATCCATCTCTGCATCTCGTAATGTACTTGTACACCATTTAGGCATAGGTTGAACTGTTCCCATGGGTTGTGGTTCTATCTGATCAACACCATCATCCCCATCATCATTTTCATCTTCTTAGGAAACATCAGCTTAATTTTTACAACAGGTGAAAAATCTACATCTTGTGAGTCTAGGAGGAGTCTCTGCTTCCTTCTTCTCAAAAAAATCAACATCTCTGTTGGTGTAGACTTTTCTGGTCTTAGGATCCATCAATCTATACCCAAGAGTCTCTTCACTGTACCCAATGAAGATGATTTTTTGTGACTTCATGTCCAATTTCTTTCTGTTCTATTTGGGTATGTGCATGCTTGCTTTGCACCTGAATACTCTGAGGTGTGCAATGGATGGTTTCCTTTTTGACCATGCTTCTTGTGGTGTTATTCCATCAAGAGTAGTTGTGGGTGCTTTGTTCAACAAATACACTACTATCTTTGCTGCTTCTGCCCAAAATGTCTTTGCAAGTCCGGAATCATCGATCATGCATCGCACCATTTCCATGATAGTACAATTTCTTCTCTCAACAACACCATTTTGTTGCGGTGTGTGTGGAGGAGGCATTTGTCGACAAATCCCGTGAGTTTGTAGGTAGTCTCTGAACTCATCACTGGTGAATTCCCCCCCTCGATCTGAGTGGAGAGTTCTGATGTGATGACCAGTTTCTTTCTCAACTACAACTTTGAACTTTTTGAAGGTTTCAAACGCTTCACTTTTCTTACGAAGACAGAAAATCCACATTTTCCTTGAATAGTCATCAACACAAAGCATGAAGTACTGGAACCCAGAATGACTTGGCTGCATCGGACCTTAAAGATCTGGTATGAACCGGGGAAAGTTTACCATGAGCTTGAAATGTACTCTTTTGGAACAAAGCTCTATGTTGTTTTTCTCAGGCAAAGTGAGGACACTTATCTGTATCCTTTTGAAGAGAAGGTAGCCCATGTACCATATTACGCCGGTGCAAAGTGTTTCGAGATATTTGAAACTAACATGACCAAATCTCTGATGCCATAACTGTCATTGAGGTGGAATTTTTAGCCACAAGTGCTTGATCATCTCTATGAAAAAAATCAAGTTGGAACATGCGTCCCACATTGGAGGATTTTGTAATTATTTTCGAGCCTCTTGATTTATCTCGAATCAAACACGTTTTCTTGCCGGATTGACTATCAAAGTCAATTTTCAGGTTGTGATCTAGGAGTTGACTAACTGAAAGAAGATTCTTTGTCAACCCAGGGACATATAGGACATCTGATAGTCTGCATTTGCATGAACCAAGGGGTAGAGAAATGTTTCCAATCCCTTGAACTGTATATGAAGAATCATCTCCCAACGAAACATGATTTTTGATGGTGTTTCCCTCATTGAAATGAAGTAGTCTCTGTGGCCGGTCATGTGTCGAGTGGCTCCCAAATCAACATACCAGACATCACTAGATGACGTGGATGGTTCACTTGATCGAGCAGTGAACAAGAATTCTTCATTGTGTGATTGTTCTTATTGCTCAGCAATATTACCTTGCTGGTGGGGTCTTCTTTTCCAATTCCCCTTTTTCTACCCGTGATAATTTTTAGAATGTCCCTTGTAAGCTTTTTGTTGTTATGGTCCAGAGTTGCTTGATGAACCTTTCTTGTAAGTGTTATACCAACAATCTTTTAAGTCATGTCCTCTTTTGCAGTAGGACATTGCTTCTTCTGTTGATTGTCCCCGTGAAACTGATTCTGATGTTGGGACTTCTTATAGGAATTAGTTTTCCTTTACGTTTTAGTTTCCATGTTTGATGTGAAGACAGTGCCTGCTCCTCTTCATCATCCTTATTGTGCATTGCTTCCTCTTGTTGCAGTAGGTTTACCAGTTTTTCAAAACCAACTGTCATATTTGTCACGTTTAGTGTTGTGACAAAAATGTGGTAAGAAGAGGGGAGTGCTCTCAGAACAATGGGAATGGGAGCATCATCTGTGACTGGTTCTCCCAGGCTAAAAGTGAAGCCCTCAATTCTGTAACTCTTCTTAAGAAAGCTTCAATTTTTTCATTCTACTTGAAGTTCAGTGTATGTAACTGACTCTGCAAATTCAGTATGAGATTCTTGTTCTTTGCCTCGTATAGTATGCTCAATTTATCCCATGCTTCTTTTGTTGTTTTGCATCTCGAATGTGGGGTTGCACATCATCGGACACTCCAAACAAGATGATGAGTTTGGCCTTCTGATCTACTTTATCAAATTGTCGTTGTTGTGTTGTATTAGTGGCTGATCTAGTCAGAGTACCATTCACAACAGACCAGATCTCTTCAAACTCAAGTTGTGTCTTTATTTTTGTCTTCCATGCAGCATAGTTGCTTCCTCTGAGCAATTATGAATCGGAAGAAAAATTTGGGGGCATTGGTGCCCATTTTGTAGAGATCACTGACAAGGTTTGGCTCTTATCACTCCAGGTATTAGGTCTCCCAATCTATATACCGTCAGTCCGATATACCGAACCTTTCTCGCCTAGATAATTTCTCGGACGTGGAAGAAGTTTGGATTTATGTCGCACGTGCAATATCGTTGACATATGGATGGGATGGTTCATACCAGTCAAAGAAATACCTCATGTGACCTTATTACTCCCGATTTATGTCGATTTATAAGGACGATGCCCGTGACCTTATTACGTTGTTGCATGCTATATTAGGCATTAAGTGCAAAGTAGTAGTCATGATGGCTTTACCCGTAAGCACTTCCCAAAGGCATCGTATATACCGAATGCTGCGAATGAGATCTAGGATCTCGTGAGTGTTACAGAACCAATTTTTATTGTTTTTTATTACATTTCGCGAGTTTTGAGCGTTACAAAGTTTTTGATTGACTATGGCAACTTGCAAATCAAGTACAATATACAAAGAATATATAATTTACATTCAAAAAACTAGAAAATTTGAATGGCAGGCAAAAAAATTTGTTTCGCGGGCCTTGGTGGCCTCTTGAGCCCAATACGACCCAAAATGCTAAAACTTGCAAAAAAAAACTGAAAATGCAATTTTTAGATGGGTCTCCTTTGCAAAAAAATGTCTGAAATGAAAAACCAGGCCGAATGGGAGAAAAAATTTTTTTACCCTAAATTAGGGATTTCTCCGCTAAATTTAGTTAGTTATAACTAAATTCAAAAAATTCAAAAAATTTGGCGGTTCCTCCAAAAAACCCGCCAAATTCTAAAAGCAGGTTAGGGGTGGGATTTTAACCATGCACCTCCCACTTCTAAGGCTTTCCCTCTATCCAACTTGGCCACTTAAGGGCGCTTGATGTAGGAATGAACAAACTTGTATTTGAAGTATATGAAAAAATGACTTACCTTTGAAAATGCGACCTGGATGAAGGATCCACGTGTCTGCAACTGGTGTGAGGGGAATTTAGGGTTATTTTTTTGCTAAAAACCGGATCGAAGCATCTACTGACACTTTATCTCCTTTTTCTTTGTTTTGTTCTCCTTTCGCGCCGCTTTTCCCTTATTTCTCACCATTTTTTTTTAATTTTTGCTTTCTTGGTCACTTTTTTTTTTTTTTTTTTTGTGTAGGCCGTGATTGAAATGTTTGCTATTCCTTTTTGTACACGTGTGCACTTGAGGAGGCTACGGTGCCGTGCAGATAGACAAGGCGTGGAGGAGACAGGCAAGGCATAGATTTGACTTGTATTTTTTTATTTTCTTTGTTTCACGCCATTTTGTTAGTGCGGCAGTGCATGGTGCGAGGGTGTAGAGGTCGTGGCTTTGGCTTTGGCTTTGTAATAGCTTAAACTGATCGGCTTGCTTCACCATGCCAATAAAAAACCAATGTAGATCACTGCAAAACCTCTGAATTTGATAACAAACAGATAATATTATCGTGCAAAACCCCTAAATGATTTTTTTTTTTAATGTATATATCTGCAACAAATTTTTCCTGGTGTTGAGTGCACTAGTGCAAAAAAAATTTGCGTTCCAAAACACTGAACGAGCAGGCGGGGATGTGGGAAGGCAAAGATGAGGCTGAGAGGTTGCAGGAGGTTGTATAGGCTCTCTATTACTGCATACTCTTCTCCAATCTTCTCTATCTTTGCTGCACTCTCTTTCCACTCCTTCACAGTCAGATTCTTGCTCACTGGTACCAAATGTAGATTGAGTGAACAAAGGAAGCCCGATAATAGTTTATTAAACTCAATCAACCAACATTACATAGAATGGGTTGCAATATTTATAGATATTGCACAACCAAATACAAACATGAAACAAAGTTGCACAAGTGCAACCATATTCCAAAATACACAAGCTTCCAATAACATCCGGGAAGCACAAATGAATAAATACAAATATCTTTGTTAAAACTATAACAAACATCCATGAGAAACAAATATGGTTTACAAACCATATAACAATACATAACAAAATATGGTTTATATTATAACCATTATTATTTAATTAATAAAATTAATTAAATAATTGTACTATGCATAATTAATTAGGATAATAATATTTTATCCTAACATTCCCCCTTAATTGTGCATTTGTCAAGAGATGAGGAGAGGAACTCTTTGAACAACTCGAACTTGTCACGTGCAAGTGACTTTGTGAAAATATCTTTCGTTGTTCAAGTAGTTGGACAAAATTGAAGCTGGATGTTGTGCTTCAACACATGTTCGCGTGTGAAATGAACATGTACCTCAATGTGCTTTGTTCTCTCATGAAAAACTAGATTGCGAACAAGTTGGAGAGCACCTTCATTTCAACATACATGGTAGTAGGTTTGTCTGTGGTATTCCAAGTCCTTCTAGTATGCGCGTAGCCAAATCACTTCACGCAGGCGGCTCTGCAGAACGATGCTCGGCTTCACGTGGAAGAGCGAAACAAAGTGTTGTTTCTTACTTCCCCATGATATTGGTCCAGATCCCATAAAGAATACAAATCCAAAAGTGGATTTTCTATCATCAATGTTACCTGCATGATCTGAATCGAATATCCAAGTAAGAAGAAGTTTTCGTTCTTCTTGTATCCTAGACCAAGATCCACCGATCCTTTGAGATATTTCAAAATGCACTTTCTTTGCTTTCCAATGAAAAACTTTGGGTTCCTGCATGAACCTAGATATATATCTCATTGCAAAGTTGATATCTGGTCTAGTGTGTAGGTCAGTAAATGAGACTCCCAATCAGCGGCCGATAGAGAGTGGCACTTACCTTAGGAGATGGATCTGAACAAGATAACTGCAACTGTTCTCCATGGGTGTAGCAAATGGTATACAATCCATCATCCTAAACTTCTCGAGCTTAGCCTTGGTATATTTCATCCGAGAAACAAAAATATGATTTTCTTTTTGCCACACTTCCAATCCAAGACAATAGTGCATCGCCGAGATCGGTCATGTCGAAGCGACCGATTAAGATCTTTCTTCGTTGCATCGATCATCCTCACCGAATCGCTAGTGATGACTAGATCGTCGACGGCAAGTGTCTCATGATGCACGAGAAAAACTCAAAGCCGCGAGACATATTATATTCTATTTATAGCTTTCAACTGATAATAATTTTCTCGCAGGTGATTGATTGACGTAAAATAACACCGAAAATAAGAATAGTGTGTCATTCGGACACTCTTTATAATGGGAAGAGTTACAAGGAAAATGGGTTATCCATTCAAATCACTATGGTCTGCTTGGCATTATCTTTTGAGTTTCATTACCAAAAAAACCATCCGTGACATGGAGAAACGTTTTTAAGTATTGAAAGTCATCAAAAAATAATTGAATGTGTCATGTCGAGAATGAGACTGCGAACGACCCCCAAACTTGTCACGGGTATCGGCCATTTTATCCCACTTTTCACGAGTGAAAGTGCGTCATTGAAAGTGTACATATAAAATGCATAATTGACAAGAGAAGCTAATGAAGTGTACATATAAAATGTTTGTGGTGATTTGGGTCCATACAAACTTTGTGACGATGACGTGTTGGCTCGGTCGGTGCTGGTGTTTACATAAGAAACAAATCATTTACACAGTGCAAACAGATTAGTGTGAGAGGGATCAAGCGGATTGATTGCCTCTTGCCCAAAGACACGAGAAACTAAAAAAATGGAGTCCACGAGCAACACACCAACTATAAAATCATATTAATGAGGAAAATTAGGTCCTAAGTCGCAAAACCAACCCCAAATAGGATGTGTTATTAGAGAAAAACCAACCAATCCCCAAATAGGATGTGTTATTAGAGAAAAGGTTAAGACGAAATAGTGAAAGAATTCAAAAATCCAACCCCAAATAGTTTGAGCTTTTTGAAAAACTAGAAACTATGCTTAAGGATTTCAATTCTCCCACATAATCGGCAATGGGGATTTTGACCACCTAATTGAATGAGCTGAATGCCAAATGGGTAAAGCCACGATAAAGAATACACCATGCAAAATGAACAAGCTTGGGCTCAAGAATAGTAAGAGTAGATAGTAGAGAATTTTTGTTTCCAACACAAACTAAAAGAGCAAAATGATTATGAGAATTGAGTTTATCCACCATTGGAAGCTTGGGAGATAACAAATCATAACCTTTGTTGGGAGAGTAATTGAGAAAAGGTGTATCTAGAAACCATTTCCAGTCCTTCCACCAAGGCCTAGAGGGGAAAATACCAGTTTTGCATGACATGTCATGGGAATAGCTTGAAGAATGGCTTGATATGAGTCATAGTCACTATTAGATAAAGATAATTTAACCTTAGCTTATGGATAGGTCAACGGTTTTCGAAATCGATGGCTAAAGATGTCCTACACCATGCAAATCCTACATCCGAAAATCTTGAGGACATGTACCCCAAGGTTCCACTAAAAGAGGCACATTGTGGAAGGTAATGACCAGCGATCACCAAACCAAATGGGGATTGATGGAGAGTCCAATTTTAAACTCATCTCCATTTCATATCAACCAGGGTTTTATTTTCTCCCAATTTTCCAAATAATTTTGATGGCAATCGATCCCACCACTTTCGGTGGGGCTTTTATAAAACGTAAATTTGGGAAATACTAGCCCTTGTACATCTTGATACCTTGAGGAGAACCCTAAAAAATATAGTTGCATAAAAATTTTCCATTTCTCGAGATCATCAATGGCACAAACTATCCATTTAGCACAAAGTGCAATTCCTGCCGGCCACCATCCAACAAGTTAAGACCTTCTAATTTTTACGCATCTAACAATATTCCCAAGAAACTCAATGAAAAACCTTCCGTCTTTATGAGCCAACCCATAAAACATATATGAGCAATTTCTGAAAAAAATTAAGAAGCTTGAGAATGGACTAGCATGAATAATAGTACACATGTGTGGCCGAAGTGCCTTGGAACAAATTTGCAATTTAGCTTCAAACGAGAGATGCTTTGTGATCCATTATGAAATATTCTTCTTAACTCAATCCATGACATACTACCAGAGATAGGAGGGGATTTCTTTGAATGCAAAAGGGATGCCTATAAATTGGAAGATTTTTCTATGTGGAATCCCCTTCCTCTCGAAAGGAGATAATCATGAGGGTGGTGGAAAAAATATTGTCTATAGTATTGTGTCTTCCACTTCTAAATGCTTGAACCCAAGACAAGACAAGTAAACATCAATTCATTGGAAGCTTTGTTGAACATTAGTCTCATATGCAAAATCTCCATTGAATGGTCATGTAGGGGAAACTCGATAGCGAAAATCCTTTCATGAAGCCATGTTGGGTGGTGTTAGGAGAGTAGTGGCATTAGAAAAAAATAATGGACATAAAGATGACAAAGGTAGGCCTAATACCGTAGATTGAGCAATGGGGGTGGAACCACGATAATATTTTATTAAACTCAATCAACCAACATTACAAAGAATGGGCTGCAATATTTATAGATATTGCACAGCCAAATACAAACAGGAAACTAAGTTACATAGGTGCAACCATATTCCAAATTACATAAGCTTCCAATAACATCCGGGAAGCACAAATGAATAAATACAAATATATTGTTAAAACTATAACAACATCCGTGAGAAACAAATATGGTTTAGAAACCATATAACAATACATAACAAAAATATGGTTTATATTATAACCATTATTATTTAATCAATAAAATTAATTAAATAATTGTACTATGCATAATTAATTAGGATAATAATATTTTATCCCAACATTCCCCCTTAATTGATGCGGGAGCATAACTTGCAAAGGCCATAACTTTTGATCCGACCGTTGGATCGTCCTGAAATTTTACAAGGTGGTAGATATACATTAGTACTATGCTGGGGTCAACTTTGCGTGCAAGGTTGTGCTCATTTTGGCACGTTTTCAGGCTCGGATTCCATCATCTAGTGGCCTAAAATTGGCTCGAATGTTTTTTCCGCTTTTGACTAGGTCTTAGAACTTTAATAACTTTTGTTGTGCTTGTCAGAATAAGTCCAAATTTTGCGTGAGCCCTAATTTATGAATGCATATTTGGCACGAAAATTTTGGGGTCAATCCGAGTTGTTTTGCATTTTAGGGTTTTTTGGCATTTTAGGGTTTTTGGCATTTTAGGGTTTTAGAGTAGTCTTGAAATAAAAGGAGAATTGTAATGATGTAATAGATCAGTGTGAATTCTAGAATGAGATGATTCACATCATTAATTTGCATTGTTTGAAGAGATGAGGAGAGGAACTCTCGAACAACTCGAACTTGTCACGTGCAAGTGACTTTGTGAAAATATCGCTTTCGTTGTTCGCGAGTTGGACAAAATTGAATTTGGATGTTGTGCTTTAACACATGTTCACGTATGAAATGAACCTGTACCTCAATGTACTTTGTTCTCACATGAAAAACTGGATTGTGAACAAGTTTGAGAACACCTTCATTGTCAACATACATGGTAGTAGGTTTGTCTATGGTATTCTAAGTCCTTCCAAAGTATGCGACATAGCCAAATCACTTCACAAATAGCTTCTCTGCAGAAGGATACTCGGATTCACGTGGAAGAGCAAGAAACAAAGTGTTGTTTCTTACTTCCCCATGATATTGGTCCAGATCCCATAAAGAATACAAATCCAAAAGTGGATTTTCTATCATCAATGTTACCTGCATGATCTGAATCTGAATATCCAGTCAAGAAGAAGTTTTCGTTCTTCTTGTATCCTAGACCAAGATCCACTGATCCTTTGAGATATCTCAAAATGCACTTTGTTGCTTTCCAATGAAAAACTTTGGGTTCCTGCATGAACCTAGATAGATAGTTCACTGCAAAGTTGATATCTGGTCTAGTGTAGGTCGGTAAATGAGACTCCGATCACCGGTGCCGATAGAGAGTGGCACTTACCTTAGGAGATGGATCTGAACGAGATAACTGCAATCTATTCTCCATGGGTGTAGCAATTGGTATACAATCCATCATCCTAAACTTCTCGAGCGTAGTCTTGGTATATTTCATCTGAGAAACAAAAATATGATTTTCTTTTTGCCACACTTCAATCAAGACAATAATGCATCAACCCGAGATCGGTCATGTCGAGCGATCGATTAAGATCTTTCTTCTTTGCATTGATCATCCTTCTTTGAATGCGCTAGTGATGACTAGATCGTCAACATAGACAACAACAATCACTAACTCCCCCTTGCTTTTTGAGGTAGAGATTGGGATCGTATGGATTTCTAACAAATCCATGTTATACGAGATGCTCATCAATCTTGATGTACCATGCCCGAGGTACCTGTTTGAGTCCATATAGAGATTTCTGAGTCTCGCATACCTTCGCTTCTTGACCAGGTACAACATATCCCTCAAACTTGAGTCATGTAGACTTCTTCTTGTAAATCTTCGTTTAGGAAGGCACTTTTACGTCCATTTGGTGAACTTTCCATCCAAACCGAGTAAGCTAGAGCAAAGATCATCCGATCATTTTGATATTAGTTGTGGGAGAAAATGTCTCCTCATAGTCAATGCCTTCTTTTTTTGCATACCCCTTTCTTTCTACAAGTCTTGCTTTGTACTTTTCCATTGTCCCATCTGCTTTGTACTTAGTTTTGAATATCCATCTCGCATCCAATGGGTTTTTCCACTGGTGGAAGATCGACAAGCTACCAAGTGTTATTCTTCATCACTGATTGATATTCGAGAATCCATGGCATCTTTCCAAGCTTGATTGTAGGGCTTCTGAAGACGTAGAGGGCTCATCGATTCAACAACTCTACTCATTAAAGCAAAGTTAATTTCTTCTCTTACTTTCTTTGTGAGTCCGTGGTCCGAGGGGTGGATGTATCCAGAGAGCATTCAATCTTGCATCTCGTAATGTACTTGTACACCATTTAGGCATAGGTTGAAGCTGTTCCCATGGGTTGT
Source organism: Taxus wallichiana var. yunnanensis (assembly GCA_018340775.1). Lineage (NCBI taxonomy): Eukaryota > Viridiplantae > Streptophyta > Pinopsida > Cupressales > Taxaceae > Taxus > Taxus wallichiana. The sequence continues at coordinate 863,228,811 of CM031238.1, forward strand.
GGTTCTATCGATCAACACCATCATCCCCGTCATCACTTTCATCTTCTTAGGAAACATCAGCTTCAATTTTTACAACAGGTGAAAAATCTACATCTTGTGAGTCCGGAGGAGTCTCTGCTTCCTTCTTCTCAAAAAAATCAACATCTCTGTTGGTGTAGACTTTTTTGGTCTTAGGATCCATCAATCTATACCCAAGAGTCTCTTCACTGTACCCAATGAAGACAAGTTTTTGTGACTTCATGTCCAATTTCTTTATGTTCTATTTGGGTATGTGCATGCTTGCTTTGCACCCAAATACTCTGAGGTGTGCAATGGATGGTTTCCTTTTTGACCATGCTTCTTGTGGTGTTATTCCATCAAGAGTATTTGTGGGTGTTCTATTCAACAAATACACAACTATCTTTCTTTATACGCCCAAAATGTCTTTGCTTGAAGTCCGGAATCATCGATCATGCATTGCACCATTTCCATGATGGTACGATTTCTTCTCTCAACAACACCATTTTGTTGTGGTGTGTGTGGAGGAGGCATTTGTCGACAAATCCCGTGAGTTTGTAGGTAGTCTCTGAACTCATCACTGGTGAATTCCCCCCCTCGATCTGAGCAGAGAGTTCTGATGTGATGACCAGTTTCTTTCTCAACTACAACTTTGAACTTTTTGAAGGTTTCAAACGTTTCACTTTTCTTGCGAAGACATAAAATCCACATTTTCCTTGAATAGTAAATCAACATAAAGCATGAAATCTGGAACCCGAGAATGACTTGGTTGCATCGGACCACAAAGACCGGTATGAACCAGGAAAGTTTACCATGAGCTTGAAATGTACTCTTTTGGAACAAAGCTCTATGTTGTTTTCTGCTTAGGCGGTGAGGACACTTGTCGTATCCTTCGAAGAGAAGGTAGCCCATGTACCATATTACGCCGTAGAAGTGTTTCGAGATATTTGAAACTAACATGACCAAATCTCGGATGCCATAAGCTTTGTCTTTGAGGTGGAATTTTTAGCCACAAGTGCTTGATCATCTCTATGAAAAAATCATGTTGGAACATGCGTCCCACATTGGAGGATTTTGTAATTATTTTCGAGCCTCTTGATATATCTCGAATCAAACACGTTTTCTTGCGGATTGACTATCAAAGTCAATTTTCAGGTTGTGATCTAGGAGTTGACTAACTGAAAGAAGATTCTTTGTCAACCCAGGGACATATAGGACATCTGATAGTCTACATTTGCATGAACCAAGGGGTAGAGAAATGTTTCAATCCCTGAATCTGTATATGAAGAATCATCTCCCAACGAAACATGATTTTTGATGGTTTTCCCTCATTGAAATGAAGTAGTCTCTGTGGCGGGTCATGTGTCGAGTGGCTCCCGAATCAACATACCAGACATCACTAGATGACGTGGATGGTTCACTTGATCGAGCAATGAACAAGAAGTCTTCATTGTGTGACTATTCTTGTTGCTCAGCAATATTACCTTGCTGGTGGGGTCTTCTTTTCCAATTCCCCTTTTTTAGCCCGTGATAGTTTTTAGAATGTCCCTTGTAAGATTGTTGTTGTTGTGGTCTAGATTTGCTTGATGAACCTTTCTTGTAAGTGTTATACCAACAATCTTTTAAGTTATGTCCTCTTTTGCGAGATAGGGCATTGCTTCTTCGTTGATTGTCCCAGTGTGGCTGATTCGATGTTGGGACTTCTTATAGGAATTAGTTTTCCTTTACATTTTCCTTTCCATGTTTGATGTGAAGACAAAGTTCTGCTCCTCTTCATCATCCTTATTCTACATTGCTTCCTCTTGTTGTAGTAGGTTTACCAGCTTTTTCAAAACCAACTATCGTATTTGTCACGTTTAGTGTTGTGAAAGAAATGTGGTAAGAAGAGGGAGTGCTCTCGAACAATGGGAATGGGAGCATCATCTCGTGATGGTTCTCCCAGTGCTTAAAAGTGAAGCCCTCAATTCTATAACTCTTCTTAAGAAAGCTTCCACTTTCTCATTCTTCTTGAATTTCAGTGTATGTAACTGACTTTGCAAATTCAACATGACATTCTTGTTCTTGGCCTTGTATACTATGCTCAATTTAACCCACGCTTCTTTTGTTGTTTTGCAATCTCGAATGTGGGGTTGCACGTCATCGGACACTCCAAACAAGATGATGAGTTTGGCCTTCTGATCTTCTTTATCAAATTGTCGTTGTTGTGTTGTATTAGTGGCTGATCTAGTCAGAGTACCATTCACAACAGACCAAATCTCTTCAAACTCAAGTTGGGTCTTTATTTTTGTCTTCCATGCAGCATAGTTGCTTCCTTTGAGCAATTATGAATTCGGAAGAAAAAATTTGGGGGCATTGATGCCCATTTTGTAGAGATCAGACAAGGTTTGGCTCTTATCACTCCGAGGTATTAGGTCTCCCAATCTATATACCACAAATCGATACCGATATATATTGAACCTTTCTCGGTCTGGATAATTTCTCGGTTTGGATTTATGTCGTGCAATCATTCACATATGGATGGGATGGTTCATAGTGTGTGTGCTTGTGACCTTATTACTCCTCGTCGATTTATAGGGACGATGCCAGGAACGAGCGTTGTTGTAGCTATATTAGGCATTAAGTGCAGTAGTAGTCATGATGGCTTTACCCGTAAGCGCTTCCCAAAGGCATCGTATATCTTGAACGCTGCAAATGAGATCTAGTATCTCGTGAGTGTTCTGAGAACCAATTTTTTATTGTTTTTGATTACAATTTACGCCAATTTTTGAGCGATTTACAAAGTTTGCAGTTGACTATGGAAACTTGCAAATCAGTACAATATACAGCAGTATATAATTTACATTCAAAAAACTAGAAAATTTGAATGGCAGGCAAAAAAATTTTTTTGCGGGCCTTGGTGGCCTCCTGAGCCCAATACGACCCAAAATGCTAAAAATTGCAAAAAAAAGCTGAAAATGCAATTTTTAGGTGGGTCTCCTTTTACAAAAAATGTCTGAAATGAAAACCCAGGCCGAATGGGAGAAATTTTTTTACCCTAAATTAGGGATTTCTCCGCTAAATTTAGTTAGTTATAACTAAATTCAAAAATTCAAAAAATTTGGCGGTTCCACCAAAAAATCCGCCAAATTCTAAAAGTAGGTTGGGGGTGGGATTTGAACCATGCACCTCCCACTTCTAAGGCTTTCCCTCTATCCAACTTGGCCACTTAAGGGCGCTTGATGTAAGAATGAACAAACTTGTATTTGAAGTATATGAAAAAATGACTTACCTTTGAAAATGCGACCTGGATGAAGGATCCATGTGTCTGCAGCTGGTGTGAGGCGATTTTAGGGTTATTTTTTTGCTAAAAACCAGATCTGAAGCATCTACAACACTTTATCTCCTTTTTCTTTGTTTTGTTCTCCTTTGGCCGCCGCTTTTCCCTTATTTCTCACCATTTTTTTTAATTTTTGCTTGCTTGGTCACTATTTTTTTGCTTTTTTGTGTAGGCCGTGATTGAAATGTTTGCTATTCCTTTTTTTGTACATGTGTGCACTTGAGGAGGCTACAGTGCCCGTGGAGGATAGACAAGGCGTGGAGGACAGACAAGGCATAGATTTGCACTGTATTTTTTTATTTTCTTTGTTTGGCTGCCATTTTGTTAGTGCAGGTGCGTGGTGCGAGGGTGCAGAGGTCGTGGCTTTGGCTTTGGCTTTGTAATAGCTTAAACTGATCGGCTTGCTTCACCACGCCAATAAAAATCCAATGTAGATCACTGCAAAACCTCTGAATTTGATAACAAACAGATAATATTATCTGTACAAAACCCTTGAATGAATTTTTTTTTAATGTATATACCTGCAACAAATTTTCACTGGTGCTGAGTGCACTAGTGCAAAAAAAATTTGTGTTCCAAACACAGAGCAGAATCGGGGGTGTGGGAAGGCAAAGATGAGGTGGGAGGTTGCAGGAGGTTGTAAAGGCTCTCTATTGCAGCATACTCTTCTCCAATCTTCTCTATCTTTGCTGCACTCTCTTTCCACTCCTTCACAGGTCCAAATTCTTGCTCTGGTACCAAATGTAGATTGAAGCAATAAGGGCGGAAGCCGATAATAGTTTATTAAACTCAATCAACCTGACATTACATAGAATGGGTTGCAATATTTATAGATATTGCACAGCCAAATACAAACATGAAACAAAGTTGCACAAGTGTAACCATATTCCAAAATACACAAGCTTCCAATAACATCCGGGAAGCACAAATGAATAAATAAAAATATACTTGTTAAAACTATAACTTGACATCGTGAGAAACAAATATGGTTTACAAACCATATAACAATACATAACAAAAATATGGTTTATATTATAACCATTATTATTTAATCAATAAAATTAATTAAATAATTGTACTATGCATAATTAATTAGGATAATAATATTTATCCTAACATTCCCCCTTAATTGTGCATTGTCTGAAGAGATGAGGAGAGGAACTCTTTGAACAACTCGAACTTGTCATGTGCAAGTGACTTTGTGAAAATATCTGCTAGTTGTTCAGTAGTTGGACAAAATTGAAGTTGGATGTTGTGCTTTAACACATGTTCGTGTATGAAATGAACATGTACCTCAATGTGCTTTGTTCTCTCATGAAAAACTAGATTGCAAACGAGTTGGAGAGCACCTTCATTGTCAACATACATGGTAGTAGGATTGTCTGTGGTATTCCAAGTCCTTCTAGTATGCGATGTAGCCAAACCACTTCACAGACGACTTCTCTGCAGTGACGATGCACAAACACGTGGAAGAGCGAGAAACAAAGTGTTGTTTCTTACATCCCCATGATATTGGTCCAGATCCCATAAAGAATACAAATCCAAAAGTGGATTTTCTATCGTCAATGTTACCTGCGCATGATCCGAATCGAATATCCAAGTAAATAAGAAGTTTTCGTTCTTCTTGTATCCTAGACCAAGATCCACTTTGATCCTTTGAGATATCTCAAAATGCACCTTCTTGCTTTCCAATGAAAAACTTTGGGTTTCTGATGAACCTAGATAGATAGCTCACGCAAAGTTGATATCTGGTCTAGTGTAGGTCGTAAATGAGACTCGATCAAGCGCCGAAAGAGAGTGGCACTTACCTTAGGAGATGCATCACGAGCGAGATAAGCTGCATCTGTTCTCCATGGGTGTAGCAATTGGTATACAATCCATCATCCTAAACTTCTCGAGTGTAGTCTTGGTAAATTTCATCCGAGAAACAAAAATATGATTTTCTTTCGCCACACTTCCAATCCAAGACAATAGTGCATCAGCCCGAGATCGGTCATGTCGAACGATTGATTAAGATCTTTCTTTGTTGCATTGATCATCCTCACTGAACTGCTAGTGATGACTAGATCGTCGACATAGACAAAAACAATCACCATCTCCCCCCTTGCTTTTTGAGGTATAGATTGGTATCGTATGGATTTCTAACAAATCCATGTTGTATGAGATGCTCATCAATCTTGATGTACCATGCCTAGGGTGCCTGTTTTAGTCCATACGAGATATTTCCTGAGTCTGCGCATACCTTTGCTTCTTGACCTGGTACAACATATCCCTCAGGTTGAGTCATGTAGACTTCTTCTTGTAAATCTTCGTTTAGGAAGGCACTTTTTACGTCCATTTGGTGAACTTTCCATCCAAACTGAGTAGCTAGAACAAAGATCATCTTGATCGTTTTGATCTTAGCTGTGGGAGAAAATGTCTCCTCATAGTCAATGCCTTCTTTTTGTGCATGTCCCTTTCTTCTACAAGTCTTTCTTTGTACTTGTCCACCTTTGTCCCATCTGCTTTATGTACTTAGTTTTGAATATCCATCTCGCATCAATGGGTTTCTTCCTTGGTGGAAGATCGATAAGCTACCAGTTGTTATTCTTCATCAGCGATTGATATTTAGAATCCATGGCATCTTTCCAAGATTTTGACTGTAGGGCTTCTGACTGTAGAGGGCTCATCTGATTCAATAACTCTACTCATTAAAGCAAAGTTGACTTCTTCTCTTACTTTCTTGTGAGTCTGTGGTCCGAGGATGGATGTATCCAGGTGGAGCATCCAATCTCGCATCTCGTAATGTACTTGTACACCATTTAGGCATAGGTTGAGGCTGTTCCCATGGGTTGTAGTTCTATCTGATCAACACCATCATCCCCATCATCACTTTCATCTTCCGAGGGAACATCGGCCAATTTTTACAACTTGGGTGAAAAATCTACATCTTGTGAGTCCGGAGGAGGAGTCTCTGCTTCCTTCTTCTCAAAAAACTCAACATCTCTACTAGTGTAGACTATTTGCGGTCTTAGGATCCATCAATCTATACCCAAGAGTCATTCACTTTGTACCCAATGAAGACGAAGTTTTGTGACTTCATGTCCAATTTCTTTCTGTTCTATTGGGGTATGTTCTTTTTGTTTTAAATTATTTTAGGAGTAAATGTGCAGGAAAGGACATAAAAATAAGCGAGATACCTGTATGGTAAAGTGAAATTCATGATGAACTCGAACTATTCCAAGGTAATATGTTGTCTTCAAATCTTTTAAGCCTGAGAGATTTACGAACGAGTTCGGCTGTTGTGAAACGTAAATTAATTTAAAAGGGGAGAGATTTCATGTTAGTTAGGAGAAAACAGAGATACCTCTAGTGTTAAGAGTGAAATAGGGCTCCCAGTGTGACAAAGTGTTGACAAGCCCCCGAGAGAAGTACTTCAAATGGATCACTCATTGAAGCCTTTTTATTAGTATATGTATATCACCCACCATTCAAACACAGACACCCTAAATACTTCCAAATTTATTGGGTGTAGCATATTGGTTCGGATCCCTAGTAACAACAACAATCGGACAAGTGATTACAAATTTCTCATAATACAAATTAAGAAATCATGAATTTCCATGCAGAAACAAAATTGTGTAATCAAACCAGATTTTATATCGGCTTTTCCGTCGGTATAATGTATCCTACTCGAGAATGAAGAGAAGTGACTTATGAATGGTGCACCCTTTTCCCATACATATCCATAACCGGAAAAGCTCCTCCTTCCCACGCCCACGATCGCGACTTCATCAACTGTCCACCACAATCCGATCTTCCGAGCGCAAGATTTTCTAGGCTCTTCCTTCAAATCCTCCTCCTTGAAATCACTCTTCTGAGCTTTTCTCTTCTCTCGAAGAGAAAGAAGGACCAGATGGTGTAGGACTTTTTAGCCGCAGCAGATTTTGGGGGTCGGGGATCGAATGTGGGGCGCCGTGGTGGTTTTCGTTTTGGTACTTGTCGGAGCAGCGGATTTTATGAGAAAAGATATTCTCCCCACGCTCCCCACCTCCACCGATCCTCCTCCATTGAGATTATCAGGTGGGCTTTTTTTCTCTCGGAGGAGGAGGAAGAAGCCTCGGGAGGAGGAGCTGGAAAACCTACGTTTCCTCGCGCCACTCAAAAGCTGTCCAAAAGCGACCTAATCATACATGACAATCAATGCATTAATGTTTCATAAGCGCTACGTTTTTCAATGAAGCGAGTGCACATAAAGCCAACGACAATTAGATGTTGCCCTGACAAAAAAATCAAAAGCCAAAACTATACTCCAACGTCATTTAAATACACATGTCACAATACGATTGGAAAAATGAAAATGTTTAATTGCAAAAGTGAAGAGTATATCCATGCCTTCGGCGAGGATAATAAAGTTAACACGGTGAGACGAAGAAGACTCAATAATAGTCATCTTTATTAGAGTTATGTCTTATAGCATTGGTGCACACATGTTTGGAGGTGGGATGGCCCTATTTTCTCCATAAATTGTCTACAAAATGTACTCCTTCATCCCATGTACAAGAAGATTTTTCCAAGGTCTGTGGACTCAAATTCTTCCATTTCTGTACCGTTTACTAGTATTACAACTCGTTTGTATTTAGTCGGTAGACTATATTACATGGGAATCCGGTTTCATCGTGAAAATGGTCGGTTCTATTAGAGTTGAGATTTAATGTTCGTAAGATGTTTTTTCCTATTTTAATTATATTTTATATTTTGTGCGTTCATATTTGATGTGAAAGAACTTGACAAAATCCTTATAATCATTATGAACACATTACATAGATATTTTGCTGAAAATGTGTTTATGTGGAACATATAATCCCTGAAAACTTATCAGATATTTTTAAATACAACCAAAACAAACAATATGTTTTTACAAATTATTAAATAAAAAAAAATTTAATAGAGATAGACGGACTATTTTAACATCATAAATTTTTAGTTTCACAGGTGGAGTCAGCCATCAAATCTCATCCCTGGATCCCACGACGGCAAGTGTCTCACGGTACAGAAAAACTCAGGCCGCGAGACATATTATATTCTGTTTATAGCTTTCAACGTACAATAATTTTCTGGCACCAGTGATTGATTTACGTAAAATAACACTGAAAATAAGAATAGTGTGTCAATTGCAGACCTCTTTATAGTGGGAAGAGTTACAAGGAAAATGGGTTAACCATTCAAATCACTATGGCTGCTTGGCATTATCTTTTTGAGTTTCATTAACAACAAAAAACCATCCCGTGACATGGAGAAACGTTTTTTTTAAGTACCGTCATCAAAAAATAATTGAATGTGTCATGTCGAGAATGAGACCCCCAAACTTGTCACGGGTATCGGCCATTTTATCCCACTTGTCACGAGTGGGTCGTCATTGAAGTGTACATATAAAATGCATAATTGACAGCAAGCTAATGAAGTGTACATATAAAATGTTTGTGGTGATTTGGGTCCATACAAACTTGTGACGATGATGTGTTGGCTCGGTCAGTGCCTGGTGTTTACATAAGAAACAAATCATTTACACCAGGCAAACAGTTAGTGTGAGAGGGACTGGCGGATTGATTGCCTCTTGCCCAAAGACACGAGAAACTAAAAAAATGGAGTCCACGAGCAACACACCAACTATAAAATCATATTAATGAGGAAAATTAGGTCGTACTCGCAAAAACCAACCCCAAATAGGATGTGTTATTAGAGAAAAACCAACCAATCCCCAAATAGGATGTGTTATTAGAGAAAAGGTTCTGGACGAAATAGCTGAAAGAATTCAAAAATCCAACCCCAAATAGTTTGAGCTTTTTGAAAAACTAGAAACTATGCTTAAGGATTTCAATTCTCCCACATAATCGGCAATGGGGATTTTGACCACCTAATTGAATGAGCCTGCGGCCAAATGGGTAAACCCTGATAAAGAATACACCATCCAAAATGAGCAAGCTTGGGCTCAAGAATAGTAGAGTAGATAGTAGAGAATTTGTGTTTCCAACACCAAGTAAAAGAGCACAATGACCTATGAGAATTGAGTTTATCCACTATCGGAAGCTTGGGAGAAAACAAATCATAGGATTTGGTGGGAAAGTAATTGATAAAAGGTGTATCTAGAAACCATTTCAAGTCCTTCCACCAAGGCCTAGAGGGAAAATACCAATTTTGCATGACATGTCATTGGGAATAGCTTCAAGAATGGCTTGATATGAGTCATGGTCACTATTAGATAAAGATAATTTAACCTTAGCTTATGGATAGGTCAACGATTGTCGAAGTCTATGGCTAAAGATGTCCTACACCATGCAAATCCTACATCCGAAAATCTTGAGGACATGTACCCAAGGTTCCACTAAAAGAGGCACATTGTGGAAGGTAATGACCGGCGATCACCAAACCAAATGGGGATTGATGGAGAGTCCAATTTTAAACTCATCTCCATTTCATATCAACCGGGTTTTATTTTCTCCCAATATTTCCAAATAATTTTGATGGCAACTGATCCCACCACTTTCAGTGGGGCTTTTATAAAACATAAATTTGGGAAATACTAGCCCTTGTACATCTTGATACCTTGAGGAGAACCCTAAAAAATATAGTTGCATACAAAAATTTTCCATTTCTCCGGATCATCAATAGCACAAACTATCCATTTAGCACAAAGTGCAATTCCCTGCCGGCCACCATCCAACAAGTTAAGACCTTCTAATTTTTACGCATCTAACAATATTCCCAAGAAACTCAATGAAAAACCTTTCCGTCTTATGAGCCGACCCATAAAACATATATGAGCGGTTCTAAAAAATGTAAGAAGCTTGAGAATGGACCTAGCATGAATAATAGTACACATGTGTGGCCATGAAGTGCCTTGGAACAAATTTGCAATTTAGCTTCAAACGAGAGATGCTTTGTGATCCATTATGAAATATTCTTCTCAACTCAATCCATGACATACTACCGAGAGATAGGAGGGGATTTCTTTGAATGCAAAAAGGATGCCTATAAATTGGAAGATTTTCTATGTGGAATCCCCTTCCTCTCGAAGGGAGATAATCATGAGGGTGGTGGAAAAAATTATTGTCTATAGTATTGTGTCTTCCGCTTCTAAATGCTTGAACCCAAGACAAGACAGTAAACATCAATTCATTAGAAGCCTGTTGAACATTAGTCTCATATGCAAAATCTCCATTGAATGGTCATGTAGGGGAAACTCTGATAGCGAAAATCCTTTCATGAAGCCATGTTGGGTGGTGTTAGGAGAGTAGTGGCATTAGAAAAAAATAATGGACATAAAGATGACAAAGGTAGGCCTAATACCTGTAGATTGAGCAACAGGGGCGGAAGCCTGATAATAGTTTATTAAACTCAATCAACCAAAGCATTACATAGAATGGGCTGCAATATTTATAGATATTGCACAACCAAATACAAACATGAAACAAAGTTGCACAGGTGCAACCATATTCCAAAATACACAAGCTTCCAATAACATCCGGGAAGCACAAATGAATAAATACAAATATACTGTTAAAACTATAACAACATCCGTGAGAAACAAATATGGTTTAGAAACCATATAACAATACATAACAAAAATATGGTTTATATTATAACCATTATTATTTAATTAATAAAATTAATTAAATAATTGTACTATGCATAATTAATTAGGATAATAATATTTTATCCTAACATTCCCCCCCTTAATTGATGCGGGAGCATAACTTGCAGAGGCCATAACTTTTGATCCGACCAGTTGGATCGTCCGAAATATTACGAGGGTGGTAGATTTACATTAGTACTATGCTAGGGTCAATTTGCTTGCGAGGTTGTGCTCATTTTGGCAAGTTTTCGGGCTCGGATTCCGTCATCTAGTGGCCTAAAATTGGCTCCGAATGTTTTTTCCGCTTTTGACTAGGTCTTAGAACTTTAATAACTTTTGTTGTGCTTGAGCCCTAATTTACGAATGCATATTTGCACGCAAATTTTGGGGTCAATCCAGTTGTTTTGGCATTTTAGGGTTTTAGAGTAGTCTTGAAATAAAAGGAGAATTGTAATGATGTAATAGATCGTGTGAATTCGAATGAGACGATTCACATCAATTGGTATCGAAGTGGATTTTGATCTTGCGGAAATAGTTAAGGTAACATATTACATTTTTATGTGTAATTTTTACCTCTATTTTATATAATCATGGCTAGACATGGGAGGAGGAGGTTATGCCCAGATGAATAGGCATATGCGGGGAGCTACGAGAGACAAGTTCTTTGAGCTCACAGGAGAAGTTACCCGCCTTAGAAGGAGACATGCAAATGGGGATGCAAACCCAAATAGTGATATTGAAGAAGTACCTCCATTAATGAATGAAGGAGGAGATGAAGAATAAAATGAGAGAGATGAAGACACCTTGAATGAGAGACCATTTGAGGAGAGATTGATCCAGGCTTTAGAGGGAAAGAATGATGACATCAAGATTAATGTTCCTGATTATGGTGGAGGGTTACGACCAGAGGAGTTGATTGATTGGTTAAATCGCATGGAAAAATTCTTTGAGTGGAAAACCCTTTCGAGGAGAAGAAAGTTAAGTTTGCATGCACTAAGTTATCAGAGACATGCATTGATGCAGTGGAATCACCTACAAAATGAAAGACAAAGGAATGGAAAGGGCAAGATCCAAAACTGGAATAAAATGGTAAAGAAGTTGAAAGAAAAGTTTCTTCCTGTAGATTATGCTCAAACACTCTTTCGAAGGTTCCAAAACCTAAGGTAGAAGGATCTCAGCATTGAGGAGTATACTAATGAATTTTACAAGTTATCAATCAGGGTGGAACAGGGAGAGTCTGAAGAACAAAAGGCTACACGGTACATAAATGGGTTGAGTTACACCATATAAGATGAGCTGAGTATGCTCCGGATCCATAGCCTAGATGATGCTTATCAACTTGCATTAAAGGTAGAGGAAAAGAACAAGAGGAGTAATTTTAGAAGAGGTGTGAAGAGAGGTCCATCATCATCTCCAATGAGGGGCGGGGTAGATTTGAATCTACAAAAGGCGAATCCTCTAATACGAAGGGCATGAAGATTCTCAGTCAAAGCCATGGTAACTACGAAAAGAGGTAGGGGATTTCGAGAGGAGGAAGAGGATATAATGGAGGACGGGGCTGGAATAGCCCCCAAAGGTAATATACATGTTACAAATGCGGTGAAGAGGGGCACGAGAGATTTTGAGTGTCCGCACTATCCTACACAAGATAGATGGCAATGAGAAAAACCACGAGTAAATCTGGTTGAGGTGAAGAGGAAGAAGAAATGGAGGTTTCTGCAGACTTGGGTGAAACCCTCATGATAAGGAGGAAGATGATTGTCCCAAAGAAGGAGAAAGAACGTGATGTTCTTTGGAGCTGATTCGTGGCGAAAAATATATTTCGAACAAGATGCACCTCTGGAGGAAAGGTATGTAAAATTATTATTGATGGTGGTAGTTGTGAAAATATGGTCTCAATTTGTAATGGTTGATAAATTGAAACGAGTGTGACAAGCACCCATATCCCTATCGTATATCATGGTTCAAGAAAGGAAATGAAGTAACCATAGATAAAAGATGCCTTATAAAGTTTTCAATTGGGAATACCTACGGGGATGAGGTGTGGTGTGATGTTATCCCAATGGATGCATGTCATATATTCTTGGGTAGGCCTTGGCAATACGATAGAAAGGCTACACATGATGGAGGGAAAAATACATATACCTTTTGGAAGGATGGTGTAAAGGTGGTCTTATTACCCTTGAGGAAGAAGAGAAGAGTGAGGGCTTATTGGCTCTGCTACAAAAGAGTTTATTCTGAAATGGAAGAATCTGGATGTTGTTATGTACTAATGTCAAGGAAGTGGAGAAAGAAGGCTTTAATATACCTATTGTAGCGATAGAAAAGATACTAAAAGAATACAAAGATGTCATACCAGATGAGCTACTAGATGGGTAACCCCAAAGCGAGATATTCAACACCATATTGATTTGATCCCAGGATCGGCCCTTCCAAACCAGCGGCCTATCGGATGAGTCGACCACGAGTGAAGAGTTGAGCAGGACAAGTGACAGATCTAATACGAAAGGGTTAGTGAGAGAAAGCATGAGTCCATGTGCAACTCAGCGTTATTGACTCCCAAAAAAATATGGAGACTCGGAGAATGTGTGTGTAGGCAGTAGAGCCATAAACAAGATCACAATTAAGTATCGGTTTCCAAATCCGCGATTGGATGATATGATGGATGTTAGCGGGAGCACGATATTTTAGCAAGATTGACCTACGGAGTGGTTACTGCAGATCCGAATCCGTGAAGGGGATGAATGGAAAAGCGCTTTTAAAACAAAAGATGGATTATATGAGTGGATGGTGATGCCATTTGGGTTATCTAATGCACCCAGTACATTCATGAGGTTGATGAGCAGTACTACTGAGAATACAATGGTAAGTTTGTTGTTGTCTATTTTGATGATATTTTGATATTCAATAAGACAGTGGAAGAACACTTGTTACATATGAAATTGGTGCTAGAATTGTTACGTAAAGAGAGTTTATATGCAAACTTAAAGAAGTGTAGATTCCTTCAGAAGAGTTTTGTTTTTGGGATTTGTCATATCGGGGATGGAGTGAGGATGGATGAGGAAAAAGTAAAGGCAATTCTGGAATGGCCTATTCCAAAGCTGTGTGAGAGGTTCGTAGTTTTCATGGATTGGCAACTTTTTATAGGAATTTCATCAGGAATTTCAGTAGCATTGCTACACCCATAACAGAGTGTACAAAAGGGAGGGAGTTTGTATGGACCAAGGCAGCACAGATAGTTTTGAATTGTTGAAGAAGAAAGTATCGAAGCACTGTTTTGGTATTTCAGATTTTAGCAAGGTCTTTGAGGTTGGCTGTGATGCCTCACATGTTGGGATTGAGGTGTGTTGAGTCAAGAAGGACGACCGGTGGCATTCTTCGGTGAAAAGCTAAATGAAGTCGGGAGGAAATATTCTACTTATGATGTGGAATTTTACGCTATTGTTCGAGCATTAAGGAAGGCTGGAGACATTACTTGGTAAAGAAAGGAATTTTTACTCTTCACGACCATGAAGCCTTGAGGCATGTAAACACATAGAAGAAACTAAATAGTAGGCATGAAAAATGGGTTTCATTTTTGCAAGAATATACTTTTGTTTTAAAGCATAAGTAGCGAGAATCAATCAATTCTTTGATGCCTTGAGTAGGCGTGTAGCCATTTGACAACAATGGAAAATAAATTCCTAGGGTTTGAGGCGGTTAAGGAATTGTATGAAGGTGATCCGATTTTGGTGATGTTGTCAAAAAGCTTAAGGAGCCTCTGATAGGTAGTGATTCTTTTGATTATTTGATACGGGATGGTTATTTGTTTAGGGGAAACAATTGTGCATCCTTCTTTGGTTCAATGAGAGAAAATATTATAAGAGAATTGCATAGTGGATGGTTGGTGGACACTTTGGTATAAGTAAGACAATTTCTCTTGTCGTAGAAAAGTATTATTGGCCAAAGGTAAAGAGGGACATTAGTAGGGTTGTAGCAAGATGTAGAGTGTGTCGAATGGCTAAGGGTCATGCACGGAATCTTGGGTTGTATATGCCATTGCCTATTCCTACTGGGGCCATGGGTTGATACGAGTATGGATTTTGTGTTAGGGCTTCCTAACACACAGCGAGGAATGATTATATCTTTGTTGTAGTTGATAGATTCGCTAAGATGGTACATTTCATTTCTTGTAATAAAACTAATGATGCTTCCAAAATTGCAGATTTGTTTTTGAAGTGAAGTGGTTAGATTGCATGGAATTCCAAAAGCGATCACTTGATTGGGACACGAAGTTTTTGAGTCACTTTTGGAGGACTCTGTGGAAGAAATTGGGAACAACTACATTTCAAGTAGTGCATATCACCCCCAGATGATGGGTAGACCGAAGTAGTGAATGAAGCTTGGGAAATCTCCTACGTTGTATAGTTGGAGAAAGGCCAAAACAATGGGACTTAGCTTTACCTCAAGCTAAGTTTGCATATAATAGCTCGATAAAAGAGTCAACAGGAGGTCTCCTTTCTAGATTGTATATGGTAGGAATCAGAAGGGGTCCTTGATCTAATTGTTCTATCGGTGAAGATGAAACTAGTGATGATGCGAGAACACATTCTACTCCTACAAGATGAAGTGAGGGAAAAGTTGAAAGTGAGTAATGCATAATATAAAGCAAGTTGCAGATGCCAGTAGGAGAGTAAGTGTATTCGAAGAAGGAGATATGGTGATGGTTCATCTTAGAAAGGAGAGGTTTCGAAAGGGAACATATAATAAACTCAAGTATAAGAAGATTGGGCCATGTAGGATTTGAAGAAAATGAATGATAATGCCTACAAGGTGGAGCTACTTGAAAACTTTGCTATCTCACCAATTTTTAATGTTTCTGATTTATATAAGTTTCCGAGTCATGATAAAAATGTTGCGAGAGGAGGAAGAAATAAAGCTGGAAGAAACAGATCTTTGAAGGAGAAAAAGGAGAGGGTAATGCATGTCTTGGACCAAAAGGCAATCACTACTAGACATGGGAGCTACAACAAATATTTGAGTAAAGTGGAAGGTTTGCAGCAAGAACAAAACAATTGGATTCCTGAGTGGGAGTTGAGGAAAATTGACGAGTGCAAAATTAGATGAGTTCCGTCAAGCGAGAATTTGTAGGAGCTGAATTCTTTTCAACTAGGGGAGAATAATGCGGGAGCATAACTTTGCAGAGGCCATAACTTTTGATCCATTTGTTGGATCGTCCCGAAATTTTACAGGTGGTAGATATACATTAGTACTATGCTAGGGTCAACTTTGCGTGCAAGGTTGTGCTCACTTTGGCAAGTTTTCGGGCTCGGATTCCGTCATCTAGTGGCCTAAAATTGGCTCCGAATGTTTTTTCCGCTTTTGACTAGGTCTTAGAACTTTAATAACTTTTGTTTTGCTTGTCAGAATAAGTCCAAATTTCACGTGAGCCATAATTTATGAATGCATATTTGGCACGCAAATTTTGGGGTCAATCTGAGTTGTTTTGAATTTTAGGGTTTTTGGCATTTTAGGGTTTTAGAGTAGTCTAAATAAAAGGAGAATTGTAATGATGTAATAGATCGGTGTGAATTATAGAGTGAGACAATTCACATCATTAATTGTGCATTGTTTGAAGAGATGAGGAGAGGAACTCTCTGAACAACTCAAACTTGTCACGTGCAAGTGACTTTGTGAAAATATTTGCTCGTTGTTTAGCAGTTGGACAAAATTGAAGTTGGATGTTGTGCTTCAACACATGTTCGCGTATGAAATGAACCTGTACCTCAACGTGCTTTGTTCTCTCATGAAAAACTAGATTGCGAACAAGTTTGAGAACACCTTCATTGTCAACATACATGGTAGTAGGTTTGTCCTATGGTATTCCAAGTCCTTCCGGTATGCGCGTAGCCAAATCACTTCTGAGGCGGCTTCTCCGTGAGAATGATACTCGGCTTCTGTGGAAGAGTGAGAAACAAAGTGTTGTTTCTTACTTCCCCATGATATTGTTCCAGATCCCATAAAGATAACAAATCCAAAAGTGGATTTTCTATCATCAATGTTACCTGCATGATCTGAATCTGAATATCTAGTCAAGAAGAAGTTTTCGTTCTTCTTGTATATTAGACCAAGATCCACTGATCCTTTGAGATATCTCAAAATGCACTTTGCTGCTTTCCAATGAAAAACTTTGGGTTCCTACATGAACCTAGATAGATAGCTCACTGTAAAGTTGATATCCGGTCTAGTGTAGGTCAAGTAAATGATACTCCGATCAGTGCGGATAGAGTGGCACTTACCTTAGGAGATGGATCTGAATGAGATAACTACAATCTATTCTCTATGGGTGTAGCAATTGGTATACAATCCATCATCCTAAACTTCTCAAGCGTAGTCTTGGTATATTTCATCTGAGAAACAAAAATATGATTTTCTTTCTACCACACTTCCAATCCAAGACAATAGTGCATTAGCCGAGATCGGTCATGTCGAGCGATCGATTAAGATCTTTCTTCGTTGCATCGTTCATCCTCACTTTGAACTGCGCTAGTGATGACTAGATCGTCGACATAGACAACAACAATCACCATCTCCCCCTTTGCTTTTTGAGGTAGAGATTGGGATCATATGGATTTCTAACAAATCCATGTTGTACGAGATGCTCATCAATCTTGATGTACCATGCCCGAGGTACCTGTTTGAGTCCATACAGAGATTTCCTGAGTCTACATACCTTTGCTTCTTGACAAGGTACAACATATCCCTCAGGTTGAGTCATGTAGACTTCTTCTTGTAAATCTTTGTTTAGGAAGGCACTTTTTACGTCCATTTGGTGAACTTTCCATCCAAACTGAGTAGCTAGAGCAAAGATCATCCTGATCATTTTGATATTAGTTGTGGGAGCAAATGTCTCCTCATAGTCAATGCCTTATTTTTGTGCATACCCCTTTGCTACAAGTCTTTCTTTGTACTTTTCCATTGTCCCATCTACTTTTTACTTAGTTTTGAATATCCATCTACATCCAATGGGTTTCTTCCCTGGTGGAAGATCGACAAGCTACCAGGTGTTATTCTTCATCATTGATTGATATTTAGAATCCATGGCATCTTTCCAAGCTTTTGATTTGTAGGGCTTCTAGGACTGTAGAGGGCTCATCGATTCAATAACTCTACTCATTAAAGCAAAGTTAATTTCTTCTATTACTTTCTGAGTCCATAGTCAGGGTGGATGTATCAGGTGGAGCATCAATCTTGTATCTTGTAATGTACTTGTACACCATTTAGGCATAGGTTGAATTGTTCCCATGGGTTGTGGTTCTATCTCGACCAACACCACCATCCCCATCATCACTTTCATCTTCTTAGGAAACATCAGCTTCGATTTTTACAACAGGTGAAAAATCTACATCTTGTGAGTATGGAGGAGTCTCTGCTTCCTTCTTCTCAAAAAACTCAACATCTCTGCTGGTGTATACTTTTCTGGTCTTAGGATCCATCAATCTATACCCAAGAGTCTCTTCACTGTACCCAATGAAGACAAGTTTTTGTGACTTCATGTCAAATTTCTTTATGTTCTATTTGGGTATGTGCATGCTTGCTTTGCACCCAAATACTCTGAGGTGTGCAATGGATGGTTTCCTTTTTGACCGTGCTTCTTGTGGTGTTATTCCATCAAGAGTAGTTGTGGGTTCTCTGTTCAACAAATACACTACTATCTTTGCTGCTTCTGCCCAAAATGTATTTTCATGTCTAGAATCATCGATCATGCATCACACCATTTCCATGATGGTACGATTTCTTCTCTCAACAACACCATTTTGTTGCGGTGTGTGTGGAGGAGGCATTTATTGAAAAATCCGTGAGTTTGTAGGTAGTCTCGAACTCATCATTGGTGAATTCCCCCTTGATCGGCGGAGAGTTATGATGTGATGACCAGTTTCTTTCTCAACTACAACTTTGAACTTTTTGAAGGTTTCAAATGTTTCACTTTTCTTGCGAAGACAGAAAATCCACATTTTCCTTGAATAGTCATCAACACAAAGCATGAAGTACTGGAACCCAGAATGACTTGGCTGCATCGGACCACAAAGATCGGTATGAACCAGGTCAAGTTTACCATGAGCTTGAAATGTACTCTTTTGGAACGAAGCTCTATGTTGTTTTCTTGCTAGGCAGTGAGGACACTTGTCTGTATCCTTCTGAAGAGAAGGTAGCCCATGTACCATATTACGCCGGTAAAGTGTTTCGAGATATTTGAAACTAACATGACCAAATCTCTGATGCCACAACTGCGTTGAGGTGGAATTTTTAGCCACAAGTGCTTGATCATGTCTATGAACAAAATCATGTTGGAACATGCGTGCCACATTGGAGGATTTTGCAATTATTTTCAAGCCTCTTGATTTATCTCGAATCAAACACGTTTTCTTGTCGGATTAACTTTCAAAGTCAATTTTAGGTTGTGATCTAGGAGTTGACTAAGCTGAAAGAAGATTCTTATTCAACCCCGGGGACATATAGGTCATATAATAGTCTTCATTTGCATGAACCAAGGGTAGAGAAATGTTTCCAATCCCCTGAACTATATATGAAGAATCATCTCCCAACGAAACATGATTTTTCGATGGTGTGTCCCTCATTGAAATGAAGTAGTCTCTGGGCGGTCATGTGTTGAGTGGCTCCGAATCAACATACGAGACATCACTAGATGGCGTGGATGGTTCACTTGATCGAGCGGTGAACAAGAAGTCTTCATTATGTCCTGATGTTCTTCTTGTTGGTTAGCAATATTACCTTCTTTGGTGGGGTCTTCTTTTCCAATTCCCCTTTTACGCCCATGATAGTTTTTAGAATTTCCCTTGTAAGATTGTTGTTGTTGTGGTCAGAGTTGCTTGATGAACCTTTCTTGTAAGTGTTATACCAACAATCTTATAAGTCATGTCCCCTTTTGCAGATAGGACATTGGTTCTTACGTTGATTGTCCCTAGTGAAAGTAATTCGATGTTGGGACTTCTTATAGGAATTAGTTTTCCTTTACGTTTTCCTTTCCATGTTTGATGTGAAGACGAGTTCTGCTCCTCTTCATTATCCTTATTGTGCATTGCTTCCTCTTGTTGCGGTAGGTTTACCAGTTTTCAAAACCAACTATCGTATTTGTCATGTTTAGTGTTGTGAAAAAATGTGGTAAGAAGGGGAGTGCTCTCGAACAATGGGAATGAGAGCATCATCTATATTTAGTTCTCCAGTGCTAAAAGTGAAGCCCTCAATTTCGTAACTCTTCTTAAGAAAGCTTCAATTTTTTCATTCTACTTGAATTTCGGTGTATGTAATTGACTTTGCAAATTGAGTATGACATTCTTGTTCTTGGCCCCGTATACTATGCTCAATTTATCCCACGCTTCTTTTGTTGTTTTACAATCTCAAATGTGGGGTTGCACACATCATCGGACACTCCAAACAAGGTGATGAGTTTGGTCTTGATCTTCTTTATCAAATTGTCGTTGTTGTGTTGTATTAGTGGCTGATCTAGTCGAGTACCATTCATAATGAGACGGATCTCTTCAATCTCAAGTTGTGTCTTTATTTTTGTCTTCCATGCAAAGCATAGTTGCTTCCTTTGAGCAATTATGAATTCGGAAGAAAAAAATTTGGGGGCATTAGTGCCCATTTTGTAGAGATCACTTACAAGGTTTGGCTCTTATCACTCCGGTATTAGGTCTCCCAATCTATATACCGTCGATCGATATACCGAACCTTTCTCAAGCTGGATAATTTCTCGATGCTGGATTTATGTCATGCGATCGTTCACGAGATGGATGGGATCGTTCATAGTGTGTGCACGGTGACCTTATTACTCCCCGTCGATTTATATGGGCAATGCCAGAGACGAGCGTTATTGCAGCTATATTAGGCATTAAGTGCAATAGTAGTCATGATGGCTTTACCCGTAAGCGCTTCCCAAAGGCATTGTATATACTGAACGCTGCGAATGAGATCTAGGATCTCGTGAGTGTTATAGAACCAATTTTTATTGTTTTTATTACAATTGCAGTTTTGAGCGATTACAAAGTTTTGATTGACTATGGCAACTTACAAATCAAGTCAATATACAATGTATATAATTTGCATTCAAAAACTAGAAAATTTGAATGGCGAGGCAAAAAAATTTGTTTCACGAGCCTCGGTGGCCTCACGAGCCCAATATGACCCAAAATGCTAAAAATTGCAAAAAAAAAAGTGAAAATGCAATTTTTAGATGGGTCTTCTTTTGCAAAAAAATGTCCTGAAATGAAAACCCGGGCCGAATGGGAGAAACAAATTTTTACCCTAAATTAGCGATTTCTCGGCTAAATTTAGTTAGTTATAACTAAATTAAAAAAATTCAAAAAATTTGGCGGTTCCTCCAAAAACCCGCCAAATTCTAAAAAGCGAGTTGGGGGTGGGATTTGAACCATGCACCTCCTACTTCTAAGGCTTTCCCTCATCCAACTTGGCCACTTAAGGGCACTTGATGTAGGAATGAACAAACTTGTATTTGAAGTATATGAAAAAATGACTTACCTTTTGAAAATGCAACTGGATGAAGGATCTACGTGTCTCTGCAATTTGGTGTGAGGGGATTTTAGGGTTATTTTTGCTAAAAGCTGGATCTGAAGCATCTCTGACACTTTATCTCCTTTTTCTTTGTTTTGTTCTCCTTTTACGCCGCTTTTCCCTTATTTCTCACCGTTTTTTTTTTTTTTTGCTTGTCATTTTGTTTTCTTTTTATTTTTGTGTAGGCCGTTATTGAAATGTTTGCTATTCCTTTTTTATACATGTGTGCACTTGAGGAGGCTACGGTGCCGTGGAGGATAGGCAAGGCGTGGAGGACAGAGACAAGGCATAGATTTGCTTGTATTTTTTTATTTTCTTTGTTTGGTTTGCCATTTTGTTAGTGCGGCAGTGCATGGTGCGAGAGTGTAGAGGTCGTGGCTTTGGCTTTGGCTTTGTAATAGCTTAAGCAGTTGCCTTGCTTCACCACGCCAATAAAAATCCAATGTAGATCACTGCAAAACCTCGAATTTGATAACAAACAAATAATATTATCTCGTACAAAACCTCACGAATGATTTTTTTAATGTATATACCTACAACAAATTTTGCCTAGTGCTGAGTGCACCAATGCAAAAAAATTTGCGTTCCAAACACCTGGATTGAACTATGGGGGATGTGGGAAGGCAGAAATGAGGCTGGGAGGTTGCAGGAGGTTGTACAGGCTCTCTATTGCTGCATACTCTTCTCCAATCTTCTCTATCTCTGCTGCACTCTCTTTCCACTCCTTCACAGGTCCAGATTCTTACTCTAGTACCAAATGTAGATTGAGCAATAGGGGCGGAAGCTTGATAATAGTTTATTAAACTCAATCAACCAACATTACATAGAATGGGTTGCAATATTTATAGATATTGCACAGCCAAATACAAACATGAAACAAAGTTACACAAGTGTAACCATATTCCAAAATACACAAGCTTCCAATAACATCCATGAAACACAAATGAATAAATACAAATATACTGTTAAAACTATAACAACATCCGTGAGAAACAAATATGGTTTAGAAACCATATAACAATACATAACAAAAATATGGTTTATATTATAACCATTATTATTTAATTAATAAAATTAATTAAATAATTGTACTATGCATAATTAATTAGGATAATAATATTTTATCCTAACATTCCCCCCCTTAATTGTGCATTGTCTGAAGAGATGAGGAGAGGAACTCTCTGAACAACTCAAACTTGTCACGTGCAAGTGACTTTGTGAAAATATCTGCTCGTTGTTCAGTAGTTGGACAAAATTGAAGCTAGATGTTGTGCTTCAACACATGTTTGCGTATGAAATGAACATGTACCTCAATGTGCTTTGTTCTCTCATGAAAAACTAGATTGCAAACAAGTTTGAGAACACCTTCATTGTCAACATACATGGTAGTAGGTTTGTCCTGTGGTATTCCAAGTCCTTCTAGTATGTGACGTAGCCAAATCGCTTCACAGATAGCTTCTCCTGCAGAACGATACTCAGCTTCTATGGAAGAGCGAGAAACAAAGTGTTGTTTCTTACTTCCCCATGATATTGGTCCAGATCCCATAAAGAATACAAATCTAGAAGTGGATTTTCTATCATCAATGTTATCTCGTATGATCACGAATCCGAATATCCGATCAAGAATAAGTTTCATTCTTCTTGTATTCTAGACCAAGATCCATTGATCCTTTGAGATATCTCAAAATGTGCTTTGTTTCTTTCAATGAAAAACTTTGGGTTCTGCATGAACCTAGATAGATAGCTCACTGTAAAGTTGATATCTGGTCTAGTGTAGGTTAGATAAATGAGACTCTCGATCAGCTATCGATAGAGAGTGGCACTTACCTTAGGAGATGGATCTGAATGAGATAACTGTAATCTGTTCTCCATGGGTGTAGCAATTGGTATACAATCCATTATCCGAAATTTCTCAAGCATAGTCTTGGTATATTTCATCGAGAAACAAAAATATGATTTTCTTTACCACACTTCCAATCAAGACAATAGTGCATCGGCCGAGATCGGTCATGTCGAGCGATCGATTAAGATCATTCTTTGTTGCATCGATCATCCTCATTTGAACGATAGTGATGACTAGATCGTCGACATAGACAAAAGCAATCACCATCTCCCCCCCTTGCTTTTTGAGGTAGAGATTGGGATCATATGGATTTATAACAAATTCATGTTGTACGAGATGCTCATCAATCTTGATGTACCATGCCTAGGGTGTCTGTTTGAGTCCATATAGATATTTCCTGAGTATGCAAACCTTTGCTTCTTGACCAGGTACAACATATCCCTTAGGTTGAGTCATGTAGACTTTTTCTTGTAAATCTTCATTTAGGAAGGCACTTTTTACGTCCATTTGGTGAACTTTCCATCCAAACTGAGTAGCTAGAGCAAAGATCATCTGATCGATTTTGATCTTAGCTATGGGAGAAAATGTCTCCTCATAGTCAATGCCTTCTTTTTGTGCATGCCCCTTTGCTACAAGTCTTTCTTTGTACTTTTCCATTGTCCCATCTGCTTTGTACTTAGTTTTGAATATCCATCTACATCTAATGGGTTTCTTCCTTGGTGGAAGATCGACAAGCTACCAAGTGTTATTTTTCATCACTGATTGATATTTAGTATCCATGGCATCTTTCCAAGATTTTGTTGTAGGGCTTCTGACTGTAGAGGGCTCATCGATTCAATAAATCTACTCATTAAGGCAAAGTTGACTTCTTCTCTTCTTACTTTACTGTGAGTCCGTGGTCCGGGGTGGATGTATCCAATGGAGCATCCAATCTTGCATCTCATAATGTACTTGTACACCATTTAGGCATAGGTTGAAATTTTCCCATGGGTTGTGGTTCTATCCGATCAACACCATCATCCCCATCATCACTTTCATCTTTAGGGAATATCAACTTCAATTTTACAACGGTGAAAAATCTACATCTTGTGAGTCTGGAGGAGGAGTCTCTGCTTCCTTCTTCTTGAAAAACTAAACATCTCTACTGGTGTAGACTTTTCTGGTCTTAGGATCCATCAATCTATACCCAAGAGTCTCTTCTTTGTACCCATGAAGATGAGTTTTGTGACTTCATGTCCAATTTCTTTTTGATTCTGTTTGGGTATGTGCATGCTTGCTTTGCACCCAAATACTCTGAGGTGTGCAATGGATGGTTTCCTTTTTGACCATGCTTCTTGTGGTGTTATTCCATCAAGAGTAGTTGTGGGTGCTCTGTTCAACAAATACACTACTTTGTCTTTTTGTTCTACCCAAAATGTCTTTGCAAGTCTAGAATCATCGATCATGCATCGCACCATTTCCATGATGGTACGATTTCTTCTCTCAACAACACCATTTTGTTGTGGTGTGTGTGGAGGAGGCATTTGTCAACGAATCCCGTGAGTTTGTAGGTAGTCTCTAAACTCATCATTGGTGAATTCCCCCCCTCGATCTGAGTGGAGAGTTTTGATGTGACAACCAGTTTCTTTCTCAACTACAACTTTGAACTTTTTGAAGGTTTAAAACGCTTCACTTTTCTTGCAAAGACAGAAAATCCACATTTTCCTTGAATAGTCATCAACATAAAGCATGAAGTACTGGAACCCAGAATGACTTGGCTGCATCAGACTGGAAAGATTGGTATGAACTAAGTCAAGTTTACCATGAGCTCGAAATGTACTCTTTTGTAACGAAGCTCTATGTTGTTTTCTTCTTTAGGCGGTGAGGACACTTGTTTGTATCCTTTTGAAGAGAAGGTAGCCCATGTACCATATTACGTCGGCAAAGTGTTTTGAGATATTTGAAACTAACATGACCAAATCTCGATGCCACAACTACGTTGAGGTGGAATTTTTAGCCACAAGTGCTTGATCATCTCTATGAACAAAATCAAGTTGGAACATGCGTCCCACATTGGAGGCTTTTGCAATTATTTTCGAGCCTCTTGATTTATCTTGAATCAAACACGTTTTCTTGCCGGATTGACTATCAAAGTCAATTTTCAGGTTGTGATCTAGGAGTTGACTAACTGAAAGAAGATTCTTTGTCAACCCAGGGACATATAGGACATCTGATAGTCTGCATTTGCATGAACCAAGGGGTAGAGAAATGTTTCCAATCCCCTGAACCTGTATATGAAGAATCATCTCCCAACGAAACATGATTTTTCGATGGTGTGTCCCTCATTGAAATAAACTAGTCTCTGTGGCCGGTCATGTGTCGAGTGGCTCCCGAATCAACATACCAGACATCACTAGATGACGTGGATGGTTCACTTGATCGAGCAGTGAACAAGAAGTCTTCATTGTCTGATTGTTCTTGTTGCTCAACAATATTACCTTGCTGGTGGGGTCTTCTTTTCCAGTTCCCCTTTTTCTACCCGTGATAGTTGTTAGAATGTCCCTTGTAAGATTGTTGTTGTTGTGGTCTAGAGTTGCTTGATGAACCTTTCTTGTAAGTGTTATACCAACAATATTTTAAGTCATGTCCTCTTTTGCAGATAGGACATTGCTTCTTCTGTTGATTGTCCCCATGAAACTAATTCTGATGTTGGGACTTCTTATAGGAATTAGGTTTTCCTTTACCTTTTCCTTTCCATGTTTGATGTGAAGATAGTGCTGCTCCTCTTCATCATCCTTATTGTGCATTGCTTCCTCTTGTTGCAGTAGGTTTACCAGTTTTTCAAAACCAACTGTCGTATCTGTCACATTTAGTGTTGTGACAAAAATGTGGTAAGAAGAGGGGAGTGCTCTCAGAACAATGGGAGCAGAGCATCATCTATGATTGGTTCTCCCAGGGCTAAAAGTGAAGCCCTCAATTCTGTAACTCTTCTTAAGAAAGCTTTAATTTTCTCATTCTGCTTGAATTTCAGTGTATGTAACTGACTCTGCAAATTCAGTATGACATTCTTGTTCTTGGCCTCGTATACTATGCTCAATTTATCCCACACTTCTTTTGTTGTTTTGGCATCTCGAATGTGGGGTTGCACATCATCGGACACTCCAAACAAGATGATGAGTTTGGCCTTCTGATCTGCTTTATCAAACTGTCCTTGTTGTGTTGTTCGAGTGGCTGATCTAGTGAGTACCATTCTGATAGACCGGAGATCTCTTCAAACTCAAGTTGTGTCTTTATTTTTGTCTTCCATGTAGCATAGTTGCTTCCTTTGAGCAATTGTGAATCTGGAAGAAAAAATTTGGGGGCATTGGTGCCCATTTTGCAGAGATCACTTGAAAAGGTTTGGCTCTTATCACTCCAGGTATTAGGTCTCCCAATCTATATACCGTCATCGATATACCGAACCTTTCTATATACACGCCCTTCCGATATACCTGTCAGTACATGGAAGAAGCTTGCCCTTTCTTATATACCCAGTGGTACGTGAAAGAGGCGTTAACATACGTGAAAGAATTCAATACGTGGTACCAAGACAATACTGATGGGGTCTGTGTGATTATTGACACCGGCTCAAAGAAATATCCTCATACGCGCGCGTAACTTCACTATATACTTGGATAATTTCTCAGTTTGGATTTATGTCGTGCAATCGTTCACAGATGGATGGGATGGTTCATAGTGTGTGCATTGTGACCTTATTACTCCCGTCGATTTATAGGGACGATGCCCAGATAACGTTGTTGCAGCTATATTAGGCATTAAGTGTAGTAGTAGTCATGATGGCTTTACCCGTAAGCACTTCCCAAAGACATCGTATATACCGAACGCTGCGAATGAGATCTAGGATCTCGTGAGTGTTCTAAGAACCAATTTTTATTGTTTTTATTACAATTACGCGAGTTTTGAGCGTTACAAAGTTTGCAGTTGACTATGGCAACTTGCAAATCAAGTACAATATTCAACAAGTATACAATTTACATTCAAAAAACTAGAAAATTTGAATGGCAGGCAAAAAAAAAATTTGTTTCACGGGCCCTGGTGGCCTCCTGAGCCCAATACGACCCAAAATGCTAAAAATTGCAAAAAAACAGCTGAAAATGCAATTTTTAGATGGGTCTCCTTTTGCAAAAAAATGTCCGAAATGAAAAACCAGGCCGAATGGGAGAAAAAAATTTTTACCCTAAATTAGGGATTTTCTCGCTAAATTTAGTTAGTTATAACTAAATTCAAAAAATTCTACTAAATTTGGCGGTTCCACCAAAAAATCCGCCAAATTCTAAAAAAGAGGTTGGGGGTGGGATTTGAACCATGCACCTCCCACTTCTAAGGCTTTCCCTCTATCCAACTTGGCCACTTAAGGGCACTTGATGTAGGAATGAACAAACTTGTATTTGAAGTATATGAAAAAATGACTTACCTTTGAAAATGCGACCTGGATGAAGGATCCACGTGTCTGCAGCTAGTGTGAGGGGATTTTAGGGTTATTTTTTTGCTAAAAAACTGGATCTGAAGCATCTATAACACTTTATCTCCTTTTCCTTTGTTTTGTTCTCCTTTGGCCACCGCTTTTCCCTTATTTCTCACCGTGATTTTTTTTAAATTTTTGCTTGCTTGGCAGTCATTTTGTTTTTTTTTTGCCTTTTTGTGTAGGCCGTGATTGAAATGTTTCTGTTCCTTTTTTTTTGTGCAGGTGTGCGCTTGAGGAGAGGCTAGTGCCCATGGAGGATAGGCAAGGCGTGGAGGACAGGACAAGGCATAGATTTGCACCTTGTATTTTTTTATTTTCTTTTTTGGCCGCCATTTTGTTAGTGCAGTGCATGGTGCGAGGTGTAGAGGTCGTGGCTTTGGCTTTGGCTTTTTAATATCTTAAAGCTGCTCACCTTGCTTCACCACGCCAATAAAAACCAATGTAGATCACCTGAAAACCTCGAATTTAATAACAAACGAGATAATATTATACGTACAAAACCCCCTGAATGAATTTTTTTTAATGTATATACCTGCAACAAATTTCACAGTCTTTGAGTGCACCAATAAAAAAAAATTTGTGTTCCAAACACCTGGAATGAACTGGGGGATGTGGGAAGGCAGAGATGAGGCTGGGAGGTTGCAGGAGGCTGCACAGGCTCTCTATTGCTGCATACTCTTCTCCAATCTTCTCTATCTCTGCTGCACTCTCTTTCCACTCCTTCACAGGTCCAGATTCTTGCTCTGGTACCAAATGTAGATTCAGCAATAGGGGCGGAAGCCTGATAATAGTTTATTAAACTCAATCAACCAACATTACATAGAATGGGCTGCAATATTTATAGATATTGCACAGCCAAATACAAACATGAAACAAAGTTGCACAAGTGTAACCATATTCCAAAATACACAAGCTTCCAATAACATCCAGGAAGCACAAATGAATAAATACAAATATACTGTTAAAACTATAACAACATCCGTGAGAAACAAATATGGTTTAGAAACCATATAACAATACATAACAAAAATATGGTTTATATTATAACCATTATTATTTAATTAATAAAATTAATTAAATAATTTTACTATGCATAATTAATTAGGATAATAATATTTTATCCTAACAATACCAAGTTCTTTAAGCTGGAAAGAATGAAGTGTCATTTAATCATGTCTTAGGATTTCTCAATATCATTTTTTAAAAACGGGCTTTCTGTTATGACCATTGAGCCCATACTATACCTTTCCATACTACAATAATATTATCTAAATGTATCTTTTTTTTAGATAAACCATGTTTACTTTGGACTAAAAAAATGTGGGTAATAGGTTCCAGGATGAGAAAAGTCGAGGATTTGGCAATGAGTTTTTATGAGACATTCAAAAGACTAATCGGATTACAATTACAAATGACCTTTGGATCCATAATCTTGGGAATAATTTTGATGTTTCCTTAGTTAATGAAATGACCAAGTGAATTAGAATGAAAATATTCCAAATAAACGTAGAAACTATCATCACTAACCACATTCCAAAGGGTTTTATAGAATTCACAATAGAGACCATCATGTCATAGGGCTTTATCATTAGCCATTTGATAAACTTCCTCGAAAAATTTCAAGGCGAGTTAACATTCTATATTAAGAAATCCTTTATGCTTGAGAGAGCTTACAAGGGATGACAACGTGCATTATTCAAGAGCCACTTGTCACTCATGAGAAAGCTCTTGTGCTTTGAAAACTTGTTGATAATGGTAGAACAAATCTTGCACCATCTCGACACTTTATACGAGATGAGGAAAACCTTCCCGGATGGATTTGATTTGTTAGTGTCCATATTTGGATTTGATAAAGTGAAATAATTATTTAGAAATTTAATTTCCCACTTTGAGTGAATGTAATTCAGCATTTATATGAGAACCTATGACATTGTAGGAATCAGTAATTTGGATGCACCTTGCCTAATATTCACCACTTGTATCTGTAAACATTCATCTAAAGGAGTTTTTTCATCATAGCTAATGAGAGGCTCAACTCAAATGTGGTGGTAGAGTAATTTTATGTCAAATTTGAGCCAAATGCCACCCAAAGGTGCTCAAAAACGTGTGAGGCACCTTTGAATGACATCTTTCCACTATGAAAACCAAGGTTTTCTACAAGTTGGTTGTCTTTTAGGCCGTAGACCCACCTAATGTGATGAAAGGGTGGTCATGATGTAAGAAGGTGATATTGAGATAAAATTGTGTGGTATAGACAAGTGGATGTCGTAAGTTCCATTCAATTATAAATATGATAGGGAAATGGTCGAAAAGGACAATATCGGCATTAGTTCCATGAATAAATAGAAAAAGGTTGCGTTGATATCATGGCATGATCGAGGTGATTGAATAATATATCATATTATTGGCTGAAATTAGGCCACGTGTGCCAACGAATGAGTTAGAATGATAAGAAACATTGGGCTCATAAAAACCCAAATTTATTATACATGTATACGTTTAGGCCACCCTTTCTTGCGATCCATCATATGGGTAGATGACCAATCATGTCAATAAATAGATCAACCATATTGAATTCACCACACAACACCCAATGGGCATTAAAGAGCTCATTGAAAATCCCTCACCAAAGTCTCATCCATTCAACCATGTCATTGGATGCAAAAAAATTAATAACTCCAAAAGAGATACTATCAATGTTGAATAACACCCATATTCCATGGGATTTGTTGGGTCACATCCATGAATAACATAACTAGTCCACCATTTAGTGGTGATAAAGTTCATACTTCCTCCACAACCATGATCAATATTACTAGTTAGAGATAAACTATTTGGCCATATAACTTTAGAGATCACAAATAGAAGAAATCATGCCACCTTAACTTCTTGCAAACAAAGAATGACCATATCTAGAAACAACTTCCTAAAGTATCGCCTGATGTATTTTTGAGTCGAGTTTTCTAGACCCCTTACACTCTAGGAGAAAAAATTGATTGTAATCTAACATCCAAAGACATATCCTCTAAATTCAAACCTGAAAGGGCATCATAACTATTCTATATAAAAGTGTTTCTAGTTAGAAAGAAAAACATCACTAGACTTTTCTTTCTATCTAGTTGGAGGTGCAAACTCGCCTTCCTTGAGGTAGTGAGGAGGGCTCTGCACAGATTGCCTTGTTCCCATTTTACGGGGATAACTTGGAAGAAGAGAAATAGAAGGAAAACAACCATTATCCTTTTTTCAATTTTAAATACATTATTATTCTTCATATATTTTTAGAAAATTCTAGTATATTTTAACCTACGACACAAATTTGAGTTTTTTTATTAATCTAGAGTTTGGATTTGTAAGAAAATGAAGCAACACTAGGAGTGTAATATTTGTTTCTCTTGTTAGCAAATGCTTTAAGATTTTGAATTCATCTTCTCCATGATTTTTCTTGCTTCCATTTTAAATAGCATCTAAAAAAATTGAATTGACCATATGTGTTAGTAGAATATTATTCAATCACTATGTTTTATATTATTATAAAAGGATATCTATTAAAACAAAATTAAAAATTTGTCTTATTGCAAGCCATTCTAGAAAATTTTAGAATATATATGGTGCAATAGTTCTAATATTTTTATTGCACTTGATAGTTTATCAATAGAGTCTATGCTCTCGATTGTGCACTATGCACGTTATGAAATATTTTGTCTATTAATAAAGATGAATTTTTATTTGATAAATTATTCTTCTCATGCTACCTCAAGCTACACATTTGTAATATTATAGGAAATTCTATTGAAATATATTATTTAACAAGTAATATTAATTTTCCTAATAAAAACTAGGCTTAGTTAGTTAGTGTTAATTTTTTGGATGTTTAATACAAGTTAAAGTCAAAATTGAGAAACTATTTTTTTAAAAACAATCCTATTGTTAATTTTAGTAAAAATTTAATTTATTCCTAAAAAAAATTATTATATCTATATTATTATTGCTAATATATTATAATATATATTATATATAATATATATTATTTATATATATATATATATATATATATATATATGATTCCAAAAATGTTTGAAAAAGAAAGAAAGAAACTAGTCTCGGGAAATGTATAAATGAAATAAATATGGGGAAATGTAATGAATGAAGAGGCTCATAACATTTCGGAAGAAACAAATATTTGAAGACATTTTTGGGTTAGAGTTAGATTATTCTCAAGATAAACAAAGATATCAAAGTTGGAAATCACGAGAAACAAAAATCACAATTAAAAATAAAATTTTGCATGGAATGGTTATATAGTTGTGTCTAGTTGAAATATTTCAAATGTGATGGTCGAACAATTATGAAATATAACTATTTTGGTAAGTATAAAATGGTTTTTCCATGAACTTCATCAGATTGTTATAGTAATCACAACATGATTCTCTTGTCACTAATAAAAATTCAGTGTTAAATAGAGATGCTTGAGAAAGATAGGTCAATGCTCTAGAGAAAACAATGAGGCTATTTCATACCACATAATTCAAGTTGAAGATAATATGGAAATAGTGATCTTAAACAATGAAAACAACATATTTTGTGTGTCATGAAGATTTTCATCTAGAAAAGTATGACAAAGTTTGTAAATTTCTCTTGAAAATGAAAACTCATCATATCCAAAAGTCATAGGAATATGTTTCCTACACAAAATGCAAGGTTGCAAATGATTTTATTTACTACACATCAAAATATTTTGAATAGATTCAAAGATAAGAAAGTTGAAAAGTATTTTTTCTCAATAATGGTTGATGAAAGCATTGATTGTAACATGTAGCAACACTTGGTTATTTATATAACATATTTAACTTCAAAGGTGTTTGGGCCACCCATTTGTGAATTTATAAATCTTATGAATATGATACACGGAAAAGGGAAAACACTATATGATATAATCAAAATATTAATGACTTCTAAATGTTTTTTATTTAAGAGCTAGAAATTTGTTTCTATGTGCAAATTTATCTCCAAAAATGCATGTTAGAATCCATGAAAATCATTAAAAATCCCATCCTAGAGACAAATAACACATGTTTGATTAGGAAAATGAGATCAATATAATCATCCATGAAAGAGATATTACCTCACTTTACATTGACGACAAGTTTCTCCTTAGTTAGAATGGATGTTCCCAAGATTGATTAATAGATGATTGTAGCTTTCTTGTTGATGGCTCAAAAATATGGCACCACTTCATTGTTTGATACTCGGTGGTTCTTTACTTCAAAGAATTTTCTTAAGCTTATGTAGGTTATCCATGCATGGAAAGTTCTGGAGGATTTTACATAGTAATTAAGGGTAGAGATTCATCTATGTAGGATCAAAGGTTGAGAAAAGATAAGAGGACAAAAGATCCTAGATTAAGGGAATTTCCATGAATTTTTAATTCCTAGAAGGAGGTAGAATTATGACAGTTCTATTTTAGATAAATATAGAAGGTAGTGGAAGGAGATGTTGGATCAAGATTAGAAGATTCTAGATTAAATTAGTGAGTGATGAGTTGTTAATGAGTTTAGTTTGTAGGCAAGGTTGGTTAATAGGTTGGTTGATAGGTTAGGGAATATTAAATTCCCAAAATATGTGAAGAGTTTTTAATTAGTTGTTAAGTGAGTGATTAATTAAAATTTTAGTGAGATAGGATAGGGTGTAAGGTTAACGTGTATGATGTTTATTAGTAATGTTAGGAGGGACTAATTATTAAAAATATAATGACTAATTTTAATTTTCTATACAACTATCCTCTCTTTGAATATTTATTGTGATCATATGGAGTAATGAATATTCTAAGAATAATTTATGACAAAGTTGGGAAGGGTGATGCCCCCTCGAGGGGTCATGTAGGGAGGAGACAAGAAGGGTGACCACTTGAAAATATGAAGATGAGGACGAAAATTCTAGAGGGGGATGTAATGGGTATAATAGCCAAGACAATTCCTTGTGTTTTTTTGTGGTGATAGTCAATTGATTGATTAGTGGATTTGTTGAATGGTTTTGATTGAAATGCTCGAGAAGAAAGACATGCAAGAGAGAAATATTGATCTACAAAGAAATGATATATGTGTGAGAGTGATTTGATTGATGGATGCATGATTGATCATGTCCAGAGAGAGAGAAAGAGTAATGACTGAAATGTTCCCTAGCCAACAACGTGTGGAAGGGAAGAGATTGTGATAGTGTTTAAACAATGAAATTCTAGGTTATGCCCAAGATAATGATAGGAGGAACACATTGTATACTTTGATTATAATTTTTTAGTTTATTTGATTAAATTTTCATCATATTTTTGTTGATCAATTGTATTGATTAAGAAATGGGGATTGATCTATGATAAATTTTAGGAAACATGCAAGATTTTGTCCACGTACTAGCTCTTGTGACGAGTCAAAGGGGTTATGGTGACAAATATTGTTACAAAGGGTGAAAGGGTTGTGGTAAATATGGGTAGGGGATATAAACCAATTCATTTTCACCTCTCCAATTAGAAAATTAGATATCTCGAGTTAGAAAATCCTATGCAACGATGGTGAGGATTTTGTACTACCAATTGTCATATCCCTAAAACCTTGTATTTAATATTTTCAAACATTATGAGAATAGGAAAGTAGTGGCCACTATAGCTACAAAATATTATTACCAGATTATATTTGCTTGATTAGCATTACGATGTGTTTTGTATTAAAAACATTAATTTTCGAGTAATAGAATTGACGGTTAAGTGCATGGAAATGGGGGCCAAAGGGGTCTTAAGTAGACACTTTTTTATGAAAAATTAAAATAATCAACTTGGACAAGTTATTTGAGATAGTTACACTCAAATTTTGAAGATGCTACAAGAACATGAATTGCAATAATTCGAGTCTAGTTTTTAAACTACTAATTTATTTTGAAAATGGTGAAGTGTAAGTGGGTTAAAGATCGAAATGTCAATAGGTGCTCCTATTTTTGTAAAAATACATAGTAGATAGTCAGACATGCCTCCCTCCTCCCCCCACCATTTTTGAGAACTATTTAGTATTATTGAAAACCCTTTGGTAGAAAAATAGATTGGAGCATTTAGTTTGGGATATAATTATTTTAGATTTTATTCGTGATTATTAAGTAGATTTATGATTTTTTAAATACAAAGATTTATAAAATTAAAAAATAATGGATAATCGACCATGGTCTCCCTAACTACCTAAAACAATATCGAAAAATTGGATTTTTTAAAATATGTATAGAATTAGTCCTAGTTTGGGACTGTATTATTTTTTTAACTTTGGAGAAGTGAAACAAAAGATAAGAATTTACAATCACTAAACATAGAGGTATAAAAGACATAGTTTGAAATAAATATTAATAGAAACCTTATTTATATATATATATAGAAAGCGGATGGTTTTCTTGATGTTGTAGGAAATTTTTTCAAAAAAATTGCAATCATTTTTGTAGGATTTATCATAGTGAAAGGTGAGTTTTTGCATTTTTGTCAAAAATACAAAGCTTACTATGTTGTAACAAGTCAAGGCCCAGGTTTAGGAAACCAAAGGAATTCAAAGTCTATAAAATATTGGTTTGTGTGCATAATTAAAAGAACACATACGTCTTTAAAACATATACATGCTATAACACATACACATTTCTTAGTGTATGTGTTATATATTTTTGTGGAAGCCTTGTATTTACAAAATTAAAAATTCAAGTATAAGAATGAAAAAATTATAATTTAAATTTATTTTAGTAAATATAAGAAATTGGGGTCAATCTCGCACCTTACAGAACTAGTCTCATAACTCCATGAGTCATGATTTATGAGATAATTTTTTATAATATAATCTGGTCATGTTGGCGAGAAAAATTATTGGGGGAAAAATTTATGGACTTATTGCCAACCCTTTGGGAAATTAAGTCCTTCTACTTAAATGGTGCAACTTCCTAAATGCGTGCACGAGAAAGGTGATTTTTATCCGGGCGTCCTTGCGGTCGGGGGATCGAACAAGGGCACTCCACTAACCCCTGAGCAAAGCTAGTAATGGATTAGTAGAGAGGACTTTATCAAGAAAATGAGAAGGGAGTAAGAATGTTAGATAAGAGAACTAATGCTGCAAGTATAAAATCAGAGTCTTGTATACACCAGTTAGAAGTTTCATCACATGCATTAAAATTAAGAAGAAACAACTTTGCAAATAGCAACAAGACCAATTAGAATTTATGAGCACAAAGTATCAATAAATCCCTTAGTCAAAAAGGTCGAAACTCCTTCTTCTTATATTGATGCTCAAGTAGAATTGTACATAATATGAGAATGGAAGACATTTGAGAATAGGGGAGAATGGAATAATTTTCTATCTCTTTGCTCTTTTCACAAGGATCTCTCTCATGAATTCACAAAAACAGCTAAGAAGACCCTCAAATGAGGAGTTCATTATAATTTATAGAAGAGGAACAACTCTTCATCTTCCCGATGACCCTCCATATGCCTTATTTCTAACTTTAGACTATTCACATTCCTATAAAATATTAAGTCCCTTTTATAAAAACAAGGCAACTTAATTTTACATCATGTTTCTAAAGTCACTTTTCGAATAACTTAAAGGCATATTAAAAAGTGCAAACCCCAATGAAGAATTAGAACATTTGAAGGGAGAGAAAGTTGGGGGGAAGGAAGAGAAGAGAGAGAAGAAGAAGAGGAGATGTCATTTCTAATGAAGTTCGATGGTCCTTGTCAATGGAAAGCTCCAAATGTAGTGAAATTTTGAATCTTCGAACTCCTTACACCTTGATAAAATATTTCAAATTGGCCCACAAACACTTTAGATTGAGAGTTTAAAAACGACGTCAAATGCTTCTTCCAATTACCACAACTTCCACCCTACGTATGATATACATGTGACCTGAACCATGTAGTGAGTGTCGAAAGGCACTGTTAAGGTCTCTCGAGATGAGTTCTGAAAGATCCATGAGAGACGCCAAAGATGCTTCTTGTGAAAATTTTGTGACCCACTAACGAAGATTGTACATTGAGGAGACAGGAAATGAATCTTGGTGAAGGAAATATTAGTGATAATGCCCATTCTATAAACTTAAATCCTACCATATCTTGACATTTAATATACTTGGGAAGGGCAGCTTACTATTTTTAGTAAGTGTCAGGATTTACCTCTCCAGAATCTTACTACAACTACCAACTTAAATGTCCAATTCCTAGTATGTTTCTCTCTGTAAAATCTTCCCTTTGGAATGACTTAATATTTTTAGTGTCTATGAGATGACTTCTTGTTCTTAGTAAGTGTGAAAATTCAACTTTCTTGGACCTCGATTGAATATGAAAAATGGAATTCCTTCTTCTCCCTGTGTTCATCTTGCCTTACGGACCATTTTTCTATTTTCGATAGGTGCTCATGGGACTAATTAATATATTTAGTAAGTGTCGATTTTGGGCTGAGATGATCATTTCAATTATTTTCTCTTGTGATACCTCTTCTGTGTTCACTACCTCTTTCACAGCTTCTTCAAATAGTGGCTTACCCAAAAAAGTAGTCTCCCATGTAGAAGGCCTACTATTTTTATTAAGTATAATTCACGGTGATTGGATCATGGTAGAATGAAGTTTTCTAACATGGGTTTTTTCCCAATAGCACTCCCCTGAAATTTCAGGCTTACCCGATCATTGGCTTATGAGATTTTAAAACATTATTTTTTTACGGAAAGCTACGGACATGGTATCCATTAATGGAGCTTGAAAATTGCAGGTTTCCTTTTCCACCTTGGATCATAGTTTTTGATGCGAGTTTTTCCTTTTATTTCGCTAGTAAATTTTCATTGCAAATTGATTGTTGGTTGATCGGGAAATTAGTTTTCATCTTCTTTACATAGAATAGAGATTTTCTTCACTTTGCAAATGAGATATTCATTGGTGAGGGTTTTTATGGCCTTTGAAAATGATGAAGATAGAAAAAATGGTTCTTTGATTCATGTCTTGGTTTCAAGATATATCGATTTCTTCGTCTCATGGCTACGAGGTTTTTAGATGAATTTCTCTGGTTTTCTCTTCCATTCTTCATTCCTTCAATCAACCTCTCCTTTGAGACTATTGTGTTTTCATGGTGTGGAGGATTTGATGAAGCTGGTTTGGAGTGAAACAATGGTGGATTGGGTGTCTGGACAAGAATGGACAGAGCTATGACAGGGTGTGAAGCTATGAAGAAGAAATGGAGGGAAAAAATGCTAAGTGTTGGATTTAAAGCTTTCAAAAACACATGCTTAGTGGTGGGGTGAATTTTATGCCCCTGGCGTCCCTTTTCCAAAGTACGAATGGGTCATTAGATTGCACATCATGCCTCCTTGCGACATTTTCAATCATCCAACGGTTGAGCATTTAGGCTAAAAAGCTTGAGAAAAGCACCTAGGGGCTGAAAATTGGTCATATGAAGGACCAGGAGGCATACCTAGGGCTAGGTGCATTTTACTATCCCCTATGTCCCTTAAGCTAAAGGGATGAAAGGAACATCAATTTATACTGATGCGTGTGGAGGTGACACTTGGCTGATATCCGACGGTTGTGCATTTGGTTGCAACTAGCTCCTGGGGGCTGAATATTGCCTTTGTAGAAGGTCAGCATTGATGACACAGGGGGCCTGAGGGTTAGGATAATTTTCATGTTCCTCATGTACATTTTATTAAAGGGATAAAAGGGTCATCATTTTTCACATCGTGCTAGGTTGCGACAGTTGTCACAATCTAAACGACTGAAGGGATAAGCTCTAGTGAAGCACCTAAGGGTGAAATGGTGATGTGGAGGGTTCCACAGGTGACCAGAGAGAAAAATAGGGTTGAGAAAATTTTATTGTCCCCTATCTCCCTTTTCTTAAGGGATGAAAGGGACATAAAAATGCGTCAAGATTTAGGAGTTGACACATGTCCTCTTTAAAAATTGACTAAGCTGCTTTGGAAGCTTAACTTGAGGACAACTTGAAACAATAATTACTTGAGCTCTCGATGGATTTTTTGGAAAAATGTTATATGAATGTGACTAAAAATGGCCTTGTGAATCCAATGGTGGGGGTATCAGCTCTTGATTCCTCCTTTTATGCCCTGAAAAAGTGGATTTTTGTTCTACCCCCTAACTAGCAGAGCATGAGAAAAATTAGATATAGACCTAGGTTTTCTTTAACCTTGTGCATTGCCTAGGCCTGAGAACCATATTTCTGATGAATCTGCCCCAACTCCTCCAAATATTTCATGAATCTTCCAAAATCAGTTCCTTTATGCTATTAGACCTCCGATTCATCTCCATGTTGGATTTTTCTCCTCTTCTCCACTCCAGGGCATTGCACAAGTCCCGAGAAGGCCAGGGGTAGCCCTTCCCATAATTGCCTAAAATTTGCATTCTTCAATAACTCCTAAAATCACCTAGGGAGATTGACTTGACTTTCATAATTCACCTAGGGGACTGAGTTAACATCGATTAGGGATTCATTGGAATAACTGGGTAAGGCTAGTATTGAGGATGGGTAGACCTAGGGTGTCTTGCAAAGGTAAAATTTGAAAATTTTGACACAGGGGTATCATTGTCATGCTTGAAAATTGTAAATATTCTGTTGCACATTTACATGAAAACAAATGGCTCTTGCTTAGGGACATGGTATGGTGAGTGTAGTGAATACATGGCATGAGGAATCCCATAATCAAAACTTATAACATATCAACCAGTCCCCTTATTCATTGGGTCTTGTGAAGTCATGTACAACTTACAAGAGAGAGATAGCGAAGAAGGAAACACACATAAAACAAGGAAAGGAAGCATACAAAACAAATGGAAATGGACAGAATCACACACAACAGAAAGGAAAACACACCTAAAAATCACCTATGGTACAAGGCGGGGGACAACCCACTTTCGTTGAAGCACTTCTATTTTCATGGGTTACCCTTAAAGAGGTAACAAAAATTTCAATGTCTTGCGAAGTTGTTGAATGGTTCAAGGAAGTAGCCTCCTTTCCTCAAATTCTTATGAAAGTTGGGTGCTTTCATGATTTTCTGTGTACTTTGTAGGAATGAGCCTACATGAGATTTTTGTTTCTCAGGCCTTTGTCTAGAAATTCCCTTTCCTTTACATTCTTTGAGATTGTTTCCAAAGTGTTGACCTCCTTCCGTGTTTATCTAAAACACTTATCTTTCTTTGAACATTTAATGATTACTCTAAGGTTGACCCTTGTTCAAGTTGTTTGAATTTTCCGATCTATTTTTATTATCATATTCACTTTGTGTTGGCCAAATGTTCCAAAGTGATGTGATCAATTTGGTTTTGAACATATTCCTAATGTTCTTTCCTAATCTAAAAATTAAAGGTAAAAAATTTAACCAACTTTGGAACCCTATAGGTTGTTAGTATTTATTGAAAAAATACCTGTTTAAAATAATTCAACTAGTGAAATAGAGCACACAGAATAATTGTCACAATGTAAAAACCCACGTTGATAATGGATTTCAGCAATAGCCTACATCTCTGCATTCGTAATCGAACCAATATATTATCCACTTAATGACTGTAAAACAAAATTACAATCTAAACAAGATAATAATGAATACAAAATGGAACATGAACCTAAACACCAAGTAGCTATCCCAACTGATAAGAAGATTAAATCCAGTATTCATCTTCAGTTACAAATTCACATGGTTCCCTGATGATGTACTCTGAAGTTGTAGCTTAATAAGCCTGAATAACAAAAACATCCTCCATGAACACCGAGTGACAATTTCGACTTATAAAGCAAATCGATATTATTTTGTAGAATATCCGAGGTACTTAAGTCCAGGCTTCGCAATATGAAGTGTGGATCAAATGGCCTATTGAGTAGTTTGAATAACTCCCAATAACAATGTTTCCTATTTATAATAGGTCTTATCTTCATCTTGTCGATAATAATAATATCGGTCTTTAAATTATTACAATGCCTATATATATATGATATAGGTATTATATATTTTTTCTCTCCACAACACCTATAATATAATAGGGCTTCCGTCTCCATAATGCCTCTACGATCGCCTTCAAACTTCATGTCATCCTCCTCGGCTCAGGTCATGGAACACTACTTCTTGGAGAGAACTCGGAGCTACTTCTTCATAATAATGCCTATTAAATAATATAATAGGAATTATAATAATAATGCCTATAATAATAGGACTTACATATTTTTAGCTCCAAATTTTTCCTATAGTAGAATAGGACTTATATTTGCCTCCACATAATGGCCTATAAAAATAAATAGGATCCATTATATACTTACCTTAATCTCCTAAGGCTCCTTCATCATTTGCTAACTCCTTAGGCTCACTTGAATGAAGTGAGGGAGGCTTCACATTAATTCCCTAAGCCTTCATGCCTCTGATCTTCCCTTATTCTCCTCGAGCTATGCTTGGGAGAGAGCTCGAGACGAGCTTGTGTGTTATAGTGGAGTGTAGAATGGACCTTTTAGGTTTATGCAGCCCAAGCTATATGATTTTTAGTTTATTGGATAACAATTTTCCAACTAACACGGTTGGCCGAGTTGGTTTGACCGCCGTGAAGATCGGGGGAGGTCGCGGGGTCGACTCTCTGTTTCCTTTTTGGTTGCATGTTTCAATAACCCTATCCATTATGACCTCAACTTCCCACGTGTCTTCTATGTGACCCGTCCTTCGCTATTCCTTGATCGCCTATCGCAGCCACATCATTCCCCCTACCTCGTTGTTCATTCACATGGCCACGTCCATGTGTCCCCACGACCGATTGTGTCGTGTAAACCTCTCGTTGGCTCATCCTTCACTTGCCCATTATTTTCCGATTTATCCACTATGATGTGGATAATCCCACATTCATTGGAGTAGGAGATAAGAAAGGACTTTTAAAGCCTTTGGGAAACCATGGGAGCGTGGCTTGGGCCACATGCTTAAGCATTTTGTTGAGCTTTGAAACTATACAAACTCGACCATTGGATCGATTAGCTAATGCTCCAACTTTCTTGTGAATAACTTGAACTCGGTGCATAACAACTCGTCTAATATATCTTGATAAATAACTCGATGCACATATCGATGAACAACTCATCAACTTAGTTGAATATTCGATAAGTGGTGGTAGGGCACGTGGCAGCCTAAGGATCCACAATGTGGAAATATTTTTTACTCGATCATATGTCAAAGATGATATTGCTTGAGTGTCGAAGATCGGAGTATTGAAACATCACCCCTTTCGCATGATCTTGTATTCCGCCACTTGTTCTCCGAAATATCCTTCAAATCATTACCGCAGGTAACTCTCTTTGATGTGAGTTGGCTTTATTCTCTACCACCTTCCAATATGAAGAAAGTGTTATTATCGAGATTGAATATTTCTAGAGGATTTGTAAGGACTTTTGTTTTTGCATTCATAAACTTCCTCTTGCATTGCAGAAGAAATAGACATGTTTATGTTTTCACATTTTCCATTGAGGAAGTTATCCGGGATATTTAAGCTGTTCCATCTCCACATTGAACATCGGTGTATCAAAACAAGGAGCCCTCATTGATTCACACCTATCTTATATCTCCATGGCTCGAGTCAAGATTTCGAGGCTAAGCTGAGAATATTCCATTTCTTCTACAAATTTCAAAATATTTTGCATGGATGGCTCTTCCAAATTCATCATAGATGCATCTTTGTTTTCAAAATAATTTATATATTGTGACTCAGAGGAGTGGTGAAAAATCTGATCCATACCTTCCCATGTTTCATTTGGAGTAACTCCATTTTCTTCTTCTATGCTTTGTGTTCTCCAAGGATCTCTTTTATGTAGGTACGAGCAGCTCTGAATTATGAATCCTTCCAATAAGGAGAAGAGGTCCATGCTTTGTGGAAATGGTATACCTTCAAGCTCAAAATCCATATCATCCTCAACTTCATAAAAGAAATTAGTTTCCTCCATATGTTCATCCATGATTAAATCGAGGAGATATTTTGATTCCTCAACTTTCTCTACTTCTTCACATGCCGCCATCCTATCATTAATTGAAAAATCAAAGTTTGAAGAGAGGTCACTCATGAACTCACTGAACTCATCATTTTTTGTTTCTTCCTCATCAGTGGAGTCTTCAGAGAGCATAAAATCATCCATTATGTAACTAGGATCTTTCCCTATTGAATATGGCATTCCTCCAATGAGTTGTCTTTTGTGTTGGAGCGAACCTTACACCTCATCTTCCATAAAACAAATTTCCTCTTCTTCTTTCATGGTGAGGAAAGGAAATTTTTTATTTCTCTTTGATATGAGGAAATGGTTTCCTATCCCACCACCTTGGAAATTTTTTTTTCCCTTGGATCATCTAATTTTTGTACTATGTATTTCATCTTACACACCAAAAGTAGCTTCTACATCTCCCCTTTCATAGGTATGTTTGTAGATGACCAGTCCATTTTGATTTCACCACCAAAATCCCTATAGAAACTTCTACTTAGGAGAATGTTGAATGAATCTGGAATGTTAGCTACCAAAATTTTGAGCGTCACTTTATTTTCTCGGGAAGTTGACCAAGGAAACACGAGTAGCCTTTATCTTACCCACAAAAGAACTTATTTAGATTCCATGGAACAATAAGATCTGTTCGCGTGGGTCAGGGTAATTCCTAGGATGTTTATGAATTTCATGGGCATCACATTGTCGGAGGCTCTAGAATCAATAATGTAATTATTGAGTTGGTATCCTTTGATCAATAGGGACACATAAAAGGGTTCTACCTTATTATTTTTGATGCGACGAGTGCTAACATGTTTTTCGAATGTGGCATGGATGATGTAGGAGTAGGCCTTTATAATTTTAGCTTGAAACTTTAGCACTACCACCACAGACTACATTGACCAACCTATCAAATTGAGTAGGGTGTGTTTGTAAATATTCAAGCTTTGTGATATGGAATTTGGTATTACTTACGTGTTCCACATAGTTAAATGGGGTTACAACAGATGAAATTGAGGTTCCAGGGGTGATAGGATATTTACATGGAGAAGGCATGGTTACCTTAGGAGTTTTATTTTCTTTAACAAACGTGGTAACTGGCTTAGAAGGGGATGGGGAAGCAGAATTTGGTGCTACTTTAGATGATTTTACAGGAGTAACATTTGAAGAAGAATTATTCTTAGACACTTTAGAACTAGGGGAAGGACTAGAAGACTTACTTGATGTGGCAGTGGGATTCTTGCTAACCAGTGGGTCTGGTTTTTCTTTGGATGAGTCCATTGATAGTGGCAAAGTGGCAACCCTTTGTTGATGATCTTATTTTGTGGAATTTCAACGAGAGGATATTCTTTCTTCTTCTTTGTTGTAGTTGTTGAAGATGAAGTTGTTTTCTTTGATTGATCCCACGTGAACACCACACATGAGAAGCTTGGAGATTATTCATCATCATCGTCTTCATCTCCTTCAACATACTCAATAAGGCCATTTTGAGTCTCACCATTAACTTATTCGACCTCAAGGTAGTATCCATCATCATCACCTCCTCCTTCTCTGGTTCATTAGTGTTATATGTAGCATTAATCGACGATGCTTCGAGGTAAATCCTATGGGAATGCAAGATGATTTTGTGTTGATTCAAAGGATTCATCTCCTTGGGGCATTCCACATGGAGATTTGAGATAGTTGTTTCTTCATGGAAACCAAGTCATTTGCCATTTTTTGAAACATTGGGTCTATGGTAACTGAACTCAAACTTTGACCTTTTTGTTTTCCATTGGGGCATTTCACTTTTCTAGACAATATCAAATCATCTTTAGTCTCAATTGTAAATTCTTGTGCTTCCTTCAAATCCCTAGGTTGGGCTCTCCTGAGGAAAAATCCAACTTTCGATGGTAGAGCACTAATGAAGAACCTTTTCAGATTGTTTTCATGAGGCACAACATCTTTTGGGATCCTCTTAATTATTGATTATATTTGGAAATAAAATCTCTCATTGCATCATAAGCATCTTTCTCTCATTGACTCAAAAGTATCTTTCTTCATTTATACCAGTTAGACCAAGAGATCTTGGTAATCTTCTGTGGTATTGAACCTATCCTCGAATT
The DNA here is from genome assembly GCA_018340775.1 of Taxus wallichiana var. yunnanensis. NCBI lineage: Eukaryota > Viridiplantae > Streptophyta > Pinopsida > Cupressales > Taxaceae > Taxus > Taxus wallichiana. The sequence goes on from CM031238.1 coordinate 863,273,759, forward strand.
TTCTTCTTATATATTCCTAACATATGATAGATATTGGAGGAAACATGTATAACCATTCAAAAGATTTTTCATGCAAAGATTTGAATGGATGCATCCTCATGTTCTAATCCTAATACACCACAAGAGGTAATGAATGTTGCTACATGCTCCTCGAGAAGTTGAGAACCATATCCTCTGAACTTTGGGAAGTTCTTCCTTGATCCTTTTGGTAATTCATGGAGAGGTTGTTGAAGTGCAAGTGGGTGAGTGTTTTTTTCCCATGGCACATTTGGTATGTGCTCTTCACGGTCACAATACACCATTCCATTCCTAATTATAGCTTCCAACCTTGGTTGTGGCTTGAGTTGTTGCTCTTGCGTCTTATTGAACTTGAGTTCTTTCAATCTCTTCAATTTGAGCTCTTATTTCCGCTTCAACTCTTTCTTCTCTTTCTCTAGCTTCTTATTTGATCTCTACATCAGTGAAATATTTAGAATTCTCATGGATGTATGGAAACCGAACATCTAATGGATTGACAACACTTGAACTCTAGATGGAACCAATTGTATGGAAACTAGACGGTGTAGCTTTTGTATATGCATGTGTGAGTAAGGTGAGTTTTATCGGGTCAGCCTTGCAATCGGGGATTCAACAGGCACTTCACTGAACCTATGGAAAATATAGCAATGGCTTGCTAGAGAGGACTTTGTTAATAAAGTGGGAAGGGAATGAGAATGTTAGATAAGAGAACTAATGCTGCAAGTAGAAAATTAGAGTATTACATACACTAGTTAGAAGTTTCATCGCATGCATTAAAATTAAGAAGAAACAACTTTGCAAAGAGAAATAAGACAAATTATAATTTATGAGCACAAAGTATCAATAAATCCCTTAGTCAAAAAAGTCTAGAAACTCCTTGTATTGATGCTCAAGCAGAAATTGTACATAGTATGAGAATGGAAGACATTTGAGAATAGGGAAGAATGGAAATTTTTGCTATCTCTTTACTCTTTTCACAAGGATCTCTCTCTCATGAATTCACAAAAATAGCTAAAAAGACCCTCAAATGAGGGGTATCTTCCGATGACCCACGATATGCCTTATTTATAACATTAGAATATTCACATTCCTACAAAATATTAAGTCCCTTTTATAAAAACAAGACAACTTAATTTTACATCATGTTTCTAAAGTCACTTTTCGAATAACTTAAAGGCATATTAAAAAGTGCAAACCCCAACGAAGAATTAGAACATTTAAAGGGAGAAAAAGTGGGCGGAAGGATGAGAAGAGGGAGAAGAAGAAGAGGAGATGTTGTTATTGATGAAGTCCTATGGTCTCCCTCAAAATTCCCCTCTTTTGAAGTCAAGTTTCAAAAAATTCAGTCTATTCATTGGAGTATTGGATCACGTCGAGCCTAGCATTGTTTGCAGTTTTCCCATTCATGGAGAACAATTTGAAATTTGGATGTAATGGTGAAGTTTCTTCCCTTATTTTTATTTTCTTCCCGCATTTAAGAATGACAGGTGTATCTTCCCCGTTAATTTTTGGCCCCAGCATCCACGGGTAGTTAGTGGACATCTTTGATTGGATACGGCATGGCCATGTTTCAATCTACAATGGAATCCTCCATGTGTCCGAATGGCACAACTCTAAGGGTAGGGCCCAAGGGACAGTCCTTAAATAAGCGCAGGCTTTCCATGCATCCCAGGTTCAAAATTAAGGTAGAACAAGCTCAAATCGGCTAAGTATGGAAGGTTTAGTGGACGGCGCCACGTGCCTCATCGGTGTAACTTCAAGAGTCAAATCCGGGGGTAGTTCTTAAACTTGCGCCAGTCCTCCACATGTCCCAGTTCAAAAAGAGAAAGATTTGATCGTTAAAATTGACTAAGTATGGGCGGGTTGGCGAAAGTCTCCGCGTCCAAATGGCGTAGTTTTGGAAGTGAAATCAAAGGGTCAATCTTCAAATGAGTGCTAGCTCACCACGTGGTTAAAGTCAATGGAGAGACAGAGTTGGCTGTTGAAAAGTCCAAGACCGGTGGAAGGAGCCACGTGTAAACTTGGCACAATTTAGGAGGCATTTCCAAAATGGAAACTCAAATGAGCGCCATCTCTCCACATGTCTAGGGGTCAACATAAGTCAAGCAAGAAATAGGCCTGAATTGGCTAAGTATAAAGGAACCGGTGGAGCTCCCCATGTGTCAACTTGATGCAACTTCAAAGGAAAAAAATGTAAAAGGCATCTATAGGCCCACTCCAATCAATTTCTTCCATGTGGGTGGTCCAAATTTAAAGTTGTAAGAGAAAATCGAATGGCCCATGTTTTAGCTAGAGAAATAATGTAATAGTCACATATTTAAAAACCTAGTTTTTCCACCATGAACATTTCTTTGTGAATCAAGAATTTGAAAGGGCACGAATGATTGAAATAAGTTGTAACTATTTCTTGCTTGCTTGAGGAATTTGTAACCATCTCTTGTGAGCTATTTCAGGGGCTTTCAAAGCCATTGTACAGAGTTGGGAATTTTGGTATTCTAGAACTGTAATTTCGAATTGGAAGAAATCAATACAAAGATTTTCACCATTTTCCTCTACTTTCTCTTTCCTTCTTGCTCGATCTCGTGAATCATTTAATCCTTAGATGCTTAGAAACTTTGTGTTCTAGTTTATACAATCTCAAGAACTTGGAGTATTTGAATTGTGTCTGTTATAAACATGAATGGTTCTACTCTATATCTCATTTGCTCAATACATATAAGGGTTTTCTCTTCCATCTCTTTTCCCTGAAAGTATTGTCTTCTTCTACCTCCCTCCTCTCTTCAAGTCTTCTATCCTCATGTATTGATAACTTTCTGCATAAAACACATTTCAAGATATCGAGAAACCACCATTGAATGAAAGATTGTGTATTTTTACATAGGTTTTGCCCCTGCTTTCAATAAGGGAACCTCTCCCATTAAAGAGGAGGGACTTGCTTGTCCCTAACTATGGTTTCATTCCAAGTGTAAATCTGAAACCCAACAACTTTTGGTCACTCACTGGGATTTTTTCAACAAATTTCCTTTCTAAAAAGAACAACTAATAATATGACTTCTTTGATCTGTAGCAACTTTAAGATATACTCGTGGTAGAAGGGCTCTTAGAATTAAATATCCCCAATTTCAACTCTTGGATCAACAAGGTTTTCAAATTCCTCCAACAAGAAGAAATAGAAGAGCTCATTCCACAAGCACACCGCATGTGAAGACAAATCTTCTAGTAGTAGCATTACTCAAGCACAACTTAGCCCTAATCTTTTTGCCCTAATTCTTTTGGTGTCTCAATTCCACTTCAAGAAATATTTCCAAGGATGGAAGCACCTTAGCCTTGGGGAAAAAGAGTTGGGCCTTTGGCTCTTCCTCAACCATTGCTTGAGTTACCTAGGGGTAACAGAAAGAATTTTCCCAAATTTAGAGGTGATGACAAAGTACACCTGATGAACACATTGCAGCTTCTTCATTGTTGCATGTGAGGTACTTGGAGTTGAATATGAGGATGTCTCTATTAGGTTGTTTGTAGAAACCTTGTAAGACAATGCTGCAGATTGGTTTTACCATCTTCCTGCTGGTACCATCATCGATTGGACTACTATGAGGACTGAATTTGAGCAGCATTTCAAACCTGCTAAAGATGTGCATGCCTTGCTAGCTCAAAATTTTCAAATCAAGAAGGAGCCACATGAGCCTATGAGAGAATTTGTGGCCAAGTTCAACAAGTTGGTTAACAAGATTCCACTAGATACTAGACCTGTTGATCAGATTCATAAGTGTTTCTTCTTGAATTCTCAATTGTCGGAAGTAAGTTATGCCCTGAGGAGAGCAAATCTTATAACTTTGGATGTTGATCAAAGATTGGATTTCAGTTTGGAAGATGACTTGATCATGTCTGGCAAGCTGAAAAGGGAGTTTTTCAAATCCAAAGCTTCTTCTTCTTCCTCTCCTCCTGGAGGTAATGCAGATCAATTAGTGTAAAATTTGGATAATGACCTCATTGCCATCAAGAAACAATTGGCTCAACATGCTCCATATCAAGATGTTCCAAGGAATAAATTTCAGCCTAGGAACCACTTTCCCTCTTCATTGAAGGTCCACCCCTAAAGGTGCATTTCAATGCTACTTGTGAGGTTCTTGAGCCTGATGATGAGGAAGAAAATGGGCTCTATGATTTACAAGAAGAGGAAGTTGATGAAGAACTAGAGGAGCCTGGTGGTTCTTGAGTTCATTTCCTCACCACTGAAGGTGTGGATGATGAAGATGACTATGATGATGTAGTGAATGAGATGAATAGTGAGTCATATGCTATTATAACCCCGGAGTAGACCAACAAAAAGGAAAAAGTGGTGCAACCTATAAAAAGATCCAAGGATTACCCCATGACCATCCCAATGATTGTAAGAAGAGGAGCTCCTATTCCTAATACTTCCACCCGAAAGGTAAGATCTGCTAGTCCTTCTTCCTCTACTTCTACTTCTGAGAATTCTTGTCCAACAAATGATAAAGCTGATAGATCAAAAGATCCTCCTACTCCTAATAGTGATTCCCCATCCACATTTGGATCTTTTAAAATTATAGACCATCTTAAAAAGACCAAGATTCAAATTTCGAGGCAGAGGTCTATCAAACCCAACCTAAAGCCTTTGCCAAAATGGTTAACTTTGTAAATTCTAAATCTAAAACCCCAACCCATTCTTCTAAAGGCATCTTCCCAATCCTTCTTCTCCGCCTCAACCCGGCCTTGTGGTGTAGTCGCTTACCCAATGAGAAGATCAAACCCTTCTATGTGACTCTCCTCCTAGCTGGCCACAAGCTTAACAATTGTGTTATTGATTGGTGCATCCGATAATGTAATTCCCTGAAAAAGTGGCTCATGCTTTTGGTCTAACCCTAACCTATACTTATGGCTCTTGTTATTCCATGGAAAGTAGCATTTGGTTTGGAGAATCAAGGATGCACAAGTAGATTTTGCTACTTTACCAAAGAAGAAGGTCTTCGCTACCATCTTGGTTGTTGATATCCCTCCTTCTTATGACATGTTGCTACGTAGGAAATTTTGCAAAGATGTTGGAGGTGAGATCCAAATGGATTGGTCACATGCCTTGATCCCTATCAATGGGAAGATGAAGAATTTGTTGCCTAAGAAACACACAGAGTATATTGTGAAAAAGACAGATGATCCTAAAGCACAAATATTGTATGAAGACATTGGGCATGGGAAGCGCATGATCATGTCACAAGAGGAGACAAGTCTACCAAAGGGAGTGCTTCTTGATCCTAATGGTGTGTGGACTTGAGTTTTATGGAAGTTGCTCTTGGTGGTGTAGTGCTCATTTCTCTTGGGGGTAAGGTTCATTCTTTCTCCTTCAAATTTTAGTTTGAAAATACCAACAAGTTTGCTTTGAGTATGAAGCCCTTATTCTTGGGTTGAGCATGGCAAAGGAAATGGGACTAAATAACCTTCTTGCTCGTGGAGATGCAAAGCTAATTGTAAAACAAGTTAGAGACCTTTATCAAGTAAAGAACAAAAGGTTGAAGAACTATAGGAATTTGGTCTAGGATTCCATTGAATTCCTTGATGATTTTTCCATTGAAGTTGTGCAAGGAAAGTAACACTAGGGCTGACTCTCTAGTTATTTCTAGGTCCTTGTTGATTCCTCACCATGATTTCCTCAAGATAAATTCACCATTGAGTTTATCCATAGATAATGTACCCGAAATGCAAATAGCAAGTTTTCAATGACATCCAACATTTGCTTTCATTCTTGGAGCTTAGAGACAACTTTGATCATTGTACTTTAAAGGAAATGACAATCTACCTAGGGATTGTGTGTCATCAAATGAAGAGGGTGTCAAAGAAGAGATGGATCAAGATGGATGCATCAAATTGAAAGGTAACAAAATTCCTAAAGGGTTGGTGAGTTTGGAGGATCTTTTTAATAAACACGATAGATATATGAAGTCTAAAGTTTCCCAAGGAGCCTAACAATCAATCGAGACCGAGAAAGTGAATATTAGGAGACTTGATGATCCCAAAATGGTCAACATTGGAAAATGTTGCACTCAAGAAGAGAAAAAGAAGGTGGTGAATCTGATGATGAGGTATGTTGATGTTCGTTTACTCTTATAATGATCTTAAGGCTTTTTAGCCTAAACAAATTCAATATTTCATTCCTCTTAATCCGGGATCAAACCCTTCAAACGAAGCAAAGTCAATATAATCCAAAGATAGTTGATACAATTTTCCAAGAAATACAAAATCTTCTTAAGGCTAGGATCATCTTCCCCATCCACCATTCAATGTGGATTGCTAATATAGTGCTTGTCAGGAAGAAGAATGGTGAGATCCGAATCTGTGTGGACTTCAAAAATATAAATCAAGGTTCTTTCAAGGATAACTACCCTCTCCCCATGATGGAACAAGTATTCTATGTTAGATGGATTCTTTGGGGTACTACTCCTTGGGGCACCTTTGCATACAAGAGGATGTCATTTGGTCTCATCAATGTTGGTGCTACTTTCCAGAGGGCCATGGACTTGGCTTTTGATAGTTTGAAAGGGAAATGCATTGTTGTGTATTTGGATGACTTGTCGAGTGTTCTCTAAAGCAAGAACAAATCACTTCTAACACCTTGAAACCGTATTAAAGTGTAGATAGCATGTAATTTCTTTAAACCCTAAGAATTCTATGTTTTGTGTCATAAAAGGAAAGCTATTGGGACACATTTTTTTCAAAGGAAGGGATCAAGATTGATCTGGAGAGAGTTTAGGCCATCCAAAAAATTCCTCTTCCATCAAGTAAGAAAGGTGTCCATTCTTTCTTTGGTAAGATCAATTTCCTTAGGATATTCATCCTCGATTTTGTAGAACTTAATATGAGAATTTCTCACATGATGCAAGGGAAGCAAACCTTTGGTTGGTCCTTTGAAGGGAAGAAATCATTTGAGGACATTAAGCGAAAGCTATTACAAATACTCCAATCTTGGTGTGCCCGACTTTAGCAAAGATTTCATATCTTATCTATTGTTATGCCACGAAAATAACCTAGCTATTATGTTAGCCAAGAAGAATGTGAAGATCATGAGATCCCAATTGCATTCATGAGTTATGTCTTGAAAACTCATGAGCTAAAGTACACCATGATGGAGAAACATGCATTTGCAGTTTTCAAATGTCACAAGTAGTTTAGGTTTTACATCCTTAATTCTCATTCACGTGGTGCGGGTACCTGATAAAAATCAAATTCATTCTTACTCAGCAAGAATTTGGAACCAAGAAGTGTAATTGGGTAGAAAAGGTACAAGAGTATGATCTTGACATTAGGACAACAATATATGGTTTGGGTAAGGGCTGTGTGAACTCATTGCGAGGGAGATGCTAAGGAGTTGTCCAAAGATGGAGTTGATGTCCCTATTGTTATGTTCCTCAGCTCGATAGATATATGGTACATTGACATTACTCACTTTCTTACCTATGGAGAGTGTCCATCTCACTTGAATGCCAAAGAGAAGAGAGCCATAAAAATGAGGTCTGCACAATATGTGCGATGGGAGAATGCTTTGTTTAAATGAGGCATAGATGGAAGGTTTTTGAAGTGTGTAGACAAGGAACAACAAAATAAGTTGTTCTCTACTTTTAATGACCAAGCTTGTGGAGGTCATTTATCCTTTCTTTATAATGACTCATAAAATAATTTTTGTAGGTTATTATGGCCCTCTCATTTTATAGATGCATCAAAATGGGTTGGTAAATGTGAATCATGCCAAACATTTGTTGGAAGACCTAAGTTGGCTGCTTTTCTACTAAAGTAAGTAGTGATTGATGAGCCCTTTCAACGAGTGGGGATTGGATTTCATTAGAACTCTTAGCCCACCTTCCGGTCTTGGACATATCCATGTGTTGATTGCCACATATTACTTCACCAAGTGGGTGGAAATGAACCCAGTCACAAGAGCACTAATCGAGGTAGTTTGTAACTTCATTAAGGAGAACATATTGATCAAGGTTTGGGACCCCAAACAAAATTGTGACTAAAAATGCTTCCAAATTTTCTTCTACCGAGATTATGGACTTCGGGTTATGGGTATGGGATCTCACTTGCTCATTCTTAAGATTACTTCCCCCAAGGTAATGGACAGGAAGAATCAACAAACAAGAACTTGGTGAACATAGTTAGAAAGCTTGTAAATGATTCTCAGAGGAATTGGCATAAGAAGCTATATGATGCACTTTGTGGTGATATAATTACACCCAAGAGAGCAATTGGAATGTATCCTTTCCAAGTGGTGTATGGTGTGGAAGCTCAACTACTAGTCACGGTGGAATTGCCAGCCTTGCATTTGATGAAAACCATTGAAGATTCAAGTTTTAGTAGCTCTTTAGACAAGAGTGTTAGGAAATAAGGGATAAAATATGCGGAATAAATCCCTCACGTAATCGCAACAAGAGAAACTAATATGCAGAAATTATTACGGATCTCAAATAAAATTGTAGAATAAAATAACACAACACAAAGAGAAAATATTTAACGTGGTTCACCCAATTTGGGCTACGTCCACCAAGAATCACTTGCTCAAATTTTATTACAAGTCGCCGCTCTCTCAATACAATACCCAGATCCATTTGGAGCTATGCTCAACAAACTCTACAGAATTCACAGCTGAATTCAAAACACATCTGCAATACATTTGCTTGTACATCTATCATATGCATAAGACCATATAAATAGACAACTGCTTAAGCAGTTTTACAAAACCGTGGGTATCAAAACCATGGGCAAAATCCGTCCCATAAACCTATGGGTCAAAAAACTCACCCATATGAGAAAAGCATGTTTCCGATATGTCGGGTGCATTTTTCAAGGCCAAAAAATTTTACGCCTAAAAATTTTTTGGCCTGCGCCCGAACCCTCTCTGGGGCTGCGCCCCCGATGCCCGAACCCCACTGGGGGCCCGGCCCGGCCCCGAACCCCGACAAGGATACATGAAAAGTGTACAATACTCTTAGTGTACAGTCTTCAACACTTTCACACATGAAAACAGGCTCCACAACCTAACAATCTCCCACTTGGAGACTAGTTTTCCTCTGAGCAAGCTTCTCAACCCTTCACTAGTTTCTGTGAAGACCAACCAAAGCTAAACACAACTTTATTTTTTCCCTTGTGACCACCTTGGTCATCATGTCTACAGGATTTTGACTGGTATGAATCTTCTCCAACTTCAACTTCTCTTCCTCCAAAGTTGTCCTGATGAAATGGTACCTTAATTGTATATGCTTTGTCCTAGAGTGGAAAGAAAAGTTCTTAGCTAGGTGTATAGCACTCTGACTATCACTATGCAACTTACATTCCTCCTGCTTATGCCCCAAATCCTCAAGCAATTGTTGTAACCAAATCATCTCTTTGCTTGCCTCTGTGGTAGTAACATACTCAGCCTCTGTGGTTGACAAAGCCACCAGCTTCTGTAGTCATGAAATCTAGCTCACTGCTGTCCCACCTACAGTGTAAATATAACCTATCGTGCTCCTCATGCTGTCTACATCTCTAGCCATATCGAATCTACATAACCACGTAAAGTGATGTTTGATCCATCAGTAGCACAAAATTGTCCCCATGGTCCCTCTCAAATACCGAAGGATCCACTTTATCGCTTGCCAATGCTCTTTACCTCGGATCACTCATAAATCTACTCACGCCCCCCACCGCATGGGCAATATCAAGCCTAGTGCACACCATAAGCATACATCAAACTACCAACTACTGATGAGTAAGGTACCTTGGACATCTGGTTTCTTTCCTGCTCTGTCTTGGGACACTTCTCCTTTGATAACTTGAAATGGCCTGCCAAAGGAGTCCCAACCGGTTTAACATCCTGCATATTAAACCTCTCCAAGACCTTCTTAATGTACTCTTCCTAAGATAAAGTCAGCTTCCGTTCCTTCCTATCCCGAGATATCCTCATACCAAGGATTTGTTTGGCTGCACCCAAATCCTTCATAGCAAATGATTCACTTAGCTGCTTCTTGAGTACTTTTATTTCCTGCATGTTTTTACCTGCAACCAACATGTCATCAACATACAAACACAGGATAATATAACTTCCATCCTCAAATTTCTTTGTATACACACAATGGTCAGAATGACATCTTGATATAACCTTGCTCCATCATGAAGCTATCAAATTTCTTATACCATTGACGTGGAGCTTGTTTCAGGCCATACAAGCTCTTCTTCAGTTTGCACACCATCTCCTCTTTACCTTTGACTTCATATCCTTCTGGCTGCTGCATATATAGCTCCTCCTCCAAATCGCCATGGAGAAATGCAGTCTTTACATCTAACTGTTCTAAGTGCAAGTCTTCACGCCACTATTCCAAGAATAGTTATGATAGAAGTCATTTTTACTACAGAGAAAAATATCATCAAAATCTATACCTTTTTTCTGTGCAAACCCCTTGACCACCAACCAGGCCTTGTATCTTTTCTTGCCTCCTTCTTCCTCTTTGACTCTAAACACCCACTTATTCTATAATGCTCTTTTTCTTGGGTAGCTTTACTAAATCCCATGTCCGGGTTCTCCATGAAAGCCTTATGCTCCTCATCCATGGCTTGCTCCCACTTCTTCCCGGCATCTACCCGCATTGCTTCATCAAAGCTCTCTCGGTTCTCCACTATCAAGTAAGTAATAAATAATAAAGAGAAGGAGAAAACGTCAGTGTTCTCTTCTTACCCTAGAAGACCTCCTCAATATAGGAGTTTGGGGTTCCTGAACTAATTCATGTGTCACTTTCCCATCCGGAAGATCCTCTACCGCTGCATATTCTTTCTTGGATTCTTCCCTGTTTTCCTGCAACTGCTGCTTATACATGACTTTCTCATTAAAGACCACATCCCTAGATCGAATGATTTTCTTGTCCTTAATACTCCAACATTTATATCCAAAGTCATCACCACCATAACCAATGAAAGTACATTTTTCTGATTTAGCCTCTAGCTTAGTCCTATCATCCTTGTCTATGTGAACAAACACCTCACATCCAAAGACTCTAAGAAATGAATAATCAACTTTCTTACCATACCAAGCCTCCTCGTATATGCCTCCATCCAAGGCACTTGAGGGTCCCTCTATTTATCAAGTACACAAACGTGCTCACCGCTTCGCCCAAAAAGAAAGAGGCAGTCCCGCATGTAACCTCATGCTCCTAAAGACATTCCATTATTTTTCTGTTCATCCTTTCTAATACCCCATTCTCGCTACGGAGTTCCTAGAACATCTTTTGCTCGTGGATTCCATTCTTAGAACACTAATCATCAAATTCATTGCTGCAATACCCTCCATTATCTCGACCGAGACATTTTAGCTTAAGACCTCTTTCATTCTCTACCAAGGCTTTCCATTTAACAAAAGTGTCAAATACATCGATTTGTTTCTAATACAATAAACCCAAACTTTCCTTGTTGCATCATCAATAAAAGTAACATAATAACTCGAACCCCAAGAGATGATACCCGAGTGGCCCCCACACATCGAATGCACCAGCTCTAACTTACTCTCTTTCTTTGTAGGTCCAACCTTGAGAAACCTTACTCGCTTCTTTCCCATATATGCGGTTCTCACGTAAATTGAAACCTTTTCTCGTATATCCGGGTAAATTCTTATTTATGATGTTCATGCCCTTATGGCTCATATGACCGAGCCTATAGTGTCATAATGTTGTATCTGCGTCGCATGAAGCCACAATATTATAATCATTAGTACTATCGTGGTTAAATACAAGGTTCCAACCTTCTTACCTCTTGCCACCACAAGAGCACCCTTGGTAACCTTCCAAGAGTCCCGTTGTAAATATCACAAGACAACCATCACTTCCCAACCGACCGCCGATATCAAATTTCATCTTAATGTAGGCACATGTCCGACATCCTTCAATAGCCAAGTATTCCCATTCTCGCATCTTAACCTCGAACATAACCTTTTCCAACTATGCCGCAAGGTTCATCATCACCAAGAAAAACATGCCCAAAATCTCCTGAACATAATCAACAAAATAATGCCTATGTGGAGAAGCATGGAAAGAAGCCCTGAATCTAAAACCCAAGATTCAAGTAATATGTGCAAAGAAAGAATCAAAGCATCCTGACATACATTACCCATTGCCACATTTGCCTCCTTGTTTTCTTCTTGTTGTTTCTTCTTATCCCGAAGCTCCAACAAATCCTTCTTTGCATGCCCAGCTTTCCACAATTCCAGATACAATCTTGTTCTTGGATTTTGACCTTGCCCGATCTTTTGATTTTCCATAGTTTCCTCTATTCTTCTGTCTCCCTCTAGTTTCCACTGTCAAAGCATTCCCTGAAGTAGAAGATTCCTGAGCTTTTTCTTCGCATTTCCTCGCTTAGAATCACCCCTACAACATCCTCAAACTTTAACTTCGAGTTAGCTGGAACCGAGTTACTTACCGCCATTACCAAGCTATTCCAACTCTCAGGTAAAGAGCACAAAATTAATAAAGCCCTAACTTCTTCATCAAATTCTATTGTAACCGAAGCTAGCATATTCACTACCGTATTGAAATCATTTAAATGATCTGCTACTGAACTATTCTCAGACATCTTCATATTAAACAACTTTTTCATTAAAAATATCTTATTAGAGGCAGAGGGTTTTTCATACAACTTCCCTAATGCATCCATTAGATCTTTTGTAGTCTTTTCCTTTGAAACATTAAATAATACCGAAGATGCAAGACTCAAGTCGGATCGTTCCAAGTGCCTTCCGATCCAACAAATCCCATTCCGCATCCTGTCATACCGAGGGTTTGTTCACCTTCTCAAACAACGGAGTATAAAGATCCTTCGATAAAGGTAATCTTCCATCTCGCATCTTCCAAAGACTGAAATTCATCTCGTTGAATTTATCAACCCTAGATCTTCCTTCATCTCGCCATAGCTCCCACTCAAGCTAAAAACTTTCCCTACGATTCAACACTTCAAAGAAACCAAACCAGCTCGATACCAATTGTTAGGAAATAAGGGATAAAATATGCGGAATAATCCCTCATAGAATTACAACAGTAGAAACTAATATGTAGTAATTATTACAGATCTCAAATAAAATTGTAGAATAAAATAACACAACACAAAGAGACAATATTTAACGTGGTTCACCCAATTTGGGCTACGTCCACCAAGAATCACTTGCTCAGATTTTATTACAAGTCACCGTTCTCTCAATACAATACCTAGATCCGTTTGCAGCTATGCTCAAAAACTCTCTGAATTCACAGCCGAATTCAAAACACATCTGCAATACATTTGCTTGTACATCTATCATATGCATAAGACCATATAAATAGACAACTGCTTAAGCAGTTTTACAAAATCGTGGGTATCAAAACCATGGGCAAAACCCGTCCCATAAACCTATGGGTCAAAAACCCACCCATATGAGAAAAGCACATTTCCCAATATGTCGGGTGCATTTTTCGAGGCCAAAAAATTTTACGCCTAAAAAAATAAAATTTGGGGCTACGCCCCAAATCCTCTACGGGGCTGCACACCCCCGGCCCGGCCCCGAACCCAGGCAAGGATACATGAAAAGTGTACAATACTCTTAGTGTACAGTCTTCAACACTTTCACACATGAAAATAGGCTCCACAACCTAACAAAGAGAATTTTGTACCTTTGAAGCTTAATGAGGACAAATTGCAAGTGGTTGACAGGATAGTAGCTCATCAGTTGAAAGTGAAGGATTTGTTTGACAAGAAAGCCAAACCTAGATTTTTCCAAGTGGGAGACATTGTGCTACTTTGGGACAAAAGACATGAGCCATGAGGAAGCCATGGTAAGTTTGATTCTCTTTGGCTTGGTCCTTTTAGAATCAAGACATTTTGTTGGAGAGAACTCTTTTATCTGGATTACATGGATGGATCTCCTCTCCCACTTCCTTATAGTGGGTAGTACCTAAATTTGTTCAAGTCCTAGGTGGCTAGGAAGTCCTTTTGTACATTGCATTTGGTTTTTGGTTTTTGGCTTGTGTCCCTTTCTTGTTCTTTGTTGTGTGGTGTGTTTTATTTTGGGTCTTCCCTTTTGGTTGTTTTTTTCTTTTCCCATCTTGTGTGTGTTGCCTTATATTGGTTTTGCTTTTGAATCCTTTTCCCAATGGATAAGGCACTGGTCCTCTTTCTCGAGTTATCTATAGTTCTTGATCTTGCCTTGTGTCTTTGTTCCAAGCCAAGTCATCCCCAGAAAGAGCCAACTGTTGTCGCCCTCAAAATTCCCCTCTTTTGAAGTCAAGTTTCAAAATTTTTGAGTCTATTCCTTGGAGTATTGGATCGCGTCAAGCTTGGCATTGTTTTTAGTTTTCCCATTCATGGAGAAAAATTTGAAAGTTAGGCGTAATGGTGAATTTTCTTCCCTTCTTTTTATTTTCTTCCCACGGTCGGGAATGACAGGTGTATCTTCCCTGTTAATTTTTGGCCCCAGCATCCATAGGTAGTATGTGGACATCTTTGATTAGATACGACATAGCTATGTTTCAAGCTATTGTGGAAGCCTCCATGCATCTAAATGGTGCAACTCTAGGGTCAAGGCCCGAGGGACAATCCTCAAATAAGCACAGACTTTTTTGCGTGTCCTAGGTTCAACATGAAGGTAGAACAAGCTCAAATTTGCTAAGTATGGAAGGTTCAACAGATGGCACCACGTGCCTCATCGGTGTAACTTCAAGAATCAAAGCCGAGGGAGGTTCTCAAACTTACGCTAGTTCTCCATGTGTCCCAGGTCCAAAAAAGAGAAAGACTCGATCGTTAAAATTGACTTAGTATGGGCGGGTCAACGAAGTCTCCATGCATCCAAACAACGTAGTTTGTAAGTGAAATCAAAGGGTCAATCTTCAAATGAGTGCCAGCTCGCCATGTGGTTAAAGTCAATGGAGAGATAGATTTGGCCATTGAAAAGTCCAAGACCGGTGGAAGGAGCCACACGTCAGCTCGGCGCAATTTCAGGAGGTGTTTCCAAAATGGAAACTCAAATGAGTGCCAACTCTCCATGTGTCTAGAGTCAACATAAGTCAAGAAGGAAATAGGCCCGAATTGGCTAAGTATAAAGGAATCGGTGGAGCTCCCCACGTGTCATCTTGGTGAAACTTAAAAGGAAAAAAATGCAAAAGGCGTCCACAGGCCCGCTCCAATCAATTTCTTCCACGTGGGTGGCTGAAATTTAAAGTTGTAAAAGCAAATCAAATGGCCCATGTTTTAATTGGTGAAATAATGTAATGGCCATATATTTAAAAACCTAGTTTTTCCGCCATTAACATTTCTTTGCGAATCAAGAATTTAAAAGGGCACAAATGATTGGAATAAGTTGTAACTATTTCTTGCTTGCTCGAGGAAGTTGTAACCATCTCTTGTGAGCTATTTTAGGGGCTTTCAAAGCCATTGTACAGGGTTGGGAATTTTGATATTCTAGAACTGTAATTTCAAATTGGAAGAAATCAATACAAAGGTTTTCCCCTTTTTCCTCTACTTTCTCTTTCCTTCTTGCTTTGATATGTGAATCATTTAATCCTTGCATGCTTAGAAACTTTGTGTTCTAGTTTATACAATCTCAAGAACTTTGAGTCTGCGGATTGTGCCCATTATAAATGTGAATGGTTCTATTCTATATCTCATTTGCTCAATACATATAAGGGTTTTCTCTGCCATCTCTTTTCCCTGAAATTATTGTCTTCTTCTGCCTCCCTCCTCTCTTCAAGTCTTTTATCCTCATGTATTGATAACTTTCAGGCATAAAACACATTTCAAGATATCGGGAAACCACCATTGAATGAAATATTTTGTATTTGTACATAGGTTTTGCCCCTTCTTTCAATAAGGGAACCTATCCCATTAAAGAGGAGGGACTTTCTTGTCCCCTATTTGTGGTTTCATTCCAAGTGAAAATCTAAAACCCAACAAGTCTACTAGTCCTTGTCGATGGAAAGCCCCAAATGTAGTGAAAATCTAAATCTTTGAACTCCTTGCACCCTAAGAAAATCCTTCAAATTGGCGCATAGATGCTTTGGATTGAGTGTTTAAAAACATATTCAAACGTTTCTACCAATGACCACAACTTCAATATTGTGTATGATATACATGTGACTCGAACCATGTAGTGAGTGTCAAAAGACACCTTGGGGCTCCGAGACAAGTCTTGAAAGATCCACGAGATACGCCAAAGAGTTTTCTTTTAAAAGTGTTATGAACCACTAGCGAAGTGGTAAATTGAGGAGATGGGAAATGAATCTTGGTGAAGGAAATATTCAGTGACAATGCCCATTCTATAAACTTGAATCCCGCCATCTCTTGACACTTACTATACTTGGGAAGGGAAGCTTACTATTTTTAGTAAGTGTCAGGATTTACCTCTCCAAACTCCAACTGCAGCTTCCAACTTGAATGTCCAATTCCCAGTATGTTTCCTCTATGAAATCCTCCCTTTGGAATGACTTACTATTTTTAGTAAGTGTCTATGAGACAACTTACTATTTTTAGTAAGTGTGAAAATTCAACTTTCTTGAACCTTGACTGAATATGAAAACTTGAATTCTTGCTTCTCCTTATGCTCCTCTTTCCTTCGGAACATTTTTCTATTTTTAGCAGGTGCTCATTGGACCAATTACTATTTTTAGTAAGTGTTAATTCGGGGCCAAGATGATCATTTCAATTATTTTCTTCTACGATACCTCTTCTATGTTCACGTCCTCTTTCACATCTTCTTCAGATGGTGGCTTACCTAAAATAGCAGTCTCCCATGTAGAAGGTATGTTCTTTTTAGTAATTATGCTTCTAGTGATTAGATCATGGCGGAACGAAGTTTTATGATATTGATTTTTCCCAATATCACTCCCTTGAAATTTCTGAGCTTACTCGATCATTAGCTTATGAGATTTTAAACCTTTAAATTTTTTTACATGACAACTATAGACACGAA
Source organism: Taxus wallichiana var. yunnanensis (assembly GCA_018340775.1). NCBI lineage: Eukaryota > Viridiplantae > Streptophyta > Pinopsida > Cupressales > Taxaceae > Taxus > Taxus wallichiana. The sequence continues at coordinate 863,290,740 of CM031238.1, forward strand.
TAACATTAATGGAGTTTTAAAGTTGAAGGTTTCCTTTTCCACTTTGGATTGTAGGAAAAATTACATTTTTATATGGGTTTTTCTTTGTTACTTCTCAGGTGAATTTTTCGTTGCAAAATGATTGTCGGTTGATCGAGAAACTAGCTTCTCATCTTCTTTGCATATAATGGAGAGGTTCTTCATTGCAAATTATCCTTGCTACATATGAGATTTTTTTGGTGAGGTTTTTATGGCCTTTGAAAATGATGAAGACAGAAAAAATGGTTCTTTGATTCGTGTCATGGTTGGCAACATGTATCGATTTCTTTGTCTCACGACTCTAAGGTTTTCAGATGAATTTCTTTGGTTTTCTCTTTCATTCTTCATTCCTTCAATCAAATTATCCTCTAATATTTCTATGTTTTCATGGTGTGGAGGATTTAATGAATATGGTTTGGAGTGTATAAATGGTGGATTAGGTGTTGGATAGGAATGGACAAAGCTTTGACAGGGTGTGAAGCTATGAAGAAGAAATTAAGGGAAAAAATGCTAAGTGTTTGGGTTTAAAGCTTTAAAAAAAAACATGTCGGGGTGGAGCCCATTTTTATGTCCCTGATGTCCATTTTCCAAAGGGAAAAAAGGGTAATAAAATTTCATATTGCGTCTCCTTGTGACACTTTTCAATCATCTAATAGTTGAGCATTTGGGCTAAAAAGATTGAGAAAAGCATCTGGGGGCTAAAAATCAGTCGTATGAAGGACCAGGAGGCATACCTGGGGATGGGTGCATTTTACTATCCCCTATATCCCTTATCTAAAAGGATGAAAGAGACATCGGTTTGCACAAGGCACTTGAAGCGACACTTGGTGGGCGGTGACGGTTGTGCATTTGGCTCTAACTAGCTCCTAGGGGTTGAATATTGAACTATAGATGGTCACATTGATGACTGGGGCCACAAGTGGCTGAGTGTATTATTATGTCCTCATGTCCCTTGTCTTAAAGGTACAAAAATTTCATTAGTTTTCACATCACACCACTGTGTGTGACACTTGTTATTATCAAAATGATCAAGGGATAGGCTCCAACAAGCACCTAGGGGCTAAAATGGCAATGTAGAGGGTCCCATGGGTGACCAGAGGGAAAAATAGGGTTGGGTGCATTTTATTGTCCCCTATGTCCCTTTTATTAAGGGATGAAAGGGACATCAAAATATTTCAAGCTCCTGGAGCTAACACATGTCCTCTTCAAAAATTGACTAAGTACTGGAAGCTTACCTTGAGGACAACTTGAAACGACGATAACTTGAGCTCCCGATGGAATTGTTTAGAAAAAATTTATATGAATTTGACTAAAAATGGCCTTATGAATCCAATGGTGGGGTTATCAGCTCTTGATTCATCTATTTATGCCCTAAAAATCATATTTTTGTTCTAGCCCCCAACTGAGCATGAGAAAAAATAGATATATACCTATTACTCCTAGGTGTTGTGAAAAATATGATTTCACCATATTGTAGAGATATGGATTCCATTTCCTATGATGTCTTTTTTAGCTCCTATCTCCTTCCTGATCTCCTAGAATCACTTCTCAAAGCTCGGTGAGCTTCTTTAGCTCGTGCACTACCTAGGCCTAAGAACCCTGTTTTTGATGAATCCCCCAACTCCTCCAAATATTTCCGAATCTTCTAAAATCAATTCCTTGATGCTATTAGACCTTTGATCATCTCCATGTTTTATTTTTTTCCTCTTCTATGTTCCAAGGGGTTGTTCCACCTGAGAAGGCCAGTGGTAGCCCTTCCCAAAACTACCCAAAATTTGCATTCTTCAAGAACTCCTAAAATCACCTAGGGGATTGACTTGACTTTCCTAATTCACCTAGGGGACTGAGTTAACATCCACTGGGGTCATTGGACTGACTAGGTAAGGCCAAGACTTGAGGATGGGTAAACTTGGGGTTGTCTTGGAAAGGTAAACTTTGAAAATTTTGACACAGGGGTATCGTTGTCATGCTTGAAAATTGTAAATTTTCTTGTTGCACATTTGCATGAACGAGTCAATACATAGGTATTTTTCAGATTTTAGTATTCAATCTATAAATTTTAGGATTTAAATTCTACGATTGATGTCTATTTTCAGAAATAATATAGTCACTATTTAGGTTTTAGGGCATTTTAGATTTTTTACCTGATATTTATAGGAGTGTTAGATGTGTCAAAATTATCCTTTACAAGCCTCACAACTCTCAAAGGAAACGATAACTTCTCAAATACATGGACTCATGAAATGCCTTATAATACATAACAAATCAAAACACATGTACATGTTTTTATTAATTTGAGAATCCTTTATGACATCTAAAAATACTACTACCATTATTGGGGCTATTACAAAAATCCTAAAGCTATTACAATGGTGATTCTTCATGACCCTTAAAATTTTTCACTTGTTCCATGCGACTCATCTTGTCTCTCTACTCCTTGTCACTATAGCCACTAAAATGGTAAAATCGACTCACTTCATGCACACATTGTATTCTTTCACTTTTGTAATCAATGTGCATTATATAGCTCAAATATTGCACAAAGCACTAATCAAATCCCTAGACGTAATCGCCGTGTCATCACCCAATTTTTTTGTTGCACAAGGTCCTTTCTCAATTATCCTTCTCACCATCCTTATGTGTTTCCATGTACTTAACTAATATAGTAAAACTAATGTAATAAATTCAATTCCCTCATGATACTCATGCATCACAAATTGTATAGATTCAATTTCAATCGAATTGACTGATTGATTCATGCCTATATTTTTAATTAGTCCTAGATGAAGTAAAAATCAAATCATATAGTTCCAATAAGTTTCACATGGCTCAATTTAATCAATATTTCTTCTCTTATTAAACCAATCAACTAACTATGTAATGCATGATATAATTAGGGGGTAAAATTGAGTCCAAATTCACTATTTTCATGTAAAATATCTAGCATGAAAAATTGAAAATATTAAGCATGACAACTAAGCCCCTAATTGAAAATTAGGCTTCCCAATCACTATGCATACTTCATTTGGCCAACCTACGTTCAATTCAACCCTTACCCCGCCTCAAAGGAAATTACTAAAACGTTTTTCAAGTTTATTTTTAGTGTTCAAGGATGATTACCCAAGGTGATAAATTAATTCAGTAAGATTTAGTGAAAGACAACTTCATCCAGAGGCCTAAAAAGGCAATTTTGGAACATTTCACAATTGGTAAACACCCTCTAGAATTGTTTAAGGAAATTATAAAGAATCCATGGGTTATTTTGGAGAGAATTGAAGGTATTTGAAGAAATTTAGGAAAATTTAGGAAAGAAAATATCATTCGAATCCAACTATCAACAATGAGTATTCAAGGTGTAGGGAACGAGAGCTTCAATGATGAATGTTGTCTTCTAGAAGATTTCAGGAGTTCCTGAATGAGTTAAGAGGGAAAAAATATGAATAAAAAATCTATTGGAATCCTCTACAAGGGGAAAATATAAAATTTTATCTAAGTATTAAGTATTTCCTGATATATTTCAAACTTCTTCAGCTTACCCTCTTAGTTTAAGAAGGAATAGGCCCTAAATTTTGAGTTTCAGGAAGAAATGAATTTTGGGAATGCTTCCATTGATCTTTAAATTTTATTTTGAGTCAAAATCATATAATATTTTACCCCGAACCATTTTCCTAAGCTCACATGGTGAAAAATTCAAGTTCGGTGTCTAAAAATAACCATCCAAGAAAAATTTACTTTCCAAATTAGGCATAGTCACAAGTTGGACACTCTTGTGTCTTATCTATCACCCAAGGGGAAAGTGGGGCATGAGGGACACAAAAGTGTGAGCTCATTCTCCTCCCCAATTTTCACTTTAGACACCTAGGCATCTTAGGTGTCCCAACAGTCCGCTATGTCCCCATGGTGTAATGGATACAAGAGGGACCTCATCATGATTGTGGAAAAATTGATTCATCTTGGTTAAAGGAATTAATGAAAAGGGACATAATGGGGATCCCACTTTGTCACAATGAATATATCATTGTGTCAATGTGTACAAAATACATTCACTTGGATAATAGGTGCAATAAGGAGAATCATGAGGTCTATGAAGTATCCGAAACATCAATAACCTCGTTGTAATTCAATTTGTTAAGGTAATTACAACCATGAGCATGATGATAAAGGATAACCATGAGTGGTGATGATCTTCATTTCGAGATCACAAACGGTGCATATCTCTTGAGAGTGTTGTTATCTAAACACATAATCAATGTTTGGAGATGTGCTCACATATTACAATTCAACTAGTTGAATTTTCATTGCTTCAATGCATTTGCGGTTCAAAAACATGTATCTCACCCTCAAACATTCCTTCAAGAATTTTTGGTGTTTCCATGTAGGAAGGGATTTTTATGACGAGAATGGTTTTTAAACCTTTAGTAGAGAGGAACAAAGAAACTAAAGTGTAATATGTTTGTAAAATTATATTTGTATTATTTCTAATTCCTTCACATATGATAGTCCTATATGCCATGGTAGCTTGGACTAGCTCATCCTAGCTTATTCCTTGTAGAAGGTTTGAACATAATCGCAGAGTCGGGATAGGGAAATTCTCTCAATTGACACTTTCCATTTCTCCTAAAGAACCAATATCAACATGAAATTGAAGAAGAAGAGTTACAAAAATAAAAAAAATAATGGATGGGATCGCATTTTGGACACAACCCACTCCCCGTAGTACTAGTGAACCTGGGACAAACTTAATAGTCATCCACCTCCTCCGACCGCCATGTTCACTCATTTGTGATTTTTGGAATTTAATTTTTTTTTGCAGCTTTTTAAAATAAAAATCAAACTTTTATTATGTTTTCAATCTTTTTAATGTCATTTTGAGGTGAGTTGGCCTCTTTCTCAAGGCCTTCTTGGCTCAATTTGATATGCATTCAGGTTGTGACTTTTTGCACCCATTTTTATATATGATTAGTGATGTATTACACATTTCCAATTAATTAAAGTGCACTTTTCAATTTAAAAAAATATTTTCAATGTATAATAGCAGCTATGATTTATTTATTATGTATGTAATATAAATAAATTGTTTTATTCTCAAAGTCCAAATTTTTGGTATAGAAATAACTGACGAAAGATAATCATATACATATCTTAAATATATTTATTTGAACAATACTTTGAAATGTTAATTTTAAAAAAATAGCTTAATATATTAAAATTATGGAGAATTTTATTATTTTCTCTTCAAATTTCTTATCAGCAATGATAAATAATATCATACTAAATACATAAATATGTAAAATTAAAAATGAAAACTTAAATTCCAAACTCTATCAAATAACCAAGAGATATTACAATTATCTAACTATATAAATTCACAGCGAGTTCCTGGAGATTGCAATCATAAACACTTAAAATTTAAATATGGCCTCAAATGAACTTTGGAAAGAGTTGGGCATTATAAAAAAATGTTGTTGTGTTCACCATAACATAACATCAAGGAATTTAGCAATAGAAATTGAAGTTATCTGATTGTGAACAGAGACAAGAAACTTCAATCCATTTTCCATTTGTGTTGAGAAACACAATTTACAGTCTCACTCGGTTGAATTGAGAATTGATTTATTTCTCCATGTATAACAGGAACTATCACGAAGTATAAGGGTTTTCCCGTAAACTTAAAACCTTTGTTATAGAAATGATATGAAATAAGATGAAAAACAAATCCAACATTCATTTAATTTAATATTCTTGTAAATGACAGACCCTCTGATCATTTAAATATAATGTCACACAAACAACATGTACACTGGGAAGAAAATGGTATATTCATACTGAATATCGGTATTATAATATACACGGTTTAAATTCATAATATCATTAACAGATGGAAATATAAGTAATCTCTTTCAATCAAACATTACCAATCAACCCTACAATCACACTAAGAGGTGTTGAACATACTAATTAGACAGCCATAATTTATACTTAGGAAATATTATCACAATCAAACCTCTAACATATGAAAATATTAAAGCTGGAAATCCTATAACAAACATACCAATATAGAGATTAATCAAGCTCTAAGCATTTGGGTACCTATCCATGTTAATAAATCAGACGTGCTAGTGATTAAATTTTCTGAGCCATGTCTCTACGGTTTCGATTTCATACAGGGAGGACTCAGGAAACATTTGCAAATGATTGGGATCCAGACTAAACTCTTCGTGCATGACTCCTTCTATGTAAATGGCTTCCCAAATCTTTTCCTTTTCAAACTGGACTTCCACTCCCTGTAACTCTTTATTAGCATACCAGGTACTCGTAGTAGGGAGATACTAAATACATCTCTCAATGAAGAGAACAAGTCATACACTAGAGCATTCACACGACTGTACTGATCACGGGTGAGAATTAGCTTACAGACTCTTTATTTTTTTGTGATTGCTCGCTATTTCACCGCAATCCCTTGAATCCTTCAGTGATCTTCCAACAGCTGCTTTGTTTTCTTGGGCTTCTGCAGTTTCCACTACCAACTTCTACTGTTTAAGTTTCTCCTCGACTTCTTTATATAGATTGTCAATGGTAGATACAGACGTTGTGATATTCTGACCGGATTATGGGCTGGGCTCTTATGTTTCTGATTAATAAAGTTCTTTCCCACGTAGATTTAACAGCCTTTGAAATTCATTGTAGGAAGCCACACTTACTCTATCGGCTTCAATGCCTATAAATTTAAGCAAATCCATGGAAGTGGGATGTTGAGGATCAAAATTATCAATAAATTTCATTAGGTCCCAAGCTTGTGTGAAAGCTTTTATAGATTTTTCCATGCAATCCACATTATTGTAAAAAGGCATAAGTGTGATGATGATATAGAGCAATGATATTGTTGTCATCCTGGCGTGATTTTCTTCAAGAGTAGGGAAACATTTTTCACAAGCTCCAACGACTCAATTTTTTTTTCGATGAATCTTTTGTAGAAATTAGGCACATAAAATAACAACCAACAGAAATAAAATAAAGAATTGCAAATAAAACATATTATTGCAAACTCAGATCAGCACTTATGTGCATATATTTCTTCTTCCTTGTCAGAGCTTTGGCTCAATACAATCTCTCTAAATGTGTTTGTTATGAAAACACTTACAATTGCCTCTAATAAATAGATGGCTTCATCTAACAAAAACACCCAACTCTTAAAAATAGAACTAAAAAGCACATGCTTTTGTGCAATACAAAGTTTTTTGATTTATTTGCTTTAATAGCTTTTCCTAAACTTAAGAACATCTAAAATTAAACTCAAAAATTAAAGCATGTAAAAAAACAACTTTTTGCTTTTATTAGGGAAAAATTAAACTTGTTTCTAACACTCCCCTTTAATTTTGACCTTCAAAATTTTATTCTTTTTGAGCTGAGTGTGTAATTCCATATCTGACATATTCCTGATCAAAAACTCCCAAACAACTTCTTAAATACTCAAAAAATTCATTTCCCAAATCTTTTGTAAAGATATCAGCAAAGTGATCTTTGGATCTGCAAAATTCAAGACAAATTTCCTTGTTTTTAACCAACTCCCTAATGAAGTGATACCTTGTGTCTACGTGCTTACTCCTTTTGTGAAAAACCTGATTTTTGGATAATTTTATTGCTGAATTTTTGTCACAAAAATTTGTGTAGCATCCTCTTTATTCTACCTTAAATATTTCAACACTCTTCTCATCCAAACAAACTGAAATGTGTTGGTTGGATATTTTGTCAAACCAAAATATGAGGTTCAACCCACAGTACATGGGATTAAATCCCTCCTCAAAGACAGTGAGGCTGCTGTTTATTGCTAATCTAAAACACGGTAAATAATATATACAATATTCACACTAATCTAACCATTGGGGGTTGGGATGAAATCCGAAATCCACATTCACACGATTCAAGAATATTGCTTTAAGTAAATGAAATAGGTTAGAAAAGCATGTTGAAAGAAAAGCACCTAAGAGAAAGGAAATGGGAGAAACGTATTTTATTTCGAGTAAACACAGAGCACGAAATAATCATACGAGTTTTAGATCACGAGATGTAATGTCCGAGATAATTAGAAACACCGAGATTCTATGCAAAGAATAGCTTAAGATCATGAACATAAGAACACTTTGTCTTAAATAAGATATATTTCACAACACAAAGTCGTAAAACAATATCAACTCCTATTTTTCAAAATGATTGAAAGAAAACACAAAGTTTTCTCCTTTCCAATAGCCTCTTAATGCTCCAAAATTTTCGACCCTTTGGAATGCACAGGCATCCCTTATTTATAACAAAAGGAACTAGAGATAAAACAGACAGATCCTAAAAAATAGCATGTTAATCGGAGTTCGGATTTTGCATGATTCTCACGCAGAGATCAAGTCAAAGTATGAATCAAAAATATGACAAAACGGAAATAAAAAGACATGTCAATCTAAAAATAGAAATGACATGTGACGTTCGGACTTAATCCGAATCATCATCTTTTGCTCCTTTCTCTTTTTCTTCCTCCAATTTGAGACCTGTTTGTTCAAATTCTGGAACTACGAATAATGCCTTGCATTTCATTCTCATCAGTGCGGTGGAATGATCATTCCACATTTCGCAGTCTCATGAATATCTTGGCATTGCCGGAAGCTTTTTCAATCTTTTGCTGAGCTTTCTTAAGGCCTCCAACGTATGTTCAATCCTTACAAACTGACCAATGACTTCAAGGTCAAATCCGTACGGAGTTCATCTTTGAATGATTCTTGGACTTGTTTGAAAAGATCATCTGCGATAGGGTACTTGAGTTCCCAAATCGAAACCTTTGGACAAATCTTCAGCAACTCTTCTTCCAAATCACTTTTCCCATCAATCAATTTATCCCTTGATTCTCTCAACTTGCTGCAGGCTTCATTGAGAATCCTTACTCTGAACCTGATTGCCTTGGTCAGTTGGAAATGTTTATCTGTATGTGGGAGAATACCTTCTTCCACCAAAAGGTGTCTTTGGTAAATGCTTTAGCACTTGGAGAGCTTCACAAGTCAAATCAAGTCGTCCCAATTTCTTGAGTGAATTCCTCATCCATATTCTCTCCTTCTTTCTCGAATCTCCCCAAAGACTCATGAACCTTCACCACGTCTTGAATTACTTCCTTCCCCTGTTGGAGCAACTTTTGGATCCATTCATCAACCACCCTTCCTTTTTTAGCAATCTTCTCAATCGCAGGCACCGATGAGAAATCGAACCCGGCAGAAACAGAAGAAGGTGGTATGGATTCAAGGGGTTTTGAGAGTTTAATCAAAATCTCTGTCAACTGCTCCACTTTTTCCTTAAGCTCATTTCTGCTGTCCTTTGTTTCTTTCAACTTTTGGCACAGCACGTCTATGGAAGCCCATGCATCTTGTTGCGCTCCTTCTGCTGTCACTTTCCCTAGAGCCACCTTGGTTATCTGATAATCAGAAGCGGTTATATCCTCTCTAGTTTTGTCAGCCGAGGGAGTGGCAATCTCTGCGAACTTATCTCCTGAAGCATCTACCAAAACCCTCGAAACTGTTTTGGGTTTCTTGGCTGATTTCGCAGTAGAAGCCTTGAGTGAGCTGAAATCAAAGGCTGGCAGGGGTACAATCACTTTCCTCTTCCTCGGAGTTTGCTCGAGTAGCCATTGTGGCGTATCAGAGGAAATTGCCAATGTTGTAGTAACTGGTATTCTACTCTCAAGAGGAGAAGATCCTACTATTGGAGGGGGAACAGTAGCCAACGTGGTAGTAGATGCAACAACGAGAGGTACAGGTTGGGGCGTACTGGTGATCACTTGGGTTCCAGCAGAGAGGGGTGAGAGTCCAGAGAAAATACTGGCCATGGATGCAGAAATGGATGGAGAATGAGGAGGTAGAAGTGGCTGTGAGGGAGAAGGTGCAGATTCAGACTCCAAAGCCTTGAATGCAAGAGATAAGGTCTCTCCAGTTGAGCAATCAGCAAATGGTGAAGACAGAAGCTGGCTTCCTCCTTCTTCCAAATTAATTTCTCCTATTTCTGGTGGTGTTGGTGATTCTGGCACAACCACCGTTTCAGCTGAAGAAATAATTGAAGAGATTTGTCTTTCTTTCCTCTTCTTGGGAATCCTGATTTTTATAGGCCCCTCAGAAGATTCTTTGTCCTTTTTCTTTTTGGAGGGCCCCACCTCCGAAGCAGCCAACTTTGGAAACTTGTCATCTTTAAAATTCATCCCCCAAGAGGAGAGCCATTTTTTGGTGCGAGCAAGAATGAGAGCCGACCTATCTGTAATAGAGGCTTTTTCGCTGGCTGACCAATCAATAGGTGGGAAAACATATTGATCCTCCTTTAGTCCATCATAAGAAAGATCCAACACACTTTCATTGTCAGTCGTGCCATCTGGCAAATCAGAAAGCTCCAGCGTCTGAATCTCATTAATAGTCAACCTACTATTATCTTTTCTGCGAACCGCAACTTCGTTACGCAGATCAACCCATATATCCTCAATGTCAGGCCTGTGCAGATGTTGGGCTCCGTAGGCTCTAAGCACTCCTCGGATGTCAAAACCATCCCGAGACTTCATATGCTTTTTCAATTTTTCCTGAAGTTCGCATTCAACATTTTTGGCCACTCTGCCGAGCAAGTATATCTCCGATAGAAATTGGGAAGGATACGGCTGCCTTATGCTTGCTTTGTTGGAATTTGTGAAAATCCAACAAATTGCCCGACCAACTCTATCAATATCAATCTATCTCCGGATAGCGAGGCAGGACAGAAAGGCTCTCCCGAGTACATGACATTCGAAGATATGTAAACTTCTTGAATTGCAAGAAGATACACCCCCATTTGGATACTTCAGTCCAAGCCTCGTCTGAGACTCTTGTCTTTCTTAGCCCTGGGTTCAGCCGGCAGATATTCTCGTAGAAGAAGGCATCATTTACCCTTCTAAAATGTTCTTTGGACCCCTTCTTTGTTATTTGAGGGAAATATTTATAAACTGGGTTTGTCGTTCTACTTCCCTTAGTATCCAGTCCAGGATAGTTCCTCATCCATTCTTTGCGTAAGCCACATATGAAAACATATAAAACTTTCCAGTTGATAAAACCGTAGTCATCTGAGAATCAATTTCATTGCTGATAAGGGTCCCCCAGTCAATCCCTTGCTGATTCTTCTTGATGGTGACCATAAACTGATACATCCATCCGTGAAATACATTTGATTCAGGAAAGCCAAAACACGGCTCAGCAGGGTGATAATATCATTGATTTCTTGTATGAAATCTCATCTGGGGATAGTCCTTGGAAATCTAGATACTGCTGGTTTAGCCTTAATCAGGAACTTTTGTTGACATCCTTAATGCAGCCTTCCTGATTACTATCCCAGGCCTTCTGAGCCGACTTGATGTTCAGGTCCCCATACTCTTCGAAATTAGGTAGTTTTAGAAGATCATCAAAATACGCTCCATCTAGCCTGATCACTACCTCACCAGCCTGGCTCTTCACGGAACGAGAAGCCGAGTCATAACTAGACGCACAAGCCAAAACAAATTCTGGACATTGGGCGGACATGGGAAAACCTGCTGCAAGGGGCAAGCCACTTTTAGCTAAAGCTGTCATCCATGGGGTTTGAGAGGAACTCTTCACCCTATTCCAGAAGTCATCCATATCTATATTGCCAAGTTCAGTGTCCCTGATATCATGATTGCAATCAATATATGATGGAGATTCTGGCTTCTTGAATTTGTACTTCATCCTGCTAGACTTCTCGGCCTTCTCCTGAGATGGACCAGGGTCCGACATGTAGAATGTTGGAGGGAGAAAGGCTTGAAACTCAGGAGATGTTATCCACACTGAAAATCCCGATCGACCGAAAATGCCGGAAGAATAGAAGAATCCGACACGCCGAGGAGGATGTCGGAAAACCCTGAGAACCCGACAAGTTTGATATGTCGGAACTTTGGCAATACCCGACACTTGCGTTTGATGACGGGAACTCGGAGATACCCGGCACTTGCTTTTGACGTCGGAACTTTGAGAAACCCCGACGCTCACTGTGGAGATCGGAACTTTGAGAAACCCCGACGCGCCAATCTGTAGAGATCGGAACTTTGAAAAACCCCGACGCGCACTGTGGAGATCGGAACTTTGGCAAAACCCCGACGCGCCAATCCGTCAATACACTTCGGGTTTCTGGCTCTGCAAAACAATCTTCAAAACCCAAGAAGCAAAAACAGGGTTTTTCTTTGAATTCCAAATACACAATCTCCTTTTGTTATTCATGCATCATGCATATAATTAGAATTTCAAGAGAACAGAACCAAGTGATAGTTCAGAAGAGATAAACCCAAAAAACCTAAAACCCTTTCCAAAGTAACACAGAAAGAAGAAGGAAAGAAAACCTTCAACACCCGGCAAGAAATTGGGAATAAAATACGCTCAATCGATCCATAAAAACCAAGAATAAAGAAGGGAAAGAAAAATACCTCCAATTCGAGAAATGTAAGATCGAAAACAGACGATCCAATCGAGCAAGGTGAGTTTTCGGGTTTTGAAAACGAAAGAGCACGCACAAAAATTCCACGAATTAAAAATACGAATGGTAAGAATGACGTGGAAATCTGCGTATTTATAAGAAAATTGGTAATTAATACACTTCAGCACGGCACGTGCCAACTCACCGACCACTCGGCATGAATGCCATGTCAGCATGTTTAGGAGGTCCGAAAACCCGACACGAGGGGACTTAGTGCAATTCGGGTTTCGGGTTTCGGAAAACATGATGCATAAAACATGAGGTGCTTAGATGCAATATAGCCCCGAAAACCCGATACAAAGGATTAAGCGGACTTCGGGAATCGGAAAACATGATGAATAAAACATGTTTTGGATTATGGATGTTCCGATGCGGGGTCCAAAAAACCCCAGGGGTCTGAGAAAACCCGATTTGGAAGACAGTTGACATAAACATGTTAAAACTCATGGATTTGTTGGTAAAACCCGAAAACCCAATTTTCTTAAAAGAGGCCACAAAACAAAATCAACTTGAAAATTTCAGGGGTTATCCAATCATTTTGTTGAAAAACGGGGATAACATGTGTGACTAGGGATGCTTCTTCGATGGTAAAACCCAAAACCCAATTTTTCTTAAAAAGAGGCCACAAAACAAAATCAACTTCGAAAATTTCGTAGAGGGTTATCCAATCGTTTTGTCGTGAACTCAAACGGGGATAACAAAATGCAACTCATGTTCTTTACATACTCTACTTGTTGAAGATAGTGTGACTAGGGGATGCTTCTTCGATGCCCATGAAACTACACCTCTTCCAAAGTGAAAAGCATAGCTAGATGTGATATTTCTCATCATCAATACTTTTAGCATCATCCTTTGTATGTGTAACCTATGAGTTTGAACTCATCTAATGTTGAATATAAAATTCCATGATTCTTAGTTCCACGTACATACCTCAAAATATCTTTTCCAGCTTGCCAATGTGAATCTTTTGGAGATTCCATGAACCATGATATGAGGTTCACACTATACATAATATCTAGCCTTGTGGCCATCAAATACATGAGACTTCCAACTAGCCTTTTGAACAATGTTGGATTTACAAATGATCTGTTGTCATATTTGCTTAACTTCAAACCTACTACAACTGGTGTTGATGTTGACTTGCAATTTAACATGTTAAATCTCTTCAAAACATCATTAGCATACCTTTCTTGTGAAATAAAAACTCCAACTTCTGATTGTTGAACTTCTATGCCCAAAATATAGTGCATGAGGCCCAGATTTGTCATCTCAAATTCTTTCTTCATAACTAATTTGAATGAATCTATAGATAGATTTCCAAAGTAATGATTAAATCATCCAAATTTTACCTTGTTCATTGATCTTGATGTATAAAGTAGGCTCACTGGTGCTCCTACTGAAACCATTATGTATCAAATAAGACTCAATCCTGTTGTACCAAGCTCTAGGTGTTTGCTTGAGACCATAGAGCACTTTTTATAACCTCTATACCTTTTATTCATGACCTTCAATCTCATAAACTTTTAGTTGATTCACATAAAATTATTCTTTAATAAAATCATTCAAGAATGCTTATTTTACATCCATATGATAAATAGGCCATTTGTTTTGAGTTGTAATTGCTAAAACCATTCTTACCATGTCCAAACGTGCTACGTATGCAAATGTCTCATTGTAATTGACTCCATATTGATGTGAAAAAACTCGAAACCAACCTTGCTTTATGTTTTTGTACTTTACCATCAACGGTATATTTGGTCTTATTGACCCACTTCATTCCTATCACGTCCTTTCCTTACGGAAGATCTACCAATTCCGTGTCCGATTCTTCTCTATGGCGTCTATCTCATCATCCATGGTTTGAATCCAAACTTCATTTTTATAGCCTCTTGAAAGTATCTTTGGATCTGCAGCTTGAGAAAACAATGCAAAAACTAAAAAATCATTAGTTGTATCAACTTTATAAATCTCAATAAGACTCCTTATTTTCTGCTGCAAAGGGATATATGATGATAGAATGTTTTGTACTGAAGGAGTATCTTCTTGTGTTCTTTATGGTGTCTGCTACATGGTTGAAGATGACTGAAATCTTGGAGACCTCCTAGATATAGATGGAGGTGTAGCTTGTGCTACAACTTATGGTGCATGTCCAAGATTCGAAGAAGATACAATACCTTGTTGCTCAATGCTTTCATCTGCCATATCATCATGAGGAATAGTTGCTGCTACATTGACTATTTTCTCAATACTTCCATCCCATGCCTCATTTTCAACAAATTATACATCTCTGTTGATTATGACCTTTCTAGTAACTAGATTAAACAACTTGTAAGCTTTTGTATTCTCTGAATATCCAAAAAATATGAATTTTTCTCCTTTGTTGTCTAACTTCTTCCTTAGCTCATTAGGCACATGTGCATATGCCACACAACCAAAAACTCTAAAATGAGAAACATTGTGTTTCCTCTTAGTCCAAGCTTGTTGAGGAACCATGTTTCGAACAATTTTCATTGGACACCTGTTTATGATGTAAATAGTAGTTTCTCTACTGCTTCTGCCCAATACTCATTTGAAATATATTTTTCCTTCATCATACTTCTTGCCATCTCCATGACGGTTCTATTCTTTCTCTCTGCCACACCATTCTATTGTGGTGTATACCTGGTAGTAAACTACTTGTGTATACCATGATATTTACAAAAATTCATAAATGCATTGGAAACATACTCACCTCCTCTGTTTGTCCTCAAAAATTTGATGTAGTACCCACTTTTCTTTTCCACTAAAGCCTTGAAATGATGAAATATATCAAAATCATCTAATTTTGTCTCTAAAAAAGTACACCCATGTCTTCCTTGTATATTCATCAATGAATGTCATAAAATATGAGCAACCTCTAATAGAAGTTGTGTGCATTGGTTCACATAAATATGAGAGAACAATTTTAATTGGTGCACTTTTTCTTCTTTGTTTTTCCAATTAGGAAGGACTCTCTATGTTGTTTCTCCAAAATAAAGCCTTCACAAATTTTATCGGTTTCTTAATCAAAGGTAAACCTTTCACCATATTTTTTCTATGTAATAAATTCAAACCACCAAAGTTTAAGTGACCAAACACGAGATGACATAGCCACGATCCATCTTTTTCAACTGATGAAAAACTGATTCAATCTCCTTAGTTCCGGACTATTATGTAGTATAAGCTTCGAATGTGGCTGGTATAATCTTCAAAGGAAACATTTTGTTGTTTTTCATCTTCACTTTAGCAATCACCTAGGTACTTGGAGCTTTATCTATGATCACACATTCATTGTCTTCAATGTAAAATTTGTAACCCTTTTGTAGCAATTGACCAATGCTCATAAGATTGTGCTTCAAACCTGCAACATAATAAACATCCTACATAATCTTTTGCTCCCCTTTTTTAGTTAGAATGTTGATTGTTCCTTTTCCTTTTACAGTCATTGTATTATTATTCCCAAGGGTAACTTTTGTCTTTACTAACTTATTCAATTAGAAAACATATCTAAGTTACCTAACATGTGATTACTGCAACCAGAATCTAAATACCACACATCACTAGGAATCTCTTGGGATATATTACACTCAATAGGTGATGATTCGGAAATCTTTGTGCATGCAATAAACATGGAGCTTGAAGTAGAGCTTCCAACCTAATTTTGATTCTACTTGTTCGATCATCTTTGCTTTTCTTGCATTCAAAGGCATAGTGCTCATATCTCTTGCAAGAGTGACACCGAACATACGATTTATCCTATCTCGACCTAAAAATGATTATGATTTTGCTCTTGACTATGTCCTCTTCCACTTGATTACGTCCTCTAGATGAACTTCTTCTTATGCCTCTAGGGCTGAAGTTTCCTCTTCCTCTTCCACGATTTCGATACACTGTGATGAAAAATATTGATATACAATGCATGTGATCTATTCAACTTCGCTCTTGATTTATTAGTGATTCATACCACTCATCAATTGAAAATGGACTTAGATCCTTAGTTTATTCAATAGAAACTACCAAAGAATCAAATTTTGCAAGAAAACTTCAAAGTAATTTTTTAATAATCCTTTTTTCCTCAATAGTTTCACCATGAGATTTGATTTGATTGACCAACCCAACTACAAAAGTAAAGAATGATTCTCTGAGAATCTGAATCTTTCATTGACATATTTTCAAAATCTCTACGAAGTAACTATAGCTTGGTTTTTTTACTTTCTCTTTACCTTGATACACAACTTGGAGATTTTCCCACGTGATTTTTGTTTTACTAGTTCTACCACTTTGGGTAAGATGCTTTCATGCATGGCTTGCTGAATGAAGAAAATATATTTTCTGTCTTTCTTTCTTAATTCCTTCAAAGTTTCTTTCTCTTCCTGTGAGAGTGTGTTATATGGTATTACATTTACGGGCTTTGTATACCAATTCTCTACGATTTCCCACACATCCTGGGATTTGAATAGTGCCTTCATGGTTAATGTCAATACTCATAATTATTTCCTATCAATTGTGGTGTATGCGGACCAAATATAAAAGCCATAACTTGTTGTCAATTAGAAACCTGCTAAAAAGAACCTCGATCTAATACCAATTTGTAGAAATTAGGAACATAAAATAACAACTAATAGAAATAAAATAAATAATTACAAATAAAATATATTATTGTAAACTCATATCAACACTTATGTGCATATATTTCTTCTTCCTTGTCGAGCTTGGTTCAATACAATCTCTCTGAATGTAAAAACACTTACAATTGCCTCTAATAAATAGATGGTTTCATCTAACAAAAAACACCAAACTCTTAAAAATAGAACTAAAAAACACATACTTTTTTGCAATACAAAGCTTTTGATTTATTTGCTTTAATAGTTTTTACTAAACTTAATAACATCTAAAATCGAACTCAAAAATAAAAGCATGTAAGAAACAAAGCGCTTTTTATTTTCTTCGGGAAAAAGTTAAATTTTTTCTAACACCTTTTACCATCATCGGGCTCTAAATGAAATTGGTCTTTAACAAGTGAGATGAGATACTCATAGTTGCGACCATTTTCCCTACTTTCTTTGAAGTAAATATTTACTTGCTTCATGGATTTTTCATTGGCTCCTCACAAAGCTTAATGATTTTATCCAATCATGCATACTTGCTCCAATTATTCCTCTGTATTTTCTAAAGTTTTCATGTCCATGAAAGCACTCCATTTCTTGATTAGAGTAGGAAGACAAATTGATCCTTCCCGCTAGACACATGCACGTAAACATGAAGCTGAACAAAATCTCTCGAGATGAACCACCATCCTTTTCTATAGAAGACAAGAACAATTTGCGGGGACCAAAGCAGATACTGAAGTTATGTAGCTTCATTATTGTAGTTATGTGAAGCCCCTGACCCCTCAATAAACCACGATCTTTAAAGTGCTAGTGCAAGTGCCATTTTTATAGTTATACATTTTTATCAGATCTAAGATACTCCTTCCATAGTATTCCTCCACAAGAGAAAAATGTCTATGTTCATAGAGAAGCAGTGATCTTGTGTCTAGTATTAATAAAGAATCTTGGATAGTAAACTACCATCATGAACCATCTCTAGAAGATGACCACCCCTCCTACTAAGATGAAGGCCCTTTGAAGCACCAACGTCCCAACCCTTAACTCATACAATCCATCATGAATGAATGTTTCCCGGGTGTAATTCTTTCTTTAAGAACAAAGAATAAACCACCAACCCCATTTGTTGTTGAGCTCAATACTAACCTTGATATCATATATTGAGGCTAACAAATGTGGGCCAAAAGCCACAAGGAGATTATATCATCTTCAAATTTCTCCCATGAATTTTTCCATTCATCTATTTTATTTGAATGAATTATAGAGATCCTTTGAGTGAGCATACCACGAATTGTTTTACTAGATAAAATTGTAGACACTTTGGTAATAAAATGAGCAGCAAAATGGAGAGCAATAATATTACATTAGATAAGATGAACCATACTTGTTGAGAACCATCAAGTCTGAGTGAAATAATTAGTAAAAACTATGATACCCCTAGTTTAAGACCATGATAAATATCGGGGTAATGACGCTAAAAACACCAACCACCAAGGCGCAACAATACGTCGGTTGCTGCAAAGATAGGATGAACCATTCGATAGTAAATACCCCATGAACACACATATTACTGTTGGAAATATGCATATGTCATGCATTAATAATTCTTCACGTAGCTTTAGGAAAACAAACAACTATGTTTAGTTAACTTTAGTTTGATTTTTTTATAAAAGTTCATAGTTAAGTTTTCTAGTTTGAGTTGAGTTCTATTTTAGTAGTTAAGAATGAGTCAATGAGTTTGATGTATAAGTTGGAACTAGGAGACTCCGAGTTTAGATTTGGAGAGATTTATTTAAGATTAGTTTCTATCTAAGTTTAGGGTGAGATATTTTATTTAAATAACAACAATTGTATTTTCTTTGTATGCACACACAGAAGTGTGAAATCTACACAAGTAGAATTAGAGAAGTGTTGCACATACCAAATTTATTGTAATTTGATCTTAATCTTTGAATATGAAGAATTGAATTAATGGAGAACACACAACAATGCTGATTTGGTGTTTAATATGTTTTATGCAAATTTATTTAATTTTATTTATTTGTTGTTCACTCTTTAAGACTACGGGTTTTCTACAAATTGGTATCAGAGTGTTGTTTTACAACTTATTAAATTGGTAGCAAGCTATGGATTTTACATCCGCTATGCGAGAAACCGTAATGTAATGGAAAGAATTATGAATATTGGTCGTTGACCATGAAGTTGATATTTAGTCTCAAGATGTTTGGGAGATCGTTGACAATGGGTACACAAAGCCCACAGATGTAACAATGTATAATGCACTTTATTAGGAAGAGAAAGATACTTTGAAGGAGTTACGAAAGAAGGATGGAAAATATCTTTTCTCTATTCATCAGAAATGCATGAAAACATTCTTCTAAGAGTGGCAACATCCAAGTAAAGAAAAGACCACATGGGACACACTACAAGTTGCATATCAAGGTAAGGATAAAGTAAAAACCACCAAGATACACTTACTTCGTAGAGATTTTGAGAATTTATAAATTAAAGATTTAGATTCCGTATATATTTTTACTTATGTAGTTGTCTTAGTCAATCAAATAAAATCCCATGATGAGACTCTTGAAGACAGAAGGATTATTGAAAAATCACTTAGGAGTTTGCCTATGAAATTTGATCCTTTAGTTGTTGCTATTGAAGAAACGAAGGATCTCGAGTACATTTTCTATTGATGAGTTTCATGCATCACTAATCAATCCTGAAAAAAGGATGAATAGATCACATGTAAGTGTAGATCAGGATTTTTCTTCTTAGGCAGCAGGTAGTCATGGAAAAAGAAGAGGTAGTTGCAATCCAAGAGATGGAGGAAGAAGTCCATCTAGAGGACATGACAAAGTGGTTCATCAAACTTGGGTGGAAGAGGACAAAATCAAGAATAGAGTTATGGTTAGAGACAAGATAAATCTCATCTTTAGTTTCATTATTGCAAGAAGTATGGGCACTATGCTTATGATTGCAAGAAAAACAATATGATCGGGAGAGGCAAAATCAAATTCGGGTTGGAAATTCTATTTCTAAACCTATGTTTATTGCATGCACAAGGATTTCCCAAGAAATACCTTCTTTATCCCCCATTGAATGTAACTTTTCAAAAGAGATTCCATGTGATGTATGGTATTTGGATTAGGGTTAAAGTAATCACATGACAGATAATGTATATTTTTTTCTAGTTTGGATGATTCAGTTAAGAATGATGTAACTCTTGGAAATAACAATATTGTGTATCGTAAAAGGAAAAGGCACAATTAGTATTCAAACTAGACACGGGAGAAAAAAAAAGTATGCAAGATGTTTCTATGTTGTAGGTTTGAAACATAACCTTATGAGTATTGAACAATCAATTACTGAAAGGATATTGAGTCTATATAGAAGACAATGAGTGTGTGATTGTGGACAAAGCTCCTAGCACTAAGTTGATTGAAAAAGTGAAGATGATCAACAATAGGATTTTCCCTTTGATATTAATACGGAAAAAAATCAGATCTGTTTTGTTTGTAGTAAAATCAACGGCTCGGTTTGCAGCCAAGTCTTGTCCTAAGTCAAATCAGCCTTATACTGAGTCCTACGCTCAAACAGATGAGTCCTACGCTAAGGTGAAAGAGTCCTACACTAAGGTAAAATATTCCTTTTCCAATTAAAATCAGGCATGCATTATATCAAGAAAGCCATGCATTGGTTCCTACTCAATACAATTGAGTCTGCACCTTTGAAGGAACACAATCATCTTTTCATTCAGTCATGAAAGATGAATCATGGATTTGAAATCTAAGGTATGGAAATTTAAATTTTGGAGGTTTGAATTTACTTCATAGAAATAATATGGTTAAAGGTTTTCCATTGATTCAAAAACCAGAAAGGGTATGTGAAGGTTATATTTTGGGAAGCAACACAGAGATTCATTCCCAGTTGGCAAAATAGCAAGAGCAAGTGCACCACTTGAAATTGTGCACTCAAATTTATGTGGAGCCATGCAAACAACTTCTATTGGAGGTTGTTCATATTTTATGACATTCATTAATGACTACACAAGGAAGACATGGGTATATTTTCTTATACATAAATCAAATGCCTTTGATACATTTTAGCAATTCAAGGCATTAGTGGAGAAGCAAAGTGGATACTACATCAAAGTTCTAAGGACAGATAGAGGAGGTGAGTATGTTTCTAATGAGTTTATGAATTTTTGCAAATATCATGGTATACACAAGCAGTTTACTACTAGGTGTACACCACAGTAGAAAGGTGTGGAAGAAAGGAAGAATAGAACCATCATGGAGATGGCGAGAAGCATATTGAAGCCAAAGCACCTTCAAATGACTATTGGGCGAAGCGTGCTTAACTTTGTTTATATTTTGAACAGGTGTCCAAAAAACTTGTTAGGAACATGGTTCCTCAACAAGCATAGACTAATAGGAAACACAATGTTTCACATTTTAGAGTTTTTGGTTGTGTAGCGTATGCACTGCACTACACAATGAGCGAAGGGACAAGTTAGACAACAAAAGAGAAAAGTGTATTTTTGTTGGGTATTCAGAGAATAAAAAAGCATACAAGTTGTACAATCCCATCACTAGAAAGGTTATGATCGGTAGGGATGTTCGGTTTATTTAGAATGAAGCATGGGATGGAAGTATAGATGAAACAATGAGTATAACGGTAGTTATTCCGCATGATGATATGGCAGATGAAACTTTAGAGCAGCAAGGTATTGTATCTACAAATCTTGGACATGCACCAAAATTTGTAGCACAAGCTACACCTCCATCTACAATTCGGAGGTCTCCAATATTTCAACCATCTTCAGCCATGCAAGAAACACCATAAAGAACACTAGAAGCAACTCCATCACCACAAAGTAGTCCTGCATCAAATAGTCTGCATAGCAGGAAACACAAAGTCTTAGTGAGATTTATAATATTGATACAACTAATTCATTTTCAGTTTTTGCATTATTTTATCAAGTTGCAAATACAGTATATTATGAAGAGGCAATAAAGAATGAATTTTGGGCACAAGCCATGGATGATGAGATCAATGTTATAGAAAAGAATCAAACATGTGAGCTAATGGATCTTCCAAAAGGAAAGGACATGATAGGAGTAAAGTGGGTCTACAACAATAAATACAATGCTGATACAAAAGTATAGAAACATAAAGCAATGCTTGATGCAAGAGGTTTTATGCAGCAATATGGAGTTGATTAAAAATGAAACATTTGCATAGTAATAGGTTTGGATACGATAAGAATGGTTTTAGCAATTGCAACTCAAAATAAATGGCCTATTTATTAGATGGATGTAAAATCAACATTCTTGAATGGATTCCTTGAAGAGGAATTTTATTTGAATCAACCATAAGGTTATGAGATTGAAGGTCAAGAAGGAAAAGTATACATATTGAAGAAAACATTCTATGGTCTCAAGCAAGCACCTAGATCTTGGTACAGTAGAATAGATTCTTATTTGATTGAAAATGGTTTCAGTAGGACCAACAGTGAGCCTAACTTGTACACCAAGATAAATGAGCAAGGTAAGATTCTATTTTTTTTTTTATACGTAGATGATTTGATCATTACTGGAAATCTATCTACAAATTCATTCAAATCAGCCATGAAGAAGGATTTTGAGATAGTAGATCTTGGTCTTATGCATTAATTTTTGGGCATTGAAGTCCAACAATCAGAAGGTGAAATTTTTATCTCACAAGCAAAGTATACAAATGGTGTTTTGAAAAGGTTTAACATATTGAATTGTAATCCAAAGCCTGACACCGGTTGTAATAGGTTTGAAGTTGAGCAAAGAGGATGAAGGATCATTCGTGGATCCAACATTGTTTTAAAAATTGGTTGGAAGTCTTATGTATCGACGGTCACAAGGCATGATATCATGTATAGTTTGAGCCTCATATCAAGGTTCATGGAATATCCAAAAGATTCACACTTTGGCATGCTGGAAAAATAATTTTTAGGAATGTGTGTGGAACAAGGAATCATGGAATTCTATATTCAAGTTCAGATGAGTTCAAACTCATTGGGTATACATATAGTGACAGTGTTGGAAGTATAGATGATAGGAAAAGAACATCTAGCTATACTTTTCATTTTGGAACATGAGTGGTTCATGGGCATCAAAGAAGCATCCCATTGTCATGTTATGTTCGTGAAGTAGAGTATGTAGCAACAATAGGAGTAGTATGTAAAGTTGTTTGGATGAGAAGAGTGTTGACATATTTACAATATAAACAAGAGGATGCTACATAGATTTTTGTGACAACAACTCAACCATAATGTTGTCTAAAAATCATGTTTTTCATAAGAAGAGCAAGCATATTGATACGAGGTATCATTTCATCATAGAGTTAGTTAAATACAAGGAAATTCATCTTGAATTTTATAGATCCGAAGATCAGTTTGCAGACATTTTTATAAAGGATTTAGCAAATGAAGTTTTGAATATTTGAGAGATTGTTTGGGAGTTTTCGATCTTGCACATGGTAGATCTAGAAATACAAACACAACTCCAGAATAGTGAAAGCTACAGGTTCAAAATTAAGGGGGAGTGTTGGAAATATGCATGTGCCATGCATTGATAATTCCTCACATAGCTTTAGGAAAACAAACAAATAAGTTTAGTTAACTGCAGTTTGATTTTTATAACAGTCCATAGTTGTTAAGTGTTCTAGTTTGAGTTGAGTTCTATTTTAGTAGTTAAGAATGAGTCAATTAGTTTGATGTATGAGTTGGAACTAGAAGAATCCAGTTCAGATTTGGAGAGCTTTGTTTAAGAGTAGTTCTAGCTAAGTTTAGGGTGAGTTATTTTATTTAAATAACATCAATTGTATTTGCTTTATATGCACACAAAGAAGTGTGAAATCTGCACAAGAAGAATTAGAGAAGCGTTACGAGGCACAAACTTTATTGTAATTTGAGACAAAGCTTTGAGTACGAAGAATTGAATAATGGAGAATGCAATGTGTTGATTTAGTGTTTAATCTATTTTATGCAATTTTATTTTATTTTGTTTATTTATTGTTCATTGTTTAAGACTATAAATTTCCTAAACTTTTTGTGTGTGCATACAAAGAAAATACAATTGTTATAATTTAAATAAAATAAATCACCCTAAACTTAGTTAGGAACCACTCTTAAACACTCCAAATCTGAATTGGAGTCATCTAGTTGACTCATTCATCAAACTCATTGACTCATTCTTAAGTGCTAAAAAAGTACTCAACTCAAACTAAAACACTTAACAACTACAAAGCTGTTATCGAGAAAATCAAATTGCGAGTTAACTAAAATTATTTGTTTTTTTCCCTAAAGCTACATGAGGAATTATTAATGCATGGCACATGCATATTTCCAAAACTCCCCTTAATTTTGAACCTGTAGCTTTCACTATTCCAAAGTTGTGTTTGTATTTCCATATCTTCCATGTGTAAGATCACAAACTCCCAAACAATATCTCAAATATTCAAAAACTTCCTTTGCTAAATCCTTTGTAAAAATGTCTAGAAAGCGATCTTGGATCTAAAAATTCAAGATGAATTTCCTTGTTGTTAACCAACTCTCTAATGAAATGATACCTTGTATCAATGTTCTTGTTCCTCTTCGAAAAACATGATTTTTGGAATATTATGGCTAAGTTGTTGTCACAAAAATTCTACGTAGTGTCCTCTTGTTTTCTCTTTGTAAATCTCTCAATAATCTTCTCATCCGAACAAATTGGCATGTTGCTCTTGTTGCTACTACATATTCTGCTTCTCTTGAAGATAACATGGCAATGGGTTGCTTCTTTGATGCCCATGAACCGCTCTTTTTCTAAAATGAAAAGTATAGCCGGATGTGCTTTTCCTATCATCTATACTTCCAAGCATTGTCACTATCTGTATACCCAATGAGTTTGAACTCATATGAACTTGAATATAGAATTCCATGATTCCTTGTTCCACACACATACCTCAAAATTATTTTTCCAGCTTGCCAATGTGAATCTTTTGGAGATTCCATGAACCTTGATATGAGGCTCACACCATACATAATATCAGGCCTTGTGGCCGTCAAATACATAAGACTTCCAACCAACTTTTTAAACAATGTTGGATCCACCAACGATCCTTTATCCTCTTTGCTCAACTTCAAACCCATCCATTGCAGTGGTGTTGGTGATGGCTTACAATTCAACATGTTAAACCTTTTTAAAACATCATTTTTATACTTTGCTTGTGAGATAAAAATTCACCTTCTGATTGTTGGACTTCAATGCCTAAAAAGTAATGCATAAGACCAAGATCTACCATCTCAAAATCCTTTTTCATGGATGATTTGAATGACTCTGTAGATAGATTTCCAGTAATGATCAAATCATCTATGTATAAACAAACAATTAGAATCTTACCTTTCTCATTTATCTTGGTGTATAAGGTAGGCTCACTGCTGCTCCTACTAAAACCATTCTCAATCAAATAAGAATCTATTCTGTTGTACCAAGCTCTAGGTGCTTACTTGATTCCATAGAGTGCTTTCTTTAATCTATATTATTTTCCTTCATGAACTTCAATCTCATAACCTTCTAGTTGATTCACATAAAATTTCTCTTCAAGTAATCCATTCAAGAATGTTGATTTTACATCCATCTGATAAATAGGCCATTTGTTTTGAGCTTTAATTGCTAAATCCATTCTTACCGTATCCAAACATGCTACTGGTGTAAATGTTTTGTTGTAATCAACTCCATATTGCTGCGTAAAACCTCTTTCTACTAGCCTTGCTTTATGTTTTTGTACTTTTGCATCAGCATTGTATTTGGTATTGTAGACCCACTTTACTCCTATCACATCCTTTCCTTTTGGAAGATCCATCAACTCCCATGTCTGATTCTTCTCTATAGCATCGATCTCATCATCCATGGCTTGTGCCCAAACTTCATTCTTTATTGCCTCTTCATAATATACTAGATCTGCAACTTGAGAAAATAATGCAAAAAATGAAAATGAATTAGTTGTATCAACATTATAAATCTCACTAAGAATTTGTATTTTCCATTGCACAGGACTATTTGATGCGGATGCTTTTGTGGTGATGGAGTTGTTTTACAGTGTTCTCTATGGTGCTTCTTGCATGGCTAAATATGGCTGAAATATTGGAGATCTCCTGACTATAGATGGAGGTGTAGCTTGTGCTACAACTTATGGTGCATCTCAATATTTGTAGATACAATACCTTTCTACTCTAAAGTTTCATCTGTCATAACATCATGTGGAATAACTATTGCTATATTCGGTGTGTTCTCTATACTTCCATCTTGTAGACACTAAATTTGGGTCACACTTCCCTTGGTCCCCTTCGATAAATTAATGTAATATATTCAAAAAAATCATAACCCCTTAATCCCATACTAATATTCATCATCACATTATTAATTAATTTAATTAAGTTAATTTCATCCTTACACCTCCACCTCATCGTTACACCTCACCTTGGACCCATTCCACGGGCATTTAACTCTCAAAGACTTTGAATCATCACTCCTAGTGTTGAGTCACCACTTGACCTAACTAACTGAGACTTCTTCCTAAACCTAATTAGACTTCTTCTATGACCTTCTTTCCTTTTCTAATGAGAACTCCACTTCCCTAAGTGGACTCAATCAAAATCACGCCAAAAATAGTAAAGATCTGCCTATTTTTGGTAAACCTAGACTTTCCTGCCTTAACCGACATCGATTATCCCTCGACCAACGCCGGTCACCTAACCACCATCGGTTACCTTATATACACTTTCAAAACTCTTTACATGGGTTGGTCATTCATTATTGGAGCCTGATTGCATTCAAGCACAAATATTCAAGCCCTCCTACATCCAGATGATGAACACACACAACTACAAGTGCAAGACAAGCAACTATTTTCCCTTCCAGAGCATTGGAATACTCACAAAAGCACATAGACCATACTTCCGCAGCACTAGACTCAAGCACTTATTCTCTGATCAACCATCAACCATCCCAACTCCCAAGATCTACAAGACATCAAGTAAGTATTGTGATTTTAATCATTTTTGCTTATTCCTTTTGTAGATCTCTTGCTTCTTTTAGTAGTTTATTTCCTTTGTTTCCTATACATCACCTTCTTCCCACCAACCCACTATTCAACCATCCCAAGCCTTTTCACCATTTTGAATCTTCTTCTTAGTATTCTGAGTCTTCTCACCATATTACAACCCAAATAATACTACCCTCACTCTTTGTGTAATCACAGAGAGCCTAAAATCCCTTCTTTATTAATTTACTACCTATTGCCCCTACCGACATCAGTTCTCTAACCAATGTCGGTTTAGCCCCCCTACCGGCATTGGTAAGCAGGACCGATATCGGTCTTTGTTTCATTTCACAATCTCAAACCAGCAATCTTCCCACTCAAACAAAATCAACCCAAAATTTAACCAATCAACCCCAGACCCTTACCGGACCATTGACAAACCTGTTTGACCTTAAAAAACATCGCTTCTTACTAGATTTAGTGTTATTTTAATATTTAGCATAAAATCTAGTGTATTGTGTGTATGAGAAACCTAAATCATTACATTGCAATATGACTTATTTATTTCAATTGCTTATTCACATTGAATTGTATTAAACAGAGGATTGACATCCATTCGAGGAAGCATCACACTTCCTAGATCTAGCCTTGCTAGGAAGTCCTCTAAATCTTGCTATTTAATACTCTTTTGGTGGTCTTGCTTTGTATCTACAGGTAGTCCTTCCCAGACAAAAAGGATTTCTCTACGATCAGCTTGGATAAAGTCAGTAACGTGTGCATTCAACCTTTGACCAACATATCACAAGTATTCCTCCTTGACCGTTACCTTATCTATTTTATCACATAACTATTTGGTGAAACATTTTGGCACGCCAGTGGGACCCATCGAGGTTATTTTGCATTGTTCATTCCTAGGTGAAAGATTGTGTGTCTATTTCCTTTTGAAAGAGTTCACATTAAATTTTCTCCTTTGGAACATTCTTTCTCCTCTACTTGTCTCATTGACACTCATATTTTGGACTAAAAAGAATGATTCTTTTTATTTTTGTATTGCATTAGTGAAATACATACTCTTGCCTATTCATCATTTCTCTCATCGAATTTCATTGTGGATTTGGGTCTAAAATCTTTGCATATCATTTTTGAGTGTTGCATCTGTAGCTCATTTAAAAATTGTGGGCAACCTATATACTAGAAGTCATTCCCAATTGATGGTTGAAAAATTGAACCATAGTGCACACTTTTTCTCTACACCAAACCACTAAAAATAAATTACTCATTTTCTTAAACAACATCCTACCTATAAGAAGCTATCAATGATCACATGATCAGAGGATTGATAGTGGGCTCCAAACTGGTTTCTCTATCTAGTTATTATCTCAGAGAAAGGATCTCCCTCGCCAAAACTTACCTGAAACTATCCTTAGTTGTTGGATTTTTGTAGGGAACCTTTATCAAACCAAAAAATCTACTATATTCACAAGTCAGTCCTAAATGGCATAAGCCAGAACATAAAATCCACCACATAAGATTTCATGTTTGTTAGCTTTTGTTTGATCTGTTTTTTGAGGTGTGATTTCATTTTCTTCATTCTTCTCTCCTTCACACTCCATAATCATAGTTGGTGTATTATGACTCTTTCTGAGTGTGTTAGGGTCAATCATTGCCATACTCAAGTTTCTAGGTTGGTCTTTTATTTGATCTAAATCACCAAATTCACTTTTTCCATATTTTCACAAATTTCACAGTGACTAGTGTCATTCCAATGACTATCATCGGTTACTCATCTAACTATCATCGGTTTATTGATCATTGTCAATTTCCTACTATTTTGGTCATTTTAACCAAAGTAACATTCATCACATTTTTGTTCTTTCTGGGGTTTCCTCAGTTACCTCACCATATCTCGTGTCTTTGAAGTCACTATCAAAGTCTAGATCTACTTCATTTTTATCATTTATTGCCACATTTACAAATCTTTTTATTTTCCACAGTGACCAGTGATCAATCCTCTTAATGACATTGGTTACCATCATCACCAACACTAGTTATATAGCCATTGTCAGTCTCTATGTTTTAATTGTTTGATTAAAATAGTGATCAAATGTCACCTTCCAGAACCATTTTCTCCATTACTTATGTACTCTTGTGTCATTTATGGAGCTAATATTATTAGGTCTACTATAAATCACATAGCTTTAACTCGTAGATAATCCAACACCTTGTGTTCCACACTAGCCTTCAGCCACTCCCACCTATCCCATCGCCACCTTCTATTCTATCACCTATGGATCCCAGTTAACCTATTACCATTAGTATTGGTGATGAGGAGTTTGCAAGACTCCTTGATCAAAACCCCACTACTTTACAATATTATTTAGCCCATTCATCCACTCGAGATTCATCAGGGAAGCTTGTATATGACATGCATGTGTCCATTCCTCCTACCCTCGCACCCACTTCTGCATCAACTACTACTAGCTCGGCCTTACCCTCTTCCACCTTACCACCTGTGGTGTCCCAACTTGACCCTACATCATCAATATCTACTACACCTATGACATTTGTCGCGCCTTTGACGTTAGTTGCTCCTATGATGTCAACCATTCCTTTATCAACCACCTTGATTGTAGGCCTATCTACACCCGCCTCCTCTCATATACCTATTGCATCTCAGCCACCCATGGTGTTGGAAGCCCATACTCCCTTCCAAAACATTTTCCTCTCCATCTTGCAGTCTCTTCCTCCATTTTCTACAAGATTCATTATGTCAACTCCACCTACCTACACTTATCACCAACAGCCCCTATTTCATCTATTGCTTATTCAAGATACTTTCCACCTACATCTATTCCTCCCTCACAATTTTTGTACTCGATACCACCACATACTGGGATGTTACCCATGTCATACCTTCATCATCTATTCCCTTATATTCTTTTGGGTGCCTAGTCATCACAACCTACAAATGATCTTATCAAAATGATGATGGACAAGAAGAGGACATTGGAAGCATCGGTGTCCAACTCACGTAACTCTCTGACATACAATGAGATTTACAATGAGCCCATTCACCCATCCATTCCAATTTTTCCATACCCTATGCATTGGGAAATTCCTAAATTCAACCTGATTTAACAACAAATAAGAATCGTAACAACACTTGTGGTCTTTTAAACATGGGTGTTATCTGATCACTCATGATGATGCTTTACTCTTGCGGACATTCTTAATGTCCTTAATAGGACCTACTTTGGATTGGTATAGTGCTCTACCTAGGAACTCCATTTTCTCATTCAACCAAGTAACTCAAACTTTCCTAAACCACTTTTCTATCAACATTGTTGATAAATTCACCATGACCGGCTTGTACTCGACACGCCAATATGAAGATGAATCTATCACAGATTTTTTCACTCATTGGAGAAGCCTAACCAACCATACCACGTTCCAACTACCTCAAACCGAGTTAATAGAGTTGTTCACTAGGGGCTTGTGTTACACACATCTTGCCAACTATCCAAGTTCAAACCTTACGCACATTCAACGAGGTGTTCACCATAGCCCAAAACTTAAAATTTGTGTCATTGAAGATAAGAAGATACAATTGTGTAATAAGAATGTTGAGTTTAAATCAAACAATAGCTCTTCTTCTCCAAAACTACAAAATAATTACCTAAAAGAAAAAGGATGCGCCCATGCGGTAGTTTTGAAAGCCAGACCCATCTCACCCATCCAACTAGTCAAAGCTTTCTTCCAACCTTTCTCTTGTTCAGGCTTTCCAATTCAAGCGGGAGCAATGAGAATATAATCCCAAAGTAAAAGGATCGCCCACGTAGTAGTTTTGAAATCCGACCCATCTCACCCATCCAACCGGTCAAAGCCTTCTTCCAACCTTTCTTCTGTTTAGGCTTTCCAGTTCAAGCGGTAGAAATGAAAATACAATCCCATAAGAGAACCCTACTCTTTGGTTTTAGAAAAATTTGTAAAATCTGGAGCAATCCTTCTTCCACCCATCAAACCACATACTAGTTTTTACCCCTCTCATCCTATGCCTACATGGTACAAAGAAAATGATTACTCTGACTACCATCACATTAAAGATCATAGTGATGGTAACTATATAAATTTAAAAATATAATCCAAGAAATGTTAGATAGTAGAGATCTTATCTTGGATAACCCTAACACACCGGCTAATTAGAACCTTCACATCTTCAAGAAACTATTCCCAAATCACACCCCAGTCGTCTAACCAAACCAAGAAAAATTTGACCAATGACAGTAACATTCGTGAGGTTCATGTTGTTTTCGACATCATACCATCTCTTCCTCAATTTCCTCCTACTCCATCTATCAAGGAGATTCTTGCACGAGCCCCTTTATCCACAGAAGATTTTATTTCATCCACTCCTTTACCCACAGAGGAGTCTCCCTTATCTCCCCTTCACCCACAAAGGAGTTTTCCATATCTTCCGATGCAGTTTCCCCACGTACCTCTCAACCTGACAAACAACCCACAATATTTACTCTCCTACCCATGAGAGATTCATTCTTACCTTCCTCTTCACCAAAATATGAACCTACCTCATCCTACTTGTCATCTCCCCTACCCATAGGGGATCCATTAGCAACGCCCCTTCCTATTGGTGATAATTCTCCATTGGCTTTCAAGGATCCTGTTGATTTTCTCTCAGCTCTTTTACCCATAGATTTTGAAGCCAACCATTTCCCTGTCTCACAGACATTCTTTACAAGGATTACTACCAAATCAACAATATTCCCCCTACAATGGTGTTGTTTTCACATTTGGTGACCACTTGGATTATGTCGAAAATTCCATGCTTTGGGGATGCCTTTGGCTACCTTTCTCAACTTAGATGCAAATTTTATCTGCTGATAATTCCATGATCTATCCAAAGGTGTTTCAGACAACCAAACCAATCATGCCTATGTCAGTTGTAGTGACCTCTTCTTCATCACCCTCATCCACACCTAAACCTTTACCATCAAATGAAATTTTTCCAATTCCTAAAGCCTTACCTACATCTATATCTTCTTCCACGTCCACATTGGGAGTCGTGCCGACATCAAGCCTAGTCCATCCCTCTGTCAAACTAGATTTAGCCATGTCCTCACAAGCTAGCGTAAAGACTATTCCCCCACCTAAGAGGAAGACCTAATCTCTTAGGCCGCATACACCAGTTTCACCCACTACCCCTATGTCACCTTCACCCCTTAAGTTTATCTTAGGACCACACCCATAAACCTTGGCCAAGTAGCCTCCTACCCAAGGTAAACTAAAATCACAACAGCCCACCTCCTCATCACAATCCTCTATTACACCCAAATTACCTACATAGCTTATGCCTTCTCCCTCTCCTGCATCCTTTCTACTACCTATACCCACACCACTTCCAAGCATCCTCCATCATCACTACCTATGGTATTTACTCCT
Organism: Taxus wallichiana var. yunnanensis; assembly: GCA_018340775.1. NCBI lineage: Eukaryota > Viridiplantae > Streptophyta > Pinopsida > Cupressales > Taxaceae > Taxus > Taxus wallichiana. The sequence goes on from CM031238.1 coordinate 863,323,424, forward strand.
CTTCAACCAAGTACCTTCCACCTTACCTCTTCCCATACACCCGCATCGTGCCTCCATTATCACCTTGGCTAACTCATCCCCTTCCGCCATATGCCTTCCCTTCTACATCATGCACTTCTTCTTCATCTTTACCCAAGAAGGTTCAACCAAAGCCGAAAAAACCCACTACCCTCCAAAGAGGTAGTTAAACCTACACAACCTTCAACCACTAGTTCACTTGCTACATCTTTACCAAAGAAGGTGCAATCTAAACCTAAAAGCTGTACTACCTGCTAAATAGGTGGTCGACCGATTCAACCTCCGATTCCACCTCTTGTAGTGCCTCTCCCACCAAAATCACCCACACTTCCATCTAGACCCACACTTAATTCACATTATGATCCATTGGTAGGGTCTTACACCAACATCTTAGCTAACCTTTTGGAAACCTCTGTCATCACATTGCCACCACTTAGACCTTACGACCCACTCAAACCTAAACCATAAGGGTTTGACAATACAAATTTTTTCACTTTCCAGCATGTGATAGGGCATGATGTGGACAAATGTAAGGCTCTTAAGAATTTTCTTCTCAACTATGTCCTCCTAAAGAAAACTTTGACGATGATGATATTTTAGATGAGGACCCTATTCCACCTTCACCTTGTTGGTTTTCAAATAAGACTTTTTAGAAGAGCAACAGTCAGGGGACAAGAAGTCCCTCCTCTTTAATGGGAGAGGTTCCCTTATTGAGACACGAACTTATTTACAAATATACAGAGGGTCATTTTATGGTTGAACTTGGATACCATGAAAATGTTTTCCACAAAGATCATCAGTTAAACCTGAGGAAAGAGGGTACGAAGATAAGCAGAATAGCAAACGTTTGGAATTATAGATAACTGAATAATTCTTTACGAGTGCGAAGTTGATGGGAATTTGAAACAAGATTATTTGCATTAACTGAATAAGATCAAAGACACAAAGTTCTTCAACGACCTTTTTCAAATTCATTAATCAAAGACACAAAGTTCTTTCTTGGTCGTGCAAGATCACTGTATTTGCAAAAGCAATCAGCAAGACTAACGAATTAGGTACAAAATAATCTTCACAATACTAAAGGAAAACACAGAGCTACAAAGATTCAGATAGAGAATGAAAAGAAAAGCCCTTTTGTATTGATATGTTCAAGATCTATTTACAATTTCGAGAGTATGCCAAGTTCTTCCTCCTCCCCAAAAATGGCGTGGAAAGGCCATTATATAGCTTACAAGTCGGTTACGACTTGTAACCGTTTCTTTTAAATAAAGAATAGTTGAGTATTGCCGGTTGCAATACCTTAACTAATTACAACGAATACGAAAAGAAAGGAAAGAAGAGGGAAGGAGAGAGAAGGAGACAGGTGGCCGGCTACTGGGAGGGACCCACTGTCTTCAGAATCCGCTGCCTGAACTTCTTCAATGACTCGGCCTATATCTCTCGCCACGAGGGTGATGTGTTAGTTGCAGACTGAGTCCAAAATCCCAGGCATTTCTCCATCTCTTTATCAAACTCGACGTGAGTATGATAGTCTTTGTTTGCTTCTTCAATGGCAGACTGGAGAGAACAAATTTCCTTTATCTTGTCTTTAGAGATGGAGTCTTCCTTGAAAAGATTATCTTTGACAAAAGCTCTGAACTGAGCTTTGATTTCTTGCAAGGACGAGGGAATGCCAGAGTTCTCATCCTGAAGATGACAATGCATATCTTTGAAAGCAGCAGCTGCTAGCGTCTTGAAAGCTTCTCCCTTTTGCCAGCTATTCTTCATTTCTCCTACAGCCTCTTCCAGGACTCTGATTTTCCACTCTACACTGTAGACCCAGGATTTTGATAGATTATCTTCGGCATCATCGAAAATCTTACTCGCCAGTAAGATGTTCTCATCTGTCTGTCCCATGAGGCGAAGGTCTACAATGCAACTGCCCCAAAGTTTAAGCTCCTTATTCATAACTTCAATGGTAGAGGATAGTTTATGTTGCAACTTGTCTACCTTTCCATGTAGCTTAAAAGCTTCGTCGATGAAGTTTAGCCCGGCAACAAGCATGTCATCCACCATGGCTTCGATAGCTCTACCATAGACAGAATACTTGTGCATATCTTTAATTTCTTGCACTTCATCTTGGCTTAGAATTACAGGAGGGGGTAGAGCAGTCAAGGGAGTGGGGTCTAAAACTTTGTCCTTAGACAAGAGTGACTTGATAAAACTCGTGAGAACTTGGGCTTGTTCTTCCAGCTGTTCAATCGTCTGCTGCCCTTTCTCTACCCTTCCAATGACTCTGGTGACTGTTTCCTGGAGGTTATGAATCTCACCTTCAGGAGTAGACTCTCCCATAGGGATCCTTGAAAGTTCCAAGTCGGATGTCAGCAACTCTGATTCCGATTTGTCTACTGTGGGCTTAGCAATCTCCAGGAATTGCTGACCTCGAGCATCCGACACAATCCTGGAAGTAGTTCTGGCTTTCTTGGCACGAGAAGGAGTGGTGCCCAACAAGGCTGCTACAGCATCAAAATTTGGTCCCAAGCTTTGAGAGGAGGATTTTCTCTTCCTTTTATCAACCAGAGGTTGCACCCAAGCAAAAGAGGAAGAAGAATCTGCAGGAGAGGCAAGGGGACCAAGAGATAGGGAGCTCATGATACTCAAGGTCTGTGCAGCTTGACTCAAGCTGAGATGCAGGCAGAACACTGGAGGTAATGGCGGCAGAAGAATCAGTAGTACCTGGAAGTTCGGTGCTCTGGACTTCTTTATCTTTATCTGCTGGATTTTCAGGAACACTTGTAGGAATTGGCACCTCACTGTCTTCACTTTCACTGAGAACGATGATGTTCTCTGGCCCCATAGGCAACTCTGCCTGTTTTCTTGGAGGGTCATCCTCTGCAGGCTCCTTCTTTACCTCTTTGAGTTTCTTCTTGTATACTTGGGTAGATGGAGAAGGAGTAGATCCTACAAGTCCCTGAGCTATTGAGGCAGGAGGGGTTTTCACTGGTGTCCCAGACTCTGGAACTGATGCTTCCCTTATGGGTGTCGAATCATCTTTGGAGCTGGATTCTCCTGAGTGCCTCTTGAATTCTCGGATCTTCTTACTGAACCAGACCCTAGTTCTGATCAAGACTGGGGCAATAATCTCAGCCAGATCATCTCTTTCTTTTCTGTTCCAATCCAGGTCCTCCAGAGGGGTGTGCTTAATCACATTTTCGTATTCATACGAATATAGCTCAGAATTGTCATCCTGGAGACCTTCAGGAACTTGGTACAGGCTGAGTTCTTGGATCAATTGCAGGGAGAACCTGCCACAATGCCTTCTTCTGGCTTCAAAATCATCTGCACAGTCGGCCCAGTAGTCTTCTGTATCTGCCCTGTGATGATAGACTATCTTGATGTTCCTTTCAATGAACTTCTTCAAGTCAAAACAGGTTCTTGGCTTGAAGAAATGAACAGTGATAGGGACCAGGGCTCTTCTACGTTCTGAGCATCCAGGGCCGTTTTACATGTGTAGTTTCCCAGAGAGATGGGAAAATGTAAGCCAGAAATCTTCTTGTCTCTGCAAGTTCTGTGCAACTTGTCCAGTTGCCTGCATATCTCGATCAAGGCCATTTTGTCGTTGCAGAACATGGGAAGCCGCAGAGGAGTGTTCTCATAGCCAGCAAGCCTGATATAAGAGAATTTCCTGAACTGAATGAAATAGGCTCCATATTGTGATATCAGGTTCATAGCTTCGTCTGAAAACCTCCTGGCAGTGTCACCTTCGAGCAATCTGACCATGTACATGGTGAAGGCATCATTGACCCTTCTGAAATTCCGATTGCTGGTCTCTAGGGTGAACTGCGGGCAATAGGCGTACACTGGATCGTCTTTGTGCGCATCGATGTAGGAAAAGCCAAACCATTGCCGTGACGCTGCTAGGGTATACATCAGATACGAAGTCATGAAGAACTTCTTTGTTTGTCGCACATTGGATAATTGCTCGGCCAAATTCATGCTTATGATTTCTGCCCAATTGATGTTTTGCGTTCCCTCGCACACCATGCTGATGAGCGGGCACATCCAGAAATGAAACTCATTGGTTGAGGGCAAACCCATAACCCGAGCCAGCAGGATTATAAAATCTGACAATTCTTCATTGAAATCCGCCCGGAAGAGGGTTTTGGTCAGACGAGAAGCTCCTTTCCTAGGGTTCTTCAACCAAGACCTCGCCACTCGAGCTTTATATTTATCACTGTCTTGGTCGAACATGGCCTGTGCTTGATCCCGAGAGACGACTATGGCATTGTCCATCTCCGGAATCCTCAGAGCAGCTCCAATGGCGGCAGCGTCCAGCTTGGCAATGAGCTCCCCGTGTACATTTGTCAATTCGCTCGAATCGGGGTCGAAGTGAGCTCCGCATGAAAGTACCGTATCAGCACACTGCACTGAGATAGGGAAACCTCCGGCGAAAGCCAAACCGCTATCATTAATCATCTGTGCCATCGGCGTAGGGTTTGCATCTGTCATTCTTGACCAAAAGTCGCCGAAGTCGAGATGACGGGCTTCACTGTCTCCGATATTGCTAACGGCAGACTCGAGTGGAGAAATTTGCTCCTGTCCCTGAAACTTGATCTTCATATTGATAGATTCGGAGCTGCGACCCAGACTCTGGAAGGAATTTGCAAAGGGAACTAGGTTGCAAGGGTTTGAGCAAATGATAGCAAGAAAGCAATGTGAAAAATGCGAAGGTGGTATGCTTGGTTATATAGCCGTTTGAGGAGCGGAATGAATTTAATGCGCATTGAATACACCACCACCAATTTGAAAGAGCGTCATATTCGGAATGAGCGGGAAAAGCTAAGTGTGAATGACACTTGGTACGCTTGGAACAGGTGAGACGCGAATGCGCGAAACACGCGGCTCGGGCGAAATGGAGAGAGAATGCACAAAAGCTTTTGGAACAATTGGGATGAAAATGCGCGAGGTACGCGGTTCAGGCATTTCGGCCGAAATTGGAACAGCAGGCCCATTTGGACTTGGGGACTTTTGGAACAGAAAATTCCGGAGTACGCGACTAGGAAGTTTCGGCCGAAAATGGGAAAGCTCGCACAAAAGTTGTGGGACGAAAATGCGCGAAGTACGCGGTTCGGGAGTTTCGGCCGAAAATGGGAAAGCTCGCACAAAAGTTTTGGGACACTTGGGACAAAAAGTTCCGACGGGCCCGAGAATGGGACAGTTTCGGGGATTTCGGCCGATCGGGGAACAACTTGCACTTTCGTACTTGGGACAGGTGGGACAGAAAGTCCCGACAGACCCGAAATACTTACAAAATGACCCAAAACTTAGATTCTTTCGACTTCACAACCTGGGTATCTCAGAAAAAGCACTTAGACTCAAAATTTTCAAAATTTGTCCTTGTTAGAGAGGGGAATTTTGAGTAGACAACAGCTGGCTCCTTCTGGGGATGACTTGGCATAAATTCACTGAATGAAACAAGGCAAGAACTTAGACAAACTTGGTGTAGCAGACCAGTGCCTTATCCATTGGGCAAAGGAGTCAAAAACAAAACAATACAGAGGGCAACACACACAACAGAAGGGAAACACACCGAAAGCAGGGAAAGCAAAACACTGTACATAATATACAAAGGGACTCCCTAGTCACCTAGGATCTGAACAACTTCAAATACTGCCCACTATAAGGAAGTGGGAGGGGGGAACCATCCATGTAATCAAGATAGAAAGAGTCCTTACCAGCAAAGTGTCTTATCTTGAAAGGTCCAAGCCACAGAGAATCAAATTTTCCATGGCTGCCACGAGGTTCATGTCTTTTGTCCCATAACAGCACAGTATCACCAACTTGGAACTCTCTGGACCTAGCTTTCTTATCGAACAGAACCTTCACCTTCTGCTGGTGGGCAGATATTCTGTCAGCAACCTCCAATCTATCCTCGTTCAGTTTGTGCAGGTACATGATCCTTTTGTCCAGAGCATCATTGAAACTAGTGTCTTCAATGGCCTTCATCAGGTGCAAGGCTGGCAGTTCCACTGTCACTGGCAATTGAGCCTCTACGCCATACACTACTTGAAATGGGGACATTCCAATGGCTCTTTTAGGTGTGATCCTGTCTGCCCAAAGAGCATCGTAAAGTTTCTTATGCCAGTTTCTCTGAGATTCATTGACCAACTTTCTTATGATAGTCACCAGATTCTTGTTGGTAGATTCTGCTTGTCCATTTCCCTGGGGATAATAATCTGAAGAATGAGCCAGAGAGATGCCATACCCGTAGCAGAAATCCATTATCTCAGTTGAGGAGAAGTTTGAGGCATTATCTGTTACAATCTTGTTAGGCACACCATACCTAACCAAGATGTTCTCTTTAATGAAGTTGCACACTACTTCAGAAGTGGTGCTCTTGACTGGAATAGCTTCCACCCATTTGGTGAAGTAGTCAGTAGCAGTTAGCACATGGGTATGTCCAGCGCTGGAAACAGGGTTGAGTGCACCGATGAAGTCTAGACCCCACTGTTGGAAAGGTTCTTCAATCACAACTGGTTTGAGAGGCAAGGAAGCCAATTTAGGTCTTCCCACGAAAGTCTGACAGGCCTCACATTTATCCACCCACTTGGATGCATCTTTGAACAAAGAAGGCCAGTAATACCCTCCACGGAGTATCTTATGAGCTGTGACTGTTGATGAATAGTGCCCTCCACATGCCTGATCATGAAAAGCTGAGAGCAATTTTCTCTGTTGTTCTTTGTCTACACACTTCAGGAATCTTCCATCCAAACCACGCTTAAACAAGGCATTTTCCCACAATACATATTGTGCTGATCTCAACTTAACAGTCCTCTTTTCTTTAGCAGTTAAATGAGAGGGGCATTCCCCGTAGGTGAGAAAATGAGCGATGTCAGCGTACCATTCATCAACTGAACTCAGGAACAGAACAGTAGGAAGGTCAGCTTTCTTCTCCAGTAACTCGTGTTGGGCTCCTTCAGCAATGAGCTCGCAAAGACCTTTTCCCCGAACCAGCTTGGTTGGCTTGATATCAAGGTCATATTCCTGGACTTTAGCCACCCAGTTTCCCCTCTTGGATCCAAATTCTTGTTGCGTGAGAATTGACTTTACAGTCGTATCTGGGACCAGCACCGTAGAGTGAGAGTTGAGGATATAGAAACGGAACTGCTTGACAGCTTTGACTACTGCAAAGGCATGCTTCTCCATCATGGTGTACTTTAGCTCATGGTTCTTCAGGATATAGCTCATGAAGGCAATTGGTAGCTCATGTTTATCAGGATCCTCCTGGGTTAAGACAAGACAGCGAGTATGTCAGTAGTGTAGCAAAAGAGATAATGAAATCCTGCTTTGAAATCGGGGGTGCCAAAATCGGGAGTTTTAGCAATAGCTTTCTTGATACCCTCAAAGGATTCCTTTCCTTCAGAAGACCAACCAAATGCTTGCTTTCCTTTCATCATCTGAGAAATATTCAAAGTTAATTCAGCAAAATCAGGGATGAATCTTCTTAGAAAATTGATCTTACCGAAAAAGGAATGCACGCCCTTTTTACTAGTAGGGAGAGGAATCATTGGATGGCTTGAACTCGTTCCGATCAATCTTGATGCCATCCTTTGAGACAATGTGTCCTAATAGCTTTCCCTCTGTAACACAGAAGACAGATTTTTTAGGATTTAAGGAAATCCCATGCTCTCGGCATCTTTGCAGAACTGCTTCCAAGTGGTCGAAGTGATCCGCTCTTGTCTTTGAGAACACTGTCAGGTCATCAAGGTATATGACTATGCATTTTCCCTTCAAGCTTCCGAAAGCCAGATCCATAGCTCTCTGGAAGGTGGCACCGGCATTAATCAGCCCAAAAGGCATCCTCTTGTAGGCAAAGGTACCCCAAGGAGTTGTGAAGGCTGTCTTATGTTGATCGTGCCAGTGATCAACCTCTACCCGATTGTATCCGTAAAAGCCATCAAGCATAGATAACATCTCGAGCCATTCACGCTTGCAAACCCGATCCATCATAGGCAAGAGGGTAGTTATCTTTTAGAGAGGCCTGATTCAGGTTCCTGAAATCAACACAGATGCGGATCTCTCCATTCTTCTTCCTAACAGGTACAATGTTTGCAATCCAAGTCGAATGGTGAATGGGAAAGATGATTTTAGCCTTTAGCAGTTTCTGAATCTCCTGAAATATGGTGTCGGCTATCTTTGGGTTATACTGCCTCTGCTTCTGCAAAGGCTTGATTCCTGGCTTGAGAGGGATAGAGTGTTGCATTTCTTTTGGCTTGAAGGCTTTTAGATCTTCATAAGAATAAGCAAGCACATCCTTATATTTCCTTAGAAGGTCAATTGCTCTTCTCCTTTCATCTGATGTGCAACACTTCCCGATATTTACCAGCTTCGGGTCATCAGAACTCCCAATATCAATTTTATCATACTCAGCTGATTGCCGAGGTCCAATGGAAGCTTTAGATCTCACGTACCTGTCATGCTTATCAAACAACTCCTCCAAACTCACCAAACCTTTGGGGATCTTGTTTCCTTTGAGCTTAATGCACCCTTCCTGATCAGTTTCTTCTCCTTGGGTGACGGCTTGGTCCGAAGACACGCTCTCACGAGGCAGGTTGTCACTTCCTTCGAAATACAGTTGTTCAAAATTGCCCTTGAGCTCCAGGAAGGAAAGCAAATGCTGGTCGTCGTTGAAGACTTGCCAGTTGTTAGTATTGTCAGGGACACTAGGTCGGTGGACCATCTCAATAGTGAATTTATCCTGAGAGAATTCAGGATGAGGGATCAATAATGACCCTGAGACAGCCAGGGAATCAGCTCTGCTGTTCTTTTCTCTGGGAATTGCTTCAATGGAGAAGGCATCAAGGAATTCAATTGAATCCCAAACCTGATTCCGATAATGCTTCAGCCTCCCGTTCTTTACCTGAAACAGGCTTCTGACTTGTTTCACAATCAGCTCTGCATCACCACGAGCCAAAAGATTTTTTACACCTCGTTCTTTGGCCACTTGCAATCCAAGGATGAGAGCCTCATACTCTGCTGTATTGTTAGTGTTCTCGAACTGCAATTTGAATGAAAAGGGGTACAGGCAGCCCTCAGGTGATATTAACAGAACACCGGCTCCAGAACCAGCCGAAGAACAACTGCCATCAAATTCTAAGATCCAGACACCATTGGGATCTTTAGGTGATATTTTGCAGGGTCGGATTTCATCAGGGGACAAAATCATGTAATTACCATGGCCTCTGTCCTCATAGAGTATTTGTGCCTTGGGATCATCTGTCTTCTGCACAATGTACTCGGACTGCTTCTCAGGTAGTAGCTTCTTCATTTGTCCATTGACAGGTATGAGAGCGTGTGACCAATCCATTTGAATCTCTCCACCCACATCTTTACAGAAGTTTCTGCTTAGCAACATTCCATAGGAAGGAGGAATGTCTGCTACTAGTATGGTAGCCAAGACCTTCTTTTCAGGTAAAGCAGCAAAAGCCACTTGTGCATCTTTAATCCTTCCCACCAAAGGTACTTCTTTACTTTCCATGGAGTAGCAAGATCCATAAGTACGAGTAAGGGTCAAGCCTAAAGCATGAGCTACTTTGGCGGGCATCACATTATCTGAGGCTCCGGAATCTATGACACAGTTACTGAGCCTGTGGCCAGCTATAAGGAGTGTTACATAGAAAGGCTTGATCTTGTCACCAGGTGAGGTGACAGCAGCTACTAGACTGGGCTGTGGTGCAGAAGGAGGTGTGGGCAAAAGGCCTTTGGAGGTGGTCTTGGAATGGGAATTTACAAATTGAATCATCTTGGCAAAAGCTTTTGGATGGGTTTGGTAATATTCAGCCTCTGAAATTTGAACTTTGGTCCTTTTTAGATGATCTACAATGTCAAAGGATCCAGAGGTGGATGGTCCATCATCATTTGGAATCTTAGGTTTATCAACCCTAGGAGAAAAAGAAGAAGAAACGACTTTGGGGGCAGGATTGGCAGTACTTACCTTTGGTGCAGATGAGGTAGGAATAGGAGATCCTCTTCTGGCAATTACAGGAATAGTTGTAGGCTGCTCTTTGGACTTCTTCAGGGGTTGTGTCACCTTTTCCCTCTGATGCGTCTGTTCCCGAGTCATGACAGCGAAGGATTCGCTGTTCATATCTGCTACCACTTCATCATAGTCATCTGCATCATCAATGCCTTCAGTGGTAAAGAAATTGACTCGAGATCCCTCGGGTTCTTCTGCCTCATCATCGAATTCCTCCAGGAACTCTTCACAAGCTTCATTATCATCTTCTGGTTCTTCGACCTCGCAAGTTGCATTCACAGGAACTTTGACGGGAGGTCCTTCAAGTGCCAATCTTGTGTGGGGAGCTGGCAAACGGTTTCTGGGTTGAAAATTTCTTCTAGGAACATCTGCATACGGTGCATGCTGAGCTAATTGTTTCTTTATAGCTACCAGATCATTTGCAAGTTTTTGGACTAATGGATCAGTATTGGGTCCAGAAGTGGAAGAGGGAGAAGCAGCAGATTTAGATTTGGGAGGATCTCTCTTCAATTTCCCTGACATGATTAGGTCATCCTCGACACTAACAGCCAGTTCTTGATCCAGTATTAACGTTCCAAGGTTAGCCCTTCTTAGAGCATAACTGACTTTAGGCGTTTGGGCATTCAAAAAGAAACATTTTTGGATTTGATCAACCGGCCGAGTGTTCACGGGGATTTTGTTGATCAGTCTGTTGAACCGAGCCACAAATTCTCTCATGGGTTCCGATGGATCTTTCTTTATTTGAGAAATCTGGGCAAGGAGTGCATGCACATCTTCTGCCGGTTTGAAACGGCTTTCGAACCGAGTTCTCATGGTATTCGATCAATGATGGCACCAAATTTAAGGTGATAGAACCGGCCAAGAAAGATTGTCTTGTAACGTTTCGACGAATGCCTTTACCGAGACGTCTTCATGTTCGACCCCCAAGACTCCACATGCAACTATGAAGGCTGCAATATGCTCGTCAGGGTGCACTTTGCCGTCGCCTCTGAATTTGGGGAAGTTCTTTCGGTTACCTCTAGGTAACTCATGCAAAGGCTGAGTGAGGGCCAGAGGCCCGACACGTTGACCCCATGGAACTTGTGCCATTCTTCTTGGAAATACGGTTCTGAGGGGAACTGTAACACCAGCAAGGATTAAAGCTTGTAGATTAGGACTAGCAGGCTCTGAAGGACTTCTTTCTCGAACAGGTGGAGTGCTCGTTGAACGAGTTCTTCTATTTGAAGGGAAAGGAAAACCCTGTTGCTCCAAAAGCTGAAACTGAGAATCTTCGATACCAAGGGCCCTTCTCCCTCGAGTGAAACGCGGAGTCGCCAGATCAAAGAATGATCGAAAAAAAAATTATAGTACTGGAATGCGATTTTCCCAGCGGAGTCGCCAAAAACGTTGGTTTTCAAATAAGACTTTTTAGAAGAGCAACAGTCAGGGGACAAGAAGTCCCTCCTCTTTAATGGGAGAGGTTCCCTTATTGAGACACGAACTTATTTACAAATATACAGAGGGTCATTTTATGGTTGAACTTGGATACCACGAAAATGTTTTCCACAAAGATCATCAGTTACAAACGGGCTGAGGAAAGAGGGTACGAAGATAAGCAGAATAGCAAACGTTTGGAATTATAGATAACAGAATAATTCTTTACGAGTGCGAAGTTGCGGGGAATTTGAAACAAGATTATTTGCATTAACTGAATAAGATCAAAGACACAAAGTTCTTCAACGACCTTTTTCAAATTCATTAATCAAAGACACAAAGTTCTTTCTTGGTCGTGCAAGATCACTGTATTTGCAAAAGCAATCAGCAAGACTAACGAATTAGGTACAAAATAATCTTCACAATACTAAAGGAAAACACAGAGCTACAAAGATTCAGATAGAGAATGAAAAGAAAAGCCCTTTTGTATTGATACGTTCAAGATCTATTTACAATTTCGAGAGTATGCCAAGTTCTTCCTCCTCCCCAAAATGGCGTGGAAAGGCCATTATATAGCTTACAAGTCGGTTACGACTTGTAACCGTTTCTTTTAAATAAAGAATAGTTGAGTATTGCCGGTTGCAATACCTTAACTAATTACAACGAATACGAAAAGAAAGGAAAGAAGAGGGAAGGAGAGAGAAGGAGACAGGTGGCCGGCTACTGGGAGGGACCTCACTGTCTTCAGAATCCGCTGCCTGAACTTCTTCAATGACTCAGCTATATCTCTGCCACGAGGGACTGATGTGTTAGTTGCAGACTGAGTCCAAAATCCCAGGCATTTCTCCATCTCTTTATCAAACTCGACGTGAGTATGATAGTCTTTGTTTGCTTCTTCAATGGCAGACTGGAGAGAACAAATTTCTTTTATCTTGTCTTTAGAGATGGAGTCTTCCTTGAAAAGATTATCTTTGACAAAAGCTCTGAACTGAGCTTTGATTTCTTGCAAGGATGAGGGAATGCCAGAGTTTTCATCCTGAAGATGACAATGCATATCTTTGAAAGCAGCAGCTGCTAGCGTCTTGAAAGCTTCTCCCTTTTGCGCGCCTATTCTTCATTTCTCCTGCCTTCTTCGAGGACTCTGATTTTCCACTCTACACTGTAGACCCAGGATTTTGATAGATTATCTTCGGCATCATCGAAAATCTTACTCGCCAGTAAGATGTTCTCATCTGTCTGTCCCATGAGGCGAAGGTCTACAATGCAACTGCCCCAAAGTTTAAGCTCCTTATTCATAACTTCAATGGTAGAGGATAGTTTATGTTGCAACTTGTCTACCTTTCCATGTAGCTTAAAAGCTTCGTCGATGAAGTTTAGCCCGGCAACAAGCATGTCATCCACCATGGCTTCGATAGCTCTACCATAGACAGAATACTTGTGCATATCTTTAATTTCTTGCACTTCATCTTGGCTTAGAATTACAGGAGGGGGTAGAGCAGTCAAGGGAGTGGGGTCTAAAACTTTGTCCTTAGACAAGAGTGACTTGATAAAACTCGTGAGAACTTGGGCTTGTTCTTCCAGCTGTTCAATCGTCTGCTGCCCTTTCTCTACCCTTCCAATGACTCGTGATGCATTTGTTTTCGGAGGTTATGAATCTCACCTTCAGAGTAGACTCTCCCATAGGGATCCTTGAAAGTTCCAAGTCGGATGTCAGCAACTCTGATTCCGATTTGTCTACTGTGGGCTTAGCAATCTCCAGGAATTGCTGACCTCGAGCATCCGACACAATCCTGGAAGTAGTTCTGGCTTTCTTGGCACGAGAAGGAGTGGTGCCCAACAAGGTCAAGCATAAAGATCAAAATTTGGTCCCAAGCTTTAAAGGAGGATTTTCTCTTCCTTTTATCAACCAGAGGTTGCACCCAAGCAAAAGAGGAAGAAGAATCTGCAGGAGAGGCAAGGGGACCAAGAGATAGGGAGCTCATGATACTCAAGGTCCATGCAGTACCGCCGACTCAGCCGAGATGCAGGTAACACCGGAGGTAATGGCGGCGTAAGAATCAGTAGTAGTACTGGAAGTTCGGTGCTCGACTTCTTTATCTTTATCTGCTTTGGATTTTCGGGAACACTTGTAGGAATTGGCACCTCACTGTCTTCACTTTCACCGAGAACGATGATGTTCTCTCGGCCCCATAGGCAACTCGCTCGTTTTCTTGGAGGGTCATCCTCTCTGCAGCTCCTTCTTTACCTCTTTGAGTTTCTTCTTGTATACTTGGGTAGATGGAGAAGGAGTAGATCCTACAAGTCCCCGAGCTATTGAGGCAGGAGGGGTTTTCACCGGTGTCCTGCACTGAACCGATGCTTCCTTATGGGTGTCGAATCATCTTTGGAGCTGGATTCTCCCGAGTGCCTCTTGAATTCTCGGATCTTCTTCGAACTGACCCTAGTTCGATCAAGACCGGGGCAATAATCTCACCAGATCATCTCTTTCTTTTCTGCTCCAATCCAGGTCCTCCAGGAAGAGGGGTGTGCTTAATCACATTTTCGTATTCATACGAATATAGCTGAATTGTCATCCCGAGACCTTCAGAACTTGCACAGCCGAGTTCTTTGGATCAACTGCAGGAGAACTCGCCACAATGCCTTCTTCGGCTTCAAAATCATCTCGCATCGGCCCAAAGAGTCTTCTCGATTCCGCCCTGTGATGATAGACTATCTTGATGTTCCTTTCAATGAACTTCTTCAAGTCAAAACAGTTCTTGGCTCAAGAAATGAAGCGATGATAGGGACCAGTGGCTCTTCTACGCCTCGAGCATCCAGGGCCGTTTTGCATGTGTAGTTTCCCAGAGAGATGGGAAAATGTAAGCCAGAAATCTTCTTGTCTCTGCAAGTTCTGTGCAACTTGTCCAGTTGCCTGCATATCTCGATCAAGGCCATTTTGTCGTTGCAGAACATGGGAAGCCGCAGAGGAGTGTTCTCATAGCCAGCAAGCCTGATATAAGAGAATTTCCTGAACTGAATGAAATAGGCTCCATATTGTGATATCAGGTTCATAGCTTCGTCTGAAAACCTCCTGGCAGTGTCACCTTCGAGCAATCTGACCATGTACATGGTGAAGGCATCATTGACCCTTCTGAAATTCCGATTGCTGGTCTCTAGGGTGAACTGCGGGCAATAGGCGTACACTGGATCGTCTTTGTGCGCATCGATGTAGGAAAAGCCAAACCATTGCCGTGACGCTGCTAGGGTATACATCAGATACGAAGTCATGAAGAACTTCTTTGTTTGTCGCACATTGGATAATTGCTCGGCCAAATTCATGCTTATGATTTCTGCCCAATTGATGTTTTGCGTTCCCTCGCACACCATGCTGATGAGCGGGCACATCCAGAAATGAAACTCATTGGTTGAGGGCAAACCCATAACCCGAGCCAGCAGGATTATAAAATCTGACAATTCTTCATTGAAATCCGCCTAAGAGGGTTTTGGTCAGACGAGAAGCTCCTTTCCTAGGGTTCTTCAACCAAGACCTCGCCACTCGAGCTTTATATTTATCACTGTCTTGGTCGAACATGGCCTGTGCTTGATCACGAGAGACGACTATGGCATTGTCCATCTCCGGAATCCTCAGAGCAGCTCCAATGGCGGCAGCGTCTAGCTTGGCAATGAGCTCCCCGTGTACATTTGTCAATTCGCTCGAGTCGGGGTCGAAGTGAGCTCCGCATGAAAGTACCGTATCAGCACACTGCACTGAGATAGGGAAACCTCCGGCGAAAGCCAAACCGCTATCATTAATCATCTGTGCCATCGGCGTAGGGTTTGCATCTGTCATTCTTGACCAAAAGTCGCCGAAGTCGAGATGACGGGCTTCACTGTCTCCGATATTGCTAACGGCAGACTCGAGTGGAGAAATTTGCTCCTGTCCCTGAAACTTGATCTTCATATTGATAGATTCGGAGCTGCGACCCAGACTCTGGAAGGAATTTGCAAAGGGAACTAGGTTGCAAGGGTTTGAGCAAATGATAGCAAGAAAGCAATGTGAAAAATGCGAAGGTGGTATGCTTGGTTATATAGCCGTTTGAGGAGCGGAATGAATTTAATGCGCATTGAATACACCACCACCAATTTGAAAGAGCGTCATATTCGGAATGAGCGGGAAAAGCTAAGTATGAATGACACTTGGTACGCTTGGAACAGGTGAGACGCGAATGCGCGAAACACGCGGCTCGGGCGAAATGGAGAGAGAATGCACAAAAGCTTTTGGAACAATTGGGATGAAAATGCGCGAGGTACGCGGTTCAGGCATTTCGGCCGAAATTGGGAACAGCAGGCCCATTTGGACTTGGGGACTTTTGGAACAGAAAATTCCGGAGTACGCGACTAGGAAGTTTCGTCCGAAAATGGGAAAGCTCGCACAAAAGTTGTGGGACGAAAATGCGCGAAGTACGCGGTTCGGGAGTTTCGGACGAAAATGGGAAAGCTCGCACAAAAGTTTTGGGGCACTTGGGACAAAAAGTTCCGACGGGCCCGAGAATGGGACGATTTGGGATTTCGCCGATCGGGAACAACTTGCACTTTCGTACTTGGGACAGGGACAGAAAGTCCCGACAGACCGAAAAACTTACAAAATGACCCAAAACTTAGATTCTTTCGACTTCACAACCTCGGGTATCTCGGAAAAAGCACTTAGACTCAAAATTTTCAAAATTTGTCCTTGTTAGAGAGGGAATTTTGAGTAGACAACACACCTATAACCACACATCCTCATCCCATACCTATTCAGATACCTTCATCTCCCCCTCCACAACCCTTTTATCCTCCTCCAACATTTGAGATCAATATGGTCCACATAAGAGAGCTAGCCAAACCTCCGCCAAAATTCCAATGCGCTGCATTTTTTCACAAAACCAATATATGCCCTCACCATATTTTTTCCTATCATGTCGCTACACCTATCATGACTCACTTGCTCCTTTACCACATATTAATATGGTTAACATTACCACTCGAGCCCGAAGGACAAAGGAAAGGAGAAAACAACTAGCCCATCCACCACTCTTTTACCCAATATCCCATCTACACCTACACCAAAAATCACCATCTGTGGACCCACATACCCTATTTCTAATGGGTTTTCCCATCGTACAATGATTAAAAAATTACACCAGTCTCCTCTCAAAATTTATTTGTACTACCTTGTCCAAACCTTTAAGTCTCATAGAAATGACGCGTCATTGAGGTTCCGCAACCTATTGAGGTTTTACCTAATGACCCTACTCCTGTTGTATCCATTATCACTTCTCACCATGTGGCCTCTCTCACCACTTCATCCCCTTCCTCTCGCACCCACTACCACTCAACAAGTAGTCACTCGCCCGATTTCTCGATGAGATTATACCTCTCCAATCGATGATCCTAATCCTCGCGCTTATTTATTTCCATCTACATTGATAATATATGTGTTTGGCATGTTATGATCGATGGCATTGCAAAGTATCAACATCATTTCTTCCCATGCATACAACCAAATGTGCATACATACCACCGCATGCACAATAACCTGATTATGTTGCGTTCATTCAATGATGCCATGACTTCCACCCTTGGCACCATCATTCTACACATTTGTGTGGGCCCCCATACCATTCCAGAATTATTCTATGTCTTGGAGGGGGAATTCCAGACAATATGCCACTTGGTTGACCTTGGATCTACGCCATGGGTTGTGTTCCTTCAACCTCGACACCGTTGTTTAAAATTTAAACATAAAGGCCACAACTATACCATTCCATCTCGACCCTTCATCATTCAAGACCTGTAACATGTTGTATTAACCCAATGATGTCCTTATACCAGTTAAGGAATCTACCACCACTACCACTTCTCCTTCACCCATGGCCCCATCCACCAATGTTGTTGCTACCTCTTCCACAACTAACTCCTCTATTCCCATTACTGCCACAACTTCTACAATCTGACCCATCACCAACCCATCTACTTCTCAACCAACCAATTCTTCTTCTTCCCAACTTTCCAATAATTCATCCATTCCCACTACCCACATATCAACTATTGATCCCTTAGAAGGTATTTTTCAACACATCACTCTGCGGGAGTATTGCCTTTATAATATTGACACATTCCTTACTCCTTAAGAGTATGGTAAACTTTACCAACATCCCCACTATGATCACCGCATAGGTGAAGTTTTCCCTTATGGTCCTCCCCACCTTCACACCAATTTAACATATGGGGGTCTTGATACTTCAACCTACTCACCCGAGCCACCTTCCCAATCTCGACCATTTTCCTTCAACCTCTAATCTCTCACCAATTTCCACTTCACCCATGCCTTCCTCCATCGTTGTGTTTGGGAGGGATTTGGCTTTTGTTTCTATGAACAATGTTGCCATACTATCATTCCTTCGCACCACTCATAAGGATTTTTGAACCCTCTCCCAAGTAGGCCCGAGTTGAACTCATTGAGAATGATAAAATTCCCACCATGTTCACAAAATTCACTACCTTCACCTACAAACTCTATGGATCCATAATCCATTCCTCTTAACTTTTTTCGTGAAGAGCATTTCCTTGGGACCTCTTGTAGACACCAATTTTTGGTTATAGCGCCCCTCCGTCATCTCACATTCATGCAATTTCCATTCTCGCTTTTATTTTTCTTAAATTAAATGAAATCCTATCCATTTGCTTAATTAATTATCAAATGGGCTCCATGTAGACCCATTAGATAATTTAATTTTTGGCATCTCCCACAAATTATTAATCTATGGGTATTAATACACCCATCCGACACCCCTTTCTAAATGGAATCTTTTATCTCACCCACCATGTCAATCATGCTCCCCACTCCATCTAATAATTCAAGTCATGGTCCCCACGTGATCACATCATATCTCTTAACTCGGGTTACTCTACTCAACCCTAGTTACTTGTTAACCCCAATCTAACCTCACATCTAAGCTATAAATATGGGTTTTTCCCCATATTTGAGGAGGAAGAAAAAGTTAGGAAATTTGGGTGAATGTTGAGGAATTTTAGCCATTTATCATAATATCATTATTATTCTATCTTTGTGATAACATGTGGAATTTTCATAATAATCTGCTCATGATCTAGTTCATGTGGTGAGATTCATGTTTCACGCATCTGATCAATAACACCATCTGCATACCGGCATCTTTTAGGTTATTTTGTTTATCAATTTACATATTATGTATTTGGACTCTACGTTATCATTATTCTTATCGCACGGGATTGTGACAGCCACCAAGGAGTTAACACTTCTCGAATCTACTTTGTTAGGAAGCCCCCACATAAAATCTCTTATCAATCTTCCTCTAGTATATGTGAGCCGCATGTTTGTTGAGATCACACCGAGGAGTCCCCTATCAATATCATCCATAAATCTATGAAGTTTGTTACTATTTCTACACACTCTCTTTAATACACTATTCGGTTTGGGAATTCTACTTGATCTCCATTGTAGTTTGTGAATTCTACTTGAGATTATCTCTCAAGTAGCATTCATTATCCGAAACTTCTCATCCTCCACCATGACCAATGTTATCTTTCTCCATCCATTCTCTCGCATCATCCTTCTCTTCTCTACAATCATCCACCAATTTTCTTTCCCATCGCTCTTATTTTTGTTTGTCATCTAGCACTGACATCATCTTCTTCATCATCATAGACCTTTCATCCCCAACTTGGCACATCTGCGTAACTCCCCACGTAGCACAGAAACCCTACTCGAGGTAGACCTGTCATTCTAGACAAGGTCTCATTCTTGATCATGTCTGTTGACCATTCCTTCCTCCTAGTCCCCTTTATCAACCCAATTTTCTCCTAAAATTCATCTCATCTCATTCTCCACTGCTCTTCTCACCCACTTCATCCTTCTCTATTGTTTGTTCGATACTTCACATGTCCTACACCCGGGCCATTATTTTTGTGTTTTTCTCTTAATATTCTTTTACTACCATCTATTTTATCATTCCATTTCCATTTCATTATTCTTTCGGCTTGATGATTCTACTTAACCACCCATTCCACGCAGGCTTCTTAATCACAATGCAACTCTTTCTTAAGATCCTGCCACTGTAGAAACTCCTTCATTGTTTTCTATTCCATTCAATACTAGAAACATCTTTCTACTCCATAACTTATGCTTAACGATCTGACATCATCACTTGCACAACATAAGCATCCTAATTAAGAATTCCCCTTACGCTCTCCATCCTACACGCATACATTCCTCCATCCACTCATGTCACACTCCTTTCATTTCTTGTTCCATTTTGGTATACACCACTCAAGTATTTTCATCATTCTTCTTCTTCTTCGGCTTGGAAATCCTACTTAACCATTCCTATGGCATGGCGATCTTACTTAAGAGTCTCTCTTAAGAATGATCTGTCTTCTTGCATTTCCTCTTTCCTTCATATTCCCACCATCCGTATTTTCTCTTCATTCCCCACAAACACATCCTCTTCCCTTCTCTTTTTCCTCACACAAAATATCTCAAAATTCCTCAAATATCATCTCCATCATCCCTCATTCAGAAATCTAACTTAACCACTTCATACCATTTCTTACTATGTCTCGTTCCTTCACCTTTACTTCTTTCATCTTCATCCACATCCTCATCCATTACATTCTCTCCTCACCTTCATCTTCCTACACATCGTTATCCCTCCTTTCTTTACTCTTTCCACTCCATCTTCTAGATTTCTCCCACATATCTACCCCCATATTTACCTGTCATTGTCATTGGTCTTCCTCTAACATTATTTCATCATCATCTTCTATTTTTGCGCTAGTAATTATCGGTGTACTTCTCCTAAAAATCACTCATCCCCATTTTGCATAGCCTAAATCCTTTTCTTTGACCTCCTCCATTCTATCTTCATTCCTTCCTTCATACGTGTCCTCTGATCATTATCAGAGGACTTCTCCTAACGTCCCTTCATGGGCATTCCTTCTCTTATTCTTCATTTACTTTCTACCTTGTCTCATCTTTTGTCCCATCTTTTCCTACTAATCATTATCGGTGGATTTCTCCTAACATCCATTCACTGGCATTGGCTCTCCTATCCCTTCCTTTCTTTTTCCTTGCCACCTCTCCATCTTCCATTCTTCCTTGCCAATTTCTTCACTTGTCTTCACCATACACCCTCTCTTATTTTTTCATCATCAACATATCCTCATCTCATGCATCTCCGCTTCTTTTCCAATCGATGTCATTCCTCCCCTCAAGCTTCTCTTTACGTTCCTTTTATTTCTCACTCTTTATCAAATATCTTTGTTCTTGGTTCCCTTCCTTCTGCATAATTTTCTTCATTGTCTTCTCCTCCTTTCTGATTTTCAACTTATTTCACTTCCTCTAAATCATCCTTCTACCCATTTTACCTCGTACTTCCTCCTTAATTCCTCGTTGAAATCTTGACTCTTCAAAGCATTATTCCATATCCTTTATCATCTCATCATCTACATGCATTTCCAAGTGGTCGGCCCATATTCTTTGCCTTGGATTTCCTCACTATGATCTATTTCCTTTAATTTTCTTTACTCTATCATCTCTTTCATTTTCCATTACCTCTCTACTTTCCTCTGCTCCATCCTTCTTCACACCTTTCATCTTGAATAACTCTCTCTCTTTTTCATAATTTCATCCTCTGCTCTATTCTTTTCTTGTCTTCTCTTTGTTTGTCCTTCTTCATTTCCCCCTTTCTCTATAATCCTTCTTTGTTATCTTCTTCCTCCCCTTTCATTCCTTATTTTCTCCTCCTCCATCTCCGTCCCTCTATTCCATACCCTTGTCGCCTTCATATTCAATCTTTCTTGCTCTTCTCATAATCAACCAATCCTCCTGTCTATTCCCTTTTCTCTTTCTCAACATCCCTCACATCCGGCATTCACAAAGCCAATGCCAATGTTTTCTCTGTTTATGTATCACCATCTATCCCTTTCATTACCGTTCTTGTTTTTCTCTATGTAGGATTGACCTTTTCTCTTTTTGAGAACCCCTGTCATGTCTTTTATCTTTTTAGTCCTCTCATAGGGACATCATCATATCCATTTCTAAGAATCTCTTCCCATCTTCCTTTGACATTTTTTCTTGGAAGATATCATAACGGCCATCACCTATCTCGATCTTTTTCTCTTCCATAAATATTTTCTCCGCTTTTGTTTTGTCACAAAAGTATCTCTATCATACTTGTCAAAGAAATAAGACTTCTTTTTCTTCCTTACCTTCTAATTTTCCAACACTTATGCATCTTTCTTATGAAACATGATTTTCGTTATATTTATCATCCTTTTAGAAATTTTTATCTCACCTTTCTATCCTATTTGTTTATCCTGTCTACATTTATGAATATTCCCCTAGGATATCTTATTTTAACATCCATCTATGTCTTATGTTGGGGAATCTTTTCATCCTCGTACTTGTCAACACATATAGCTCACTTTGGGTCATTCTTGTGCCTGGGTCAGGCATCATTATCTTCATTCTTGTCCATTTTTGGACGCATTATTTCTCATATGATTCCTTGCAGACAAAGGATTACACACATCTTTCGCATATAGTTACACATATTTTGATGTTTTCCTATGACCTATTGGTCATCTTGGTTTACATCCATACTGCAGTGGTCTTCACCCACTCACTGGTGTGTAGAACATTTTCATCTGTCTCTGTTGAGACCACAATTTTCCTCTATTGATGTGATATTGAAGTCACCGCCATACATTTTGTTTTTTATTGTTATTGCGATCCTTTTTTGCCTAAGGCATCTTTCCTTTGGTCATATCTTCATCCGTATTTAGACACATATTTCATCTAACCCTTTTTATTTTTATCTCTTGGCTTGCTATCGTAAACCACTCAACAAAAGGGGGAAAATTTATACACGTATATAGCGCCCTCTCGTCATATCACATTCATGTAATTTCCATTCTCACTTTTATTTTTCTTAAATTAAATGAAATCCTATCCATTTGCTTAATTAATTATCAAATGGGCTCCATGTAGACCCATTTGATAATTCAATTTTTGGCATCTCCCACAAATTATTAATCCATGGGTATTAATACACCCATCCGACACACTTTTCTAAATGGAATCTTTTATCTCACCCACCATGTCAATCATGCTCCCCACTCCATCTAATAATTCAAGCCGTGGTCCCCACATGATCACATCATATCTCTTAACTTGGGTTACTTTACTCAACCTCGGTTACTTGTTAACCCCAATCTAACCTCACATCTAAGCTATAAATATGGGTTTTTCCCCATATTTGAGGCAGAGAAACAATTAGGAAATTTGGGTGAATGCTGAGGAATTTTAGCCATTTATCATAATATCATTATTATTTTTTCCTTGTAATAACATGTGGAATTTCTATAATACTCGCTCATGATCTCGGTTCATGTGGTGAGATTCATGTTTCATGCATCTGATCAATAACACCATCTGTATACTGGCATCTTTCAGGTTCTTTTGTTTATCAATTTACATGTTATCTATTTGGACTCTATTTTATTATTATTCTTATCGCATGGGGGTTGATGCCACCGAGGGAGTTAATACTTCCGGATCTACTTTGTCAAGCAGCCCCCGCATAAAATCTCTAATCAATCTTTCTCTAGTGTATGTGAGCTACAGGTTTGTTGGGATCACACCGAGGAGTATGATATCAACTCTGCAAGATGTATCGTCCATCGTCATCTCCAAGGTACTAATCCCTTGTATACTCGATGTTGTTTAGTTTTTCTTGATTACTCATATACTCATTTGGACAAGAAGCTGGAAACTCATATCAACACCTCTAACTTATTGACGAGATGGTGAGGCTCCCTCTTCTCTTCCCTTCCTATATCCTGACATAATCGATGACGATACACCTTCTATTAACATTGTTCAATGTTATGATGATGAGTATATTATCACCTACCTTGGTGTGGAAGATTCTTATATTCACAGGTCATTACCTTCTAAGATGAAAACCATATTGAATGAATCAACCATTGAAATCAATATTCACACTGAGGATGATCCACACATTCTAATAATAGGCCAATCTTTAGATCTTCTTTGAACAGGAAGATTTTACTTCTTTCCTTCGGGATCATAACAACATTTTTTCTTGGTCCTATGCTCATATGCCCACTATTGACCCAAATATTGTGGTCCAAAATATCATAACTATTCTTGAGGCCAAACCCATGAAACAAAAGCTATGAAAAATTCATACTGCTTTTTTCCTTCTTTCAAAGAAGAAATCCAAAGACCTCCTTTTGGTTTCCTTCATCCTACCCATTGATTATCCCCAATGGATCTCTAACATTGTTCTTATCACAAAATTGATAGGGGACTCCGCATTTGCACGGATTTTTGTGACCTTAACTTAGCTTGCCCCAAAGATGACTTTCCTCTACCTAGTATTGACCAACTAGTTGATCTCACCACCGCCATGAGATTCTATCACTCACGAGATAGTTTCTCGAGTTATAACCAAATATTACTTTCCCTGGAAGATAAACACAAAACCACCTTCATCACTCCTTAGGTGACCTACTATTGTGTCATGCCCTTTGGCTCTAAAATGTCGGTGCTACACATCGGTGGGCTATTACTTATATCTTTCATGATATTATGCATGGCATATTGGAAGATTACGTTAATGATCTTCTTTCCAAATACAAACATCAAGTCGAACACCTTATAAACATTAAGGTCATCTTTGACTGTCTCATCAAGTATTGTGTTTACCTTCAACCTAAGAAGTGTGTCTTCGTTGTTCTCTCTAGCAAGCTCCTTGGTTTTATTGTTTCTTTTCTTGGAATTGAAGTTGATCCCTCTAAAATCAAGGATATTATCAAAATTCCTCCACCTACTAACCTTTGTCAACTTCATAGTCTACAAGGAAAGTTGCAATCTATTCGTCACTTTATTTCGCAGCTTTCTAACCACTACCATCCATTTCATCATCTCCTCAAAAAGGATGTCTCCTTCAAATGGGATAATGAATGCCACAAATCCTTTGACACCTTAAAAGAATAGTTCCTCTAACCACATGTTCTCATTCCCTAAGGCATTACATTTCTACTACTGATCATTTCTGGGTGCCATTCTCGCTCATCGTGATGAGAAACACAGGGAGAAAGTAGTTTATTATATAATTCATGCACTCTTAGACTAAGAAACTAGATATACTTACACCAAAAAACTCTTCTTAGCCTTAATTTTTATTGCCAATAAACTTTTCCATTACCTACCCAACCACAAAACCTTTGTTGTCACCAATACTAACCCCTTACATTACATGTACGCTAATCCCTACAAACATCAATGTGCTACACATTGTCTCATGCTTCTTGTAGACCTAGATCTTGAATTTACCCATCAAAAATTTGTTAAAGGAAAACCATCACTAACCAACTCGTAGATGCACGTCTCTCTGGAAATCAATCCTCTAACTTCGATTTCCCTTATGAATCCATTGCTACCCTCTCTTTGGATGATATTGTTTACTAGATGATATTATTCTTCGATGGTTCCAAATTTCAGCATGGGGGTGGTGCCGGAGTTATCCTCATTCCTCTAGATGGTGAGTCTATGACATTATCTTTCAAACTAGTTGTACTAACAATATTGCCAAATATGAAGCACTCATGTTAGGTCTTTAAGCCGTCATATCCTTAGACATTAAATCAATTAATATCTTTGACAACTCTTAACTAGTTATGAATCGAGATAATGGTATATACCAATGTCATAATCAACTACTTCAAAAGTACAAACATCATGTTGACATACTTTTGACTACCTTTGACCATTATGAACTTCATACCACCCCGTGTTCCACTAATAAATTCACAGATACCATGGCATTTCTAGCTTCTCAAATCCCCACTTCACCCTCTGAATCGAAAATATTTGTCACCGTACAAAGGTTGAAATCACCTTCTTATCAGATTCGAGAAGTCAACATTGTAGGAAACACTGAAATTGACCCACATGATATTTGGTATAAGTAATTTTTTTACTAACTTTTCCTTTCCATTCTGCCTCCAAATATTACTCGAAATAGACAATGAGTCTTTCTCAAAATTTTCTCTTGCTATGTCATCATGGGTGGTCTTCTTTATAAATTTGGTTTTGACACTATCCTCTTATGATGTCTTACAAGTTCTGAAATTCCCTACACCATCAAGGAAGTTCACGACGGAATTTGTGGGGGTCACTTAAGTGGTTTAGTTTTCACTAAGTGCATTCTTCACCTGGGATATTACTGTCCAACCCTAAACCGTGATTGTTGTAACTATGTCAGGCGTTGTGTGAAGTGTCAGCAACATGTTAATCTTCATCACACCCTTAGTCATGCCTTACAAGTCACACGAGACCTTTGGCCTTTCTCTCAATGGGGTTTGGATCTTGTCAAAGAGATCAATCCTCATTCTTCCCAATGTCATCAATGGATTATTACCACTACCAAATATTACACTAAATGGGTGGAAGCCATACCTATCATTTCTACAAAATCGAGAAAATATGTGAATTCATCAACCATCACATCATTTGTCACTTTGGTGTTCCTCACCGCCTCATCACTGATAATGGAAAATAATTCAAAAACAAAACCCTACATAAACTCTGTGATGCCTTCGGCATTCAACTCGCTTTTCTTCACCTTATTATTTTCAAACAAATGACCAAGCGGAATAAACCAACAAAAACTTAAACAAAAACTTATGAAAGTGGTTAATGGTACTAGAAAGGATTGGTGCATGCACATTCCTTTTGCCTTTTGGGCTTATCACACTAGTATTCGTACCTCAACTATTGCCACTCCTTTCTCTTTGGTCTACAAAGACATGAGGTTGTCTTACCTCTCGAAGTCCAAATACCATCTCTTCATATCTCACTCAAAGATATGCTCAACGATGATGATTTTTGCCATGACTATTTTACACAACTCAAGTTATCGATGAACGTCTTCTCAATTCTCTCGATCACCTCCAAATATACCAAAAATATCAAACATTCCTATTATAAACGTGTCCAAGAATGAACCTTTCATGTCGTGACCTCGTCTAAGGGAAAATCAACATGTAAAAAAAGTGGAGATAAGTAAACAGGGTAATTTTTCTCCTAATTGGCTTGGACCTTATATCGTTACTCATACCTATGGATCAAGTGTTTATCATTTTTCTTCACTTAAAGGTAAACCCAAACCCGAGCCCCTCAATTCCTTATATCTTAAAGCATTCTATTGTTGAATCAAGTCCTAGATCATCTTATGTCCGTTAAACACTTGTCCTTGAGTACTATTCACCTTCTCGCTACCTATTTTACGGATCAACGACTAAATAAGAATCATGTGATTACCCATCACTTTTCAGCCTTATCTTCAATATGAGTACCAT
Organism: Taxus wallichiana var. yunnanensis; assembly: GCA_018340775.1. Lineage (NCBI taxonomy): Eukaryota > Viridiplantae > Streptophyta > Pinopsida > Cupressales > Taxaceae > Taxus > Taxus wallichiana. The sequence goes on from CM031238.1 coordinate 863,350,320, forward strand.
GGCTTTACTCATGGCATGATTCTCATGGATAATTTTTGTAATTTTCAAGATGGAATCCCATGGTCATTCATCACTTAAAACCTCTCTTTCATAGCTACCTCTGTGTGTTATGGTTTTGTCTTCATAAAATAAGCCTATACTTCTCTATAGTCTTGTCCATGACCTAAAAGTCCAAAAACAATTCAAAAGTAATATACGAGATTTTCAAATTCAAAATCCTTGAGTCAAAATTCTAACAAAAAGATGACTCCCTCAAAAAGGACATCTAATCTTTCTATCTTTCTGCTATAAATAGACTACTCCCTCGAAGGACAGCTATACAAAGCTAGTCATATTGTACATATTCTATCACAAAAAGAAGACTATTCCTACAAAAATAAAAATAAAAATATTCTAAAGCTTCCCACATTGATCAGCTTCACGAAGACCTCAAGGAGATACTCTAATCATCCCACATATACTTCCTGTATCAATCGGTCCTATAAAAAGTGAAGAGAAAAAGATGACTCTTTCATCATGGACTTGCGTATTTTGATGTGGGTCTCTTGCCAAAGAGGCATGTTGTCTCACACCAAGTTACACTAAACTAAGTTCTTTCACCTTACCGCCTTTTCTCTCTAATCTTCTACCTACTCAAGGAGCGTGCCACAAATATGAAATTTCATGGTCATGTGACCTTCTTCATCCTTAGAACCATCAATCATGCAATTCCTTTAGGTTTTTATGTTCATACACCATCTTTGGTATGATAGACTCATAATGGTTCTTATCAATTAGGCGGCTCTTTTGTCTCCTCTTACCATTCAACTTTTTTCTTACTTATTTGATTCTCCTATACGGGACTAGACCTTCGACACCTACATTTTAGCTATTCAACCTAAATTCAACCATGCCTAAATGACCTAGATTCAATCATGCCTAAAACCTATCAACCCATTCCTCTACCTCATCATATTCTTCCCTAGCTTATGGGAGAACTCCATCGGCCCGAGACCCCTTTTCACTTTGGGCTATGTAGAAAGACTCCAAGGGCATGGGGCCCTTGGAAGTTATCTCGGCCAATCTTTCCCGACCAATTTACCCCTTTTATATTCACATTCTACTTTAGTGAGTTTCCATTTTATACAAAGCTGGGAAAATAAAAATCATTAAAAAAACATACATGCCTACCATTTTCTCACATCATCATATCATACATCAATAATTTCACATTTCCATGATATCAAATATTTGGAAAGCAAACCACAACATACATATACATCATTATTTATTTTCCATACTACCAATAACTTGGAAATTAGATCAAATGCACAAACATGACTAAATCATGCCTAAATCACCTAGACTTCACCATGCCTATACCCGAGTCCATCGTGGCTACATGACCTCGACTTCCTATACCTAACTCCATCATGCCTAAATTACCTAGACTCCATCATGCCTAAATGACCTTGACTCCATCATGCCTAAATGACCTAGAATCCATCATGCCTAAATGACCTTGACTCCATCATGCCTAAATGACCTTGAGTCCATCACGCCTAAATCATTTAAAAACTCCATCATGCCTACATGACCTTGACTCAATCATACCAAAATAAAATACTCACCTCACAACCAATTGAATTAATCAACTCGGCCTCGTGGACATGCTAATTGAATTTCAATCACCTACACATGGCTCACTAACTCAGCTCAACACCTCATACTGTCGTTTTCCACTCTTACACTTCTCCTCTGTTATTTTCTAAAAGTGGAAAGGCTAAAATGAATCCGTAAAAAGTGGATTTTTCCTTTTCTTAGCTCTAACTCAACATGACCGACGTCGGTCATGTCATACCTAGAAAATCGATGTCAATTACACTATAACCGACATCGGTCACCTAAAATAACCATTTGGCCCACCCCATGCCCATTTTTCTTAAACACAAGATTGATCCAACAACTTTTAACTTTAGAAAAACCTATTACACCTTACCCGCAAGCCTACATTACTTGTACATTTCCTTAACCGTGTTTAGGGACATGTTATTTACCTATACCTCAGCCTTACCTATGCCTTGACCTAAATATCATGACCTAAACCGCCTTTTATACATTGGAATTTTTGTACTCGTTATACCTTGCAATGTTATTACCCATGTTGTTTAGTATAATGACCTTACCTTGCCTAATGACGTGATGTTTATCCCGACCATACCTTTGGTGTAATGGAACAAAACCTATTACTCATTCTTATGCCTAACCTCGTTGTGATTCATGAATATATCCTATACCTTGGATACCCGAATCATTTCGACCCCGTTTGGATAAACCTATCATCCTTTTGACAATGTAGAGTTTGCAAGATCTTCCACCTGGTACCATATTGTAATCTATATGTGTATGTGCATTTGATTACCATTACCCATTACCTGACACATCATTTACCCGTTACCCAAAATGACCATACCCTTACCTATCGGCCCTCACTTTCCTCAATAACCTATTTATCAAACCACTCCCTAACTACTTTTCCTACCTCATCGGTTCGTAGTTTGAGGGGGATCACCTCTCGCCCTACTTAGAAGAAACCTAACCTCGCTTATACTGGGACACAAACTCCCTACTTTTGTCCGCATTTCTTACCAATACAAGTTATGTGATAAAAAGGGGCAAATGTAGACACCAAATTTGGGTCACACTCCCCTTGGTCCCCTTCAATCGAGCTTAACGTAATATATTCAAACACATACCCCTTCATCTCATACTAATATTATCCTCACATTATTAATTAATTTAATTATTTTAATTAAGTTAATTTCACCCTCACACCTCCACCTCATTGTTACACCTCACCTTGGACCCATTCCAGGGGCATTTAACTCACAATGACCATATCATCACTCTCAACACCGATTCATCATTCCCAGAGCTAAGCTAACAACTTAAACTAACAAACTAAGACTTCTTCCTAAACCTAATTGGACTTCTTCTATGACCTTCTTACCTTTTCTAACAATAAATCCACTTCCCTAAGTGGAATCAATCAAAATCACGCCAAAAATAGTAAATATCTACCTATTTTTGGTAAACCTAGACTTTCCCGCCTTAACCGACGCTTCTCGGTATCCCTCGACCAACGTTGGTCACCTAACCTACATTGGCTACCTACCCGTTGAAATATTTTCTACATCAGCATAAATGAGATTTTTCATACCATAATCCCAATTCATAGTATGGTGATAATAATTTTATAAATTATGACATGCCACCTCGTAGGTTGATAGCTTTCATACCGAACTTGAATGACATATTCCTATTGTATGTTTTGTTTATCCCATATAACAGGTCCTCCATATCCAAAATAAGTAAATAAATCTTATCAATACCTGGAGGGAAGTAAAAATTATTTTTGTTGGCCACATATCAATTACAACCAATTAAAATAAACAACATTTTAGCTTACGGCTACAGATTACCGATTGAGATTGTGGCTTGGATTACACCTCCTTTACACACTACTAGATCTGTTGATGTAAGAGCTATTTCAAATAAACAATCATCAATTCATAATATATTTCTTCCTATTGAAAATGCAAGCATAATGTATTTGAAATAAAAATTAATTAATTCATAATCGATTTCATGTTGTGGAAAACTTAACTAGATAAACATAGTGGTTTCGTGGTGATATGATAAGTATAATATCAATTATTATCTTTCTTATAATTCAAATTTAGCAGTCATTAAGCTACACTTATATTCATAAAAAAATCCTTCGGTGAAGAACAAAGTCCTCAACAATTTACAACCACTAGGTTATGCCATCATTGGTCGAACTACACTTAGCTGGAAAACCTTTAATGAGGCTAGCCAAGTTCTAATTTACATACATACAAGCTAGATCAAGTTGTATGTAATTATGTTTATGATGATGTTGAAGCAAAAACAATGTTAATTCAATGTAAGTAGTCAAGTATGTAGTAGTGAATCAGTGAAACATTGTAGATAGTATGTAGTTGTAAATCAATGAGATATTGATGAATGTAAGGTTTTTTAGTCAAACCATTTATGTATTGAACGTGGATGCATAGATTCCACTAAGCTCTATATAGTTCATTTTAAATTGTTATCGTAGCTTACAAATGGATTTCCTTAAACTTTTTCTTCAACCCTAAGCCAAGCATATAAACTAATGTCTGTTAGTTATCGTTTCCTATAAATTTTTGGGCCTTATAAATAATTTTGTTGTAAAATACACATGGATATCATATCATTTCCTATAAATTTGTGGGCCTTATTGGTTGCTGCATAATAATTTATTTTCTTATAAATTTGTGGGGATTATTAGTGGTTTTGTTTGTAAATTCACATGATTAACATACCTAGATCTGATGGCATTTTCATGGCCGTTGTGCCCGCATCCTCCACATCTGTCATCTAAACTATAAAAAACATAAGTTTGTTAAAATAATTGAAAACCATGACAATTGAAGATAGAGATCATTAAAATTATTTATAAAATGATTGAAAGTAAATCACCATGTTGAATTGGTTGTGTAACATCACGGTGAAACGGTTGTACATCAACTTTTATAGCTTTGTGGTTGTCTGCATAAATAATAATTATATAAGTAGCATATTTAGGTTAAAATCCATTAAACAAAATCACTTGTTGAATTTGTTTTCGGAGATGAACCTTTCTTTATATGAGAATAGTAATGTGATGAGGCCATAAATTGGCCATAAATTACCATTATTTTTCCTTCCAAGTTACCTTTGAAAGTGGATTTAAATGTAATCTTGGAACTTATAGTTTTCTTAAGATAGAATATAGGATATATATTGTTCATTATTTAGAAATATTTTTTTATCTATTTTGTTGACTAATCCTATTGATTATTTGGGAAAAGATGCAAATTCTTGTGTATATAGGCCATAAAGGAAAGATAATGCTAGTTTTGGGAAAAGTGGAATTGATCATGAATAGTACATTTAAACTTAAATATGATTTCATATCTAGATTTCTCTTGAAAAATTATGCAAGTTCAAAAAAATAATCATCTCAATCCGAGATCGCATGCAAAAGTTATAGTTGTTTTAGTTAGCTCCAGGAACCATTGGAGTTAGCTCTGGAACTTGCATCAACAGAGTAACGTTAGCTCCGAGAACCATTGGAGTTAGCTCCAGAACCTACATCAACAAAGTAATGTTAGCTCCGAAACCATTGGAGTTAGCTCCGGAACTTGCATCAATAGAGTAATGTTAGCTCCGGAACCTGCATCAACGGAATGATAGTTTTTGAGGAATTGTGAATAATCAGAGAATCCAATAGAAAAGATAAGAGAGGTTTTTGTTCATAGAAACAAATTGAATATACACCTCATTCATATTTTCTACAAGTTTTACCAATAAGGATAAATCTAAATTTTAGTGAGTCTGAAAGTCAACGAAAAGTGTATCAAATGAGCACCAAAAGTTCCACAAACGTAAACAAAAAGTCAAATGGAAAATATAAGAGAGGTTTTTTTCATAAGAATGTGTTTAAAAAAACTCATCCATATTTGCTACAAGTTTTACTAATAAATATAAATATAACTTTTAGTGAACTACAGTCCAAGGAAAAGTGTATCAGACAAGCGTCAAAAGTTCCACAATCAAAAACAAAGAAAGTCAAATGGAAAATCGAGAAAGGTATTTGGTCAAAATCATATTTTGAGGAAAAACCTCCTTCCAATAATTTAGGAAAATAAAATCATTGTGATTCTTGTTACCAAAAAGCAAGGAGAAGATTTGGGAGCAAATCTTCATAAAACAAAGCAAGATAAGACTTTGACTCCAATAATATATCTCTCTCCATATTTTGTGGAGATGGAGATCTTAGTTTTTAGGATTGGAATAAAGATAAGATCATATTGTATTTCCTAAAATAAGGAGTTAGTTGGATGCATGAATTATAAATGCAACATTCCACACTAAGATATGTAATTTTTCTCCCAAGAAATAAAGATATGTTCTTTCCTCTCAAATATTTTGTAGTTTTAAGATCTTGGAAGTATGATTTAAATCCTCTTCCAAGGAATGAGTTGGCCACTCATTTCAAGGAAGATGGATTTGTGTATTTATGTTTATGTTTATTCATTTTTCTGTAATTCATTCTATTGTATTGTTTTTCTCTTTGTATTGTGAAAATTCAGTCTGTTGTGAACCTACAGGTGTTTCGTTTAATTATGTTTATTTCCAATTCAACAATTTTAATTTATGCAAGTGTGTTTTTGTTCTTGTAAGTTTGATTTCCTTCATGCAAGTGTGATTTATTTCATGCAAACTTTAGTTCTGCAAGTGTGCCTTTAAAGTTTTGCAAATGTGATTTATTTTATGCAAGTTTGGTTTGTGTCTAAAGGAGTTATTTTCCAAAGCTATTCTTCTCTTAATGCATACAGTCACCAAACACCAGCCCTGGATTGACATTATTAATGGCGAGGATTGAAGACCCTCATCATAATGTTTTAGAAACATCGTTTGACTATGTGTTTGAATAATAAAAATGGTAGATAGTTTAGAATCCACCAATGCACGGAGAGTGACACTGCCACTGTAAAGCACTAGTACTAGAGAATTTACGGAACAACATCAAGTGAACATCTCAGCCCATAACTCATATGATATTTCACAAAGAAAAGGATGGATGTTTCCTTGTAGGCCAATTTTTCTTGCAATTACCAATTTTTTTGGCAGTTTCTCCATCCAATCCATAGTGACCTCTTCTCTATAATCATCGTTATTATCATGGTTGTGCACACAAGATATTGTGTACATAAGACAAAAAATTTTGAATATCTCATTGCTATTGTAGAGTTTGTAGCATCCATCTAGAATTGATACTCCAATGTCTTTAACCTTTTCCATGTATCTTTATACTGTGTTGCTTAATATTTTTGAATAACCAATTGGTATTAGAACATTAATCATACAATCCAGCACACTCGGGTCCGATAAATGTTAGAAGCTCCATTATGACATCAAAAAAAATATCATTGGCCAAATTGCAAAAATCAGTGATCACACATTCAGCATTGAAAGGATTAGTCAAAGGAATGGCTAATAAAGATAATGGAAGATGGAAGGGATATGCACATTTACAATAAAAATTGTCTGTGACTTTCACCCTTGATAGTATATTTCCTTCCAGTGACATCACATAGTTGTCTAATATTGTTTGAGTCGTGACGGGAAGAACTCTTCCACCTCATGATCTTTTTTCCATTTTTCCTTTTTTCCCCAATATGGGAATAAAATTTTCTTTTTCCATTTCTCTCTTCACCCAATAATATAGACAATCTGGCGGTAGTGTGATTCATGCAATTTAAATTTTTCGATTACATTGGATTCACTGCAGGATGTCAATACAATATTATCCAGATGCTTATTTCTCAAATAATGTAGAACTTTTTCTCTCATTTTTTATCTCCTTTTATTCTCGGTAGTAAGAATCAAATGTCTTTGTTATTACACTAGCCTCAAAATACCCAGTTGATTTAGTATTCCTTTTCAACCCATGCAATTTTGATTTAGATGGGTCTATCTCCAATTTAGTCAAATATGTTTGCCTCAACATAGTAAACAACTTGGCATGTTTTGGAGGTGAAAGAAAACCTTTTCTATGTAAGAAATGAAAAACAAAATATGTTTTCTCATTTCTATACAATTTTTTGAATACTATAAATATACCATTTTGAATTTCTTTTGCATTTGAACATCCAGTTTTTGTCATAATCTATTATAATCCCCAAATTCCAACCATATTTTAAATAGGAATATGGTTTGTTGTTTATGGAGGCATGCATTTCCCATTTCTTAACAAAGAAATATCCAACTCCATATCCATAATAAGATACTTATTATTTTCAAATTTGAAGTGTTCCACCTAGACATGCAAAGTGTCCCCAAATCAATAACTTCTGATGATAGAACAAAACCAACTTCCTCGTGATTGTCATATATAAAAAAAAACAACCACAGGTCGACGTGGTAGTTTTTAGGGAATTAAGTTCCACAAAACATTCCTCATCTCTTTTCTTCCAACAAATACCACTTGCGATGAATGGAATTGTTATGAATGCAAAAATGAGACATTTCACCTATATGTAGAGTAAAATACATCAATAATTAGGTCATTTATGAACTTTAAAGTGTTTTTCTCACATTTTCTGTTAAGGAATTTAAATAGTACCCTAGCGGACACCAAATTCTAGAGTTATTTACTATCTATCATAACAGAGTAATTAACTTAATGGTTAGTGACCGCTAGGCTTCGATAGGACATCTTATGTATCATTCAACTGGTTACAATAATTCATATTTTGTGGATCAAATTAATAATAACATAATTATTCTAAAAGTCTGAAATCTAATTATGATGCATTGAAAGATATGAAACCATTTTCACCTTTTGAAATTATTACATATGAGCCAGACAAGCCATAACATTATATAGATGGCATGATATGAACGTTAAAAAATACACACTTTAGTGGTAGATAGACTTCTAGTCAACATATAAAAGAACAACCTAAAACAATTTAAAGCCATTTACACCTTTTTAATGATAAATCGTAGAGGACATTAAGATGTAATATTTGGTATTTCGAAGAGAGTTTGGTAGCTTGGGATTTTTTTTTACAAGACTATGTGATTTATGTGTATATCGGTCATATTGTAGTAGTGAGGATTAGATGCCTATAACAAGACTAATGAGCATGTTTAAAGGATAATGATCAAAAGATATAATGTTTGGTATTTTGAGGAGAGTATTTGAGCAACAAATCACATTAAATGGAGTTAGTGATAGCTCATCATTTTTTGTTATATAAGACAATGTGAAATATATGTATATCAGACATACTTTATTCATTATGTCTAAATGTCTATAACTACTCTAAGTACGATATTTTAAGTGTAACACTTGGTGGGAAATTCCACAACAAGCTATCAAAAACAAATGGGAAGGATTACACTTTTCCTAAACGTAAGTATGACCCTCTTCACAATAGCCATTTTCATGGAAACAATGCTCTCTATAAGGTCATGGTGGGTTAAACCTATTTGAGAAAAGATTTGATTATTAACAATGTTTTTGAGTACCACTACAACAAGGGTCTATTCTCTCTTACTCTGACTATAAGTTAGATTTAAAATACTAATTGAAGAAATTTATTCCAAATTATTCAAACTTATGTTAACTTATTTATAGTGTCAGTCTTCTTAGGTTACAAACATTTACTATCTATACACTTTTGGCTCATATCCATGGTGGAAACAAGTGCTACACTATAAATCCTTGAATAGGATCAAGGCATATGTATTGTCCATAAAATATATTGTTTGTAACATATAATTCACAATGTTTCGTATCAGAAAAATTGTTTACCTAATACTTAGTTTCATTAATTATCGAAAGTAACAACACAACGGATGCTAGTTTCAATAGTTTATTTTATTGGAAATTACGGTAAAATAATAAATCGTGACCTAGTTGAGTGACCACGAGGCTCCTACCATTACGGTCATTGTAAACACTATCTGTACAACTTTGAATTGCTAGTTTTTTCATTGATTATAATTATATCATGTTGGCTAGAAGGTACCTGGGAGACAATAGCTGCACTACATACCATATAGAGGGATCAAGCCTTACATAGTTCCCATAAGGTATATTATTTGAAACACATAATTCACATCAGATCTTATAGGAGAAAATCTTAGTGAATGCTAAGAATTTTTTCCTTATCGAAAGTAAGGGCATAGTGGACACTAGGTTCAACAGTTTAATAATTTGAAAACAATGATAAAATAAAAGATCATGCTCTAGTTTAGTGGTCACTAGGATCCCACCATTACTACTAGTCATTATAAATACCATACATATATAACTTTGGGTCACTACTATTTTTTCATCTATTTTTTATTAAATATTTAAACACTTTTACAAGAGCTCAGAACCTAGGGATTGGAGGGATCCCACCCAAGTACAACATAGACCATACCATAAACCATCCAACCTAAACCAAAATAACAAAACACTTGCAAGCATGCAAGGAGACTAGAAGCCCAAATGCCACACCAAAGACCACTAGAAAAAAAAACCTAAGACCAAAACCAGACATAGAAAAAAATTAAACTAGAGAAGTAGGTAGGAAAGGACCAGCCACCTTCCTGGCTCCCGAAGTCCCCCTTCATGAGTCATTTAAAGGAGGAATTTTTAGGTAAAATCAAGCTTGCGACAAAGCCCCGTGATGCCCATAGACTTCGTGAAGACCGACGCGTTGGGAGACTTGAGAGATCCAATTTCTCAAGAAATTTCCCTTTAGAGAGCCCTTCCGCACAGGAAGCATGCACCTCTTCAACAAATTTCATCAAGACCATAATCCTAGCTGCAGCTCCGCTATCACTTTTCATGCCTCCTCCAAATCTTTTCTGTCCCGAACCAAGTCAAGAAAAGGCTGAGCTCTACTAAATTCCTCTAGTGCTTCCACCAAGTTAGCTCGATGCATGGGTTTGATGAAATGCATCACTATCACCCTGACCTCCTAAATATTCTACCTCACTAACTAAAACAACCAACACAAAACTATGAATCCACCTCAGAGTTAACAAGATAATGAGCTAACTCCGTTAGATATTCTACCCCCAAAATGTGAGTAATGGCTTCCTAATAGAATCAAACTCGGCCTAGAAAAAATAATGGCACATGTGAGCTTACAAAACCTCCCCATGAAAGGCCATCTCCCTCTTCTCTCCATGTAAGAACAATAGTGGAGAGCCGAAATCCCATGGAAAACTAGAATGAAACATCCACCATCATAGGCCACCAAGAAGAGATGAGATGGAAAAAACCACACCGCCTCAAATTAAAGAGCCTCAAGGATCCCTTCCCAAGAAATAATTTCTTCCAAATCCTCCCATTCATTCACACACTCAGAAATAAGCAACAAACCCCACTATAACCAAATATAGCATGCTCCTTTTTATTCAATGAAATACCTATAAATCCTTAATTCATTGTTCCCTAATCAAACCTTAAAACAAACAAATACCCAATACAATAAAACTCAATAAAACATACCCAAAATAAAATCACTTCCTTCCGATCAATCCTATGGAATCTCCACCTCTCCTTCATCGATCTCTAATTGTAAATCCTTGGGATCCTTTCCATCAATAGAACCCAATAGAAACACACATACCCAAAATCTCCTTCACAGTTCCCATAAGATGTTTTTCCATGGATCGGGGCTTCGTGACCTTCGCAATTTCAATAACATTGTCAATGAGATGTTCCCAGTATGTTTAATGTTTTTCATCTTTTTCTTGTCACGTTCAAGTTCCTTCAGGGCTTTAATCACCAAGGCAAGCTACACTGGGAATAACTATAACTTTGGCCTGATGATTTTTACAGTGAGCTTCATGGTAACCCTCAAACCCTTCTAATCTCTTGCACTCTCCTTTATAATGTCTTCTTTGATTTTTTTCGGTGAAAGACCCAAAGGACCAATTTTAGGTCCCAATGAAGAGGCTGCTCTAACTTCTCCTCTTGTCACATGGACGAACACCTCCACAACTTCAAATGGGTCCAATTTTTTTGGCATTTTTCCTCAACCCTTCGAATCGTGCCTCTTCCGCAAATTCTCTACAACTCTGTGGCCTCTTTCTAAAAGGGAAGACTAGGAAAAAACCTACGTCTCTATCTATACTTAGACTTATGGTTTTCCTCTTTTGTTTTCTTTTTAAAGTAATATATGTTGTTATTTATTAGATTGATTAAGGTACAATACTAAAGGTGTGTAATTTTTTTCCTATTTTTTTCCTATGTTGTTATCTCTTAGAATGATTAAGGTACATGAGGGATCAATCCTTACATAGTTCCCAAAGGTATATTATTTGAAACAAATAATTCACATCGGATCTTATGGGATAAAATGCTTAGTGAACGCTAAGAATTTTTTCCTTATCGAAAGTAAGGGCATAGTGGGCGTTAGGCTCAACAGTTTAATAATTTGAAAACATCAATAAAATAAAAGATCATGCACTAGTTTAGTGGTCACTATGCTCCATCATACTTGTTATAGTACTAAAAACATGTCATCGATATTATGTTTATAGTTCATCTGATTGTAGTTAAAATTCACTGGAATGGAATTGTAGATGGTCTTACATCAGCCTTAAACCTCAAAACTATGTAATCCAAGTTGACTCCTCTAAATCAACTTCCAGCACAACCCCCTCTCCCTCAACATAGCCATAACAGATTTGGGTCATTTTCCAGCTTGTCAAACTCCAACCTTGTTGCATCCTTTACACCACGACTTATGCGAATGTTTTTCAACGAGTTAAGCCTCATACCCAAAAGTCATAGGAAACGATATTTTCTTGTAAAGTGAAAATAAATTATTACAAACCTTAGCCAGTAAATATCTTACTAGATGTTACCTCTTATTTTGGTTTATTGCTTCTAGCTAATATTTATAGTCTAACATTACCAAAATAACCCATTTTATTAAGGAAATTAAGCCTACAAATATAGATAACATTAAACAAGAAAATATGTAAACATTAAGTAACAATGAAACCCATAATAACCAAATTTTGTGTGCTCCTTTTTATTCAATGAAATACCCATAAATCCTTAAGCCATAGTTCCCGATCAAACCTTAAAAACAAACAATACACTAAAACTCAATAAAACATATCCAAAACAAAATGCTTCCTTCCTATCAATCCTTTGGAATCTCCACCTCCTCCTTTTCGGTATCGATGGGATCCTTTCCATTAATGGAATCTGCAGGTTTTTGATAGAAACATGTGTACCCAAAGTATCCTTTTTCCAGATTTCCACAAGATTTTTTCCATGGATCGGGGCTTTAACCTTTCAAAGGAACTCAATAAAGGTCAAAGCATATAATTGTTTCCCACTTTTTGTAGTTTTTTTTTTTACTTTCGAAAAATATGTCTAATAACCAAAACATGACCAAACACATATTAAATGACCAAATATGTATTTTTAAGAGCTTGTAAATGCCAAGGTGCATGGCATCAAGAATTTACCTAATTTAAAAAAAAATTATAGTATTTTTAAATATTTATTTACTAGTCATATTTTAAAATATTTGTACACTTACCAAGTGGGACACACTTATATGTTTTTCATAACATCGTCAATGAGATATTCTGGTATGTTTAATTTTTTCATCAAATTTTCCTATCACGTTTAGGTTCCTTTAGGGCTTTAATCACCAAGCCAAGTTGATTGGGAACAAGTTTAACTTTGGCACGACAATTTTGTAAATTGAGCTTCATGGTAACCTCAAACCCTTCCAATCTATCTCTTGTAGTCTCCTCCGTAATATCTTTTGCGATTTTCTTCAATGAAAGACCCAAACGACCAATTTTGGGGGCCAATGAAGAGGTGATCCAACTCTCTCTGTTGTCATGACAAACACCTCCACAACCTGAGATGGTTCCAACTTGGTAAAAATTTTTCTCAACCCTTCAAACCATGCCTCTTCCGCAAATCCTCTACAACTATGTGGCCTCTTACTAAAAGGGAAGACTAGGAAAAACCCTATGTCTTTATCTGTACTTGGACTTAAAATTAATTAGGGTTGTTCTCTTTTGTTTTATTTTTAAATTAATATATGTTGTTATTTCTTAGAGTGATTAAGGTATAATATTAAAGGTAGGTAATTTTTTTCCTATTTTTTGGGCCCTAGAATATTAAAGGTAGGTAATTTTTTTTTCCTATTTTCTTTTCCTATGTTGTTATTTCTTAGAGTGATTGAGGTACATGAGGGATCAAGCCTTACGTAGTTCCCATAACGTATATTGTTTGAAACACATAATTCACATCGGATCTTGTGGGAGAAAATTCTTAGTGAATGCTAAGAATTTTTCCTTATCAAAAGTAAGGGCATAATGGACGCTAGGTTCAACAATTTAATAATTTTAAAATAGTGATAAAATAAAAGATCATGCTCTAGTTTAGCGGTTATTAGGCACTCACCATTACTACCAATCATTATAAATACCATACATATATAGATTTGGGTCACTACTTGTGTTTTCATCTATTATGTAGTAATCACAAGACTTATTTTTTGTAACATATAATTCACATTTGTTATTACAAGATAAAATGCTTAGTGACCGCTAAGTTTTTATATGTATTGAGTGGAACACCATAACCTAATGAATTGATTGGTATAGCTTAGTGGTCACTAAGCTCCTGCCTTTACCTCTTATCAATATAAACACTATCTTTAAGGTATATTGTTTGAAACACATAATTCACATCGGATCTTGTGGGAGAAAATTCTTAGCGAATGCTAAGAATTTTTTCCTTATCAAAAGTAAGTGCATAGTGGACGCTAGGTTCAATAGTTTAATAATTTGAAAGCAGCGATAAAATAAAAGATCATGCTCTAGTTTAGCGGTCACTAGGCTTCCACCATTACTACCAATCATTATAAATACCATACGTATATAGCTTTGGGTCACTACTGTGTTTTCATCTATTATGTAGTACTCACAAGACTTATTGTTTGTATCATATAATTCACATCTGTTATTATGAGAGAAAATTCTTAGTGACCGCTAAGCTTTTGTATGTATTGAGTGGAACACCATAACCTATTAAATTGAATGGTATAGCTTAGTGGTCGCTAGGCTCTTGCCTTTACCTCATATCAATATAAAACTATATTTACAATTTTGGATCGCTATCCTTAATATGTAGTTCCCATAAGATACATAGTTTTCAACTCATATTTTATCTCGTTTACAATAAAAAATGCTTAGTGACCGCTAAGATCCTTTACTTATTTATAAAATGGAATATCAAACCCTAGGCTCAAAAGTTTTTATTTTAAATCACAGTAAAATAGACATTAAATAATAAATAAAAGTTTAGCTTTAGTGGCCGCTAGGCTCCTACCTTTACCTTTTCTCATTTTAAACACTATCTGTAAAGTTGTGCATCGCTAGGCTTAATATGTAGTTTCCATAAGATACATGGTTTTCAAGACATATTTCACATCATTTCTTAAAAATAAAATTGCTTAGCACCCACTATGCTCCTTTACTTATTGACAGAAATAACATATCAGACCCTAGGCTCATACGTTTCTTATTTTGAAAATATCCATACAATAACTCTAATTGTATAGTCTTGGATCACTAGCCTTATTATGTATCCCAAATAGCTTGTTCGAACTTTCCACATGGCACATTCTAATTGGATAATTAATTTAAATTAGCTCACACTATATAGCTAACAATGTAGAAATCGATTTTGATAAAGAATGGAATGTAAATGTGTGTATATTATTCTAATAATCTTCAAAACTATGTTTAGGATTTATTTCTTTTTTTTATTTTAATATTTTTTTGCTATGCTTGGTTCATTTATATGTTGTATAATATATTTGTTATTATGTTTATATTATTATAGGCTATAGACAATGAAAAATGTTTAGTTTTTAATTTTTAAACCATGGGAAAATAAAAATAGGAAATATGAATTCCCCGCATTTTTGGATATTTAAAATTTCAATAGCCCACCCTTTTGCTTTTAGAGGGGGAAAGTGAAAATTTCAAATTTTCGTATCCCGCTCTTTTTCTCTTTTTGAATTTTCTTTCGTGAAATGTGCTAAACAAATTATTAAATACCTCGGAGAAATATTGAGTAGGGTTTCAAATTTTTTTGATCAATCAAAAAAGCATGTCTTCAAAATTAAAAAAATACGTAAACCGTTGATTGTGGGGTTGAGTGTTCGAATCCATGTTTTTTTCATGTGATTATAATCTTGTTCATAGAGAAAGGCACACAAAAGAAGCATAGAAAGGATGAACACAAAGGATGCACACAAAGGAGGATAACAACAGAGGTTGTGAAATGGATTGCGATGATTTTTTGAATGAGATAGTAGATGGAGGTTTCACAGACAGTATAAAGCATGAAATCATTCCAAATATTACTAAACTAGGTATTTATAGTAAAGGTGTACCTTTTTTATCATGGGATCTATTAGTTTCTCTGTAGTCGACTAGTTCCTGTGTTTTGCATGGCAGTCCAATTATGATCCACACAAGCCCTGCTTTGTTCTACTGAATCATGCTCCATAGTCAAGCCTTTGCTTTTGATCTCCTGTGCCAAACTTCCTTGTTCTTCATGAAAACTCACTTTTTTGTGTGTTAACAAAAGCAATTTCAATCACTTTTCTTCTCTAGTATTTATCTTTGTTTAACGCTTTCCCATTTCTACCATTCTATGTCTCTCTTTGGCTATTTTTGTTTTGATTTTTAGTTGTCATCCTATGCAATGTTTTTAGGATAATGATAGCTTTTGGCATAGTCACCTTATTTTTAATTTTATTTTGGTTGGGAGAACCAAAAATAGTTTAATTTTGTTCATCAAGATGATGCAAACAAACCTCGCTAATTAATGCATATTACATTTTTACATGGTTTCCGCTTAGATATTTTAGGAAAATATATGAGTTAAAAAATTAATTCAAAACTATAAAACTATATTAAGAATTCAATTGTATGATAATTATTTAAAATTATATACATGTTTCCATATAGAATTAACCAAATGTAATGGCTTCATCATTTTTATGGTATGTACATTAGAAGTTAAACACATTATATATGCAATAATATTATTAAATCTAATTTTAATCAATATGCATTTTATAATTAATATATTCTTCCTTTTGAGCCCATTAATGCCAAAAATTAACATAGCTTTGAGGCTACAACGATATAATTGGTTGTTTTGACAACCTATCGATGAAACCCCAATTCTATTTTGAATTACGTATAATTTTACACGTATATTTATATATCCATTCTATAAATTTCGGATTTAATTTTTATCATTTGTATATTTTCAATATTATTTATTTTCTATGAATAAAGTCTACCATAGGAAAAATTGTGCCTTACTAGTGTCTGCTAGGATATAATTCTTTATATATTTAATTGTTACCTTTTAGAACTTTTCAATATGATTTCCAACAAACATTAAGATTTTAGATTTATAACATAGCTTCATTATGAGCATCATATATTTACCTTTAGGAATAGCTTAGCGGTCGCTAAGGTGCAACGAGTAGATCGTGTTGTATTTAAAAACTTGTAGTATAACTTCTAGATCGCTAGTCTAGATTTATTTTCTTGTCCTAGATGTAAAAATATTCTGCCAAAATCTTATAGGAAATATTAAATTATAGATTTATAGTTATGTAACTCATGAAAAACGTGATTCTAAACTTACACATCTTGATTATGAACATGATATATTTACCTTTAAGTATAGCTTAGTGGCCGCTAGGGCACAATGAGTCCAAGTCTATATGTATACTATTATATAAATTCCAGATTTATTTTTTACCATTTATATAAACTACATTTTGAATACGATCTAAATGAAAAATGTTGGCTACTCTAACAACCGCTAGGCTAAAATTCTTATTTAGATGAAGTCTTCATTTACCTTTGCAGACTTAAGGATAGGTGGATTTTGATATAGGCAACACACTTTTTGGGTCAAGCGATTGCTTTGTTTTTTCTCTCTTAAATACGCTTTGTTATTTTTAGGCAAGACACTTTTTGGGTCAAGCAATCACTTTGTTTATGACTAAGAATAGCTTAGCAACCACTAAGATTCATCGAGGATATCACGTTGTATAGCATTAAGACCTTATTGGTTATTAAAATAAATAAATTAAATTAAAATATTTTGAGATAAGCGGGCATTAGGTACTTCCACACTATAATATTTCAAGCTTAGTGGGCGTTATAATCTATCTAGTTACCCAATTATATTTCAATCTTAGTGGGCATTATAATCTATCCAGTTACCCAATTATATTTTGATCTTAGTGTCTACTAGGTTATGACACAACATAATATTTGGATCTTAGAAATCTCTAGGTTTCAATAAAAGAAAGTAAGATATTATAAGCATAGCGGTGGGTAGGTTATGCCAAAACATAATAATATGATCTTAGTGAATACTAGTATTAAGAGCTTAGCGGCCACTAGGTTATGCCACAACATATTATTTAGGTATTTAATTCACTAGGTTATGTATCGCAAACATGATATGTTATTTTAAATTAAGATATTTGAGCTTAGTGCCCGCATTTAGGTTATGCTTTACCACATAATCGTTAGAACCTCGTGGTATATATGATTTAGAAACTAAATTGAGGTATTAAGAGCTTAGCATCCATTAGGTTATGCACACAATATAGTATTTGGGTATTCAATTCCTAGAATATGTATCACAAAGAAGATATATATAAATTAGTTGAATTCATTCTATGATTTTAAGATATTAAACTAGGATATTTCGATTATAAGTCTTCAAAAAGTACACGAGGAACAATTCCATCATAAATGTTCCAAAGTAGTGGAATACCATGATGATTACAAGTAACTTTTCTTACTAAATATATGCCAAAATATGGGGAATAGTTGTAATCAACTTCACTTCACCCACAAATACTTCCTATATCAATAAACTTTTCTATACAGACAACCATTATGGCCCTTAATCAAAAACTAAAGACAAATTCTTCCATGAATGATTAGGTCATTCAACCTCTCTGCTCCACCTCGTCGATGATCTCGACATCCACATCCTTTTTAATTTGATCAGAGGAGGAGGATGAATCGACACAACATTCCGGTATTTTCACTTTCGCGAAAGAAGGAAGTTTTATACCCTCATTTTCTACAACTACCTCCAGACCATGTGCAATCACCTACATCCCCACGTCAAGGCATGTACATGATACTGAAGTCTGACTAGATGTTCTTATCACTTCTCATTCTCTTTATGCAATATAAACTGGCCCGAAGAGTTAGACAATATGTTTTCCATGCTCAACCCTTACGCCATGTCAAAAATGTTCCTCCACCCCTTGGACTAGTTTAGATCAAGCATTAGCTTGCACATTCTCTCACAAATATCATTGTCATCTTCTTCTTTGAATCAATATGTGACCGACCAGACCTTCCTAGCTAATTTCATATATAGTGTTGCGTTCCAAATTTTCCCATCCATCTAAGAATTAAACAATTTTCTGGCACCCTTCCTGTCATAGCTCTCTGCCTCTTCCTACTAGGACCACACTCCATGTTACCCAGAAACCACCAACACCCATGTCACCATCAGCAGAGAGATAGGAAGCACAACAAACAAAGATGAAAAGAGGAAAGGGGTATTGACATGTCTAGTCGGCTTGGAGATATAAAGCCACCAACGCACAACACAAGAAAAGAGGTAAGTGTGGCATGACAAGATCAAGATCTCGAATTATATATCCTTATCATAAATATCACACTTCCCATTAAAACTTTAAAATTCCCAATGCCATCTTACATATCACGTGCTTATAACCCTTAATCAATTTTGAAAATCACACGAATGCAATCTATCAATTTCATAAATGACCATTAAAGTCACAAATGCCATATCATCTTGTCGCTGCCAAAAAAGGTTACCCCTCAAAATAATCTAACCATTTTTATTAAAATCTTATAAGTCACTATGTTTTGACAAATTAAAGTAATTTGTTTTGAGCTTATCGACCTCTAAGTTAATCAACCATGTTAACTTCTAAGAAATGTATAACAATCAAGATTTGTATAAATTAGTCGACTTTATTGTATGATTTCAAGATTTCAAATTAATATATTTTGAGCATAACGCCTAATAATTTATGCCACCACACAATATTTTCATCCTATCGGTGGTTAGGATTTGATATATTAAATTAACATATTTTTAACATAGCGGTGTTGTCCACTCAAAATTCCCCGCTCTGATAAGAGTAAAAATTTCAAAATTTTGAGTTTAAGTGTTTTTCTCTGAAGTGCCTAAGTCGTGAAATTGAAAAAATCTGTGTTTTGGGTCATTTTGTGTGACTTTCGGACATGTCGGAACTTTTTTCCCAACCGTCCCAAGTACGAAAGTGCATTCTGTTCCCCAATCACCGAAATCCCTGGAAAATTTGTCCCATTTTCGGGCCCGTCGGAAAATTTTGTCCCAAGTGTCCCAAAACTTATTGTGCAAGTTGTTCCAATTTCGGCCGAATCACCCGAACCGCGTACTTCGCACTTTCAGGTCTCAAATGTCCCAAAGTTAAAAAGTGCGAGCTTTCCCATTTTCGGCCGAAACTCCCGAGTCACGTACTTCAGAGCTCCTTGTCCCAAATCGAAAAATGCAAACCTGCTCCATTTCATTGACGATTTGCCGAAACGCGTCCTTCAAGCGTTTTTCGTCCCAAATATCCCATTCTCAAAAATGCGCACTGTTTCAATTTCTCCCGAACCGGCCAAACCGCATACTCCGGAACTTTTTGTCCCGAACGTCCCAAGTCCAAACGGGCCCACTGTTCCAATTTCGGCCGATTTTCCCGAAACGCGTCCTTCGCCTCATGGGACAGACAGATGAGAACATCTTACTAGCGAATAAGATTTTCGATGATGCCAAAGACAATCTATCAAAATCCTGGGTCTACAGCGTGGAGTGGAAGATCAGAGTCTTGGAGGAGGCTTTGGGAGAAATGAAGAACAGCTGGCAGAAGGGAGAGGCTTTCAAGACACTGGTTGTTGCTGCTTTCAAAGATATACATTGTCATCTTCAAGATGAAAACTCTGGTGCTTTCCTGTCCCTACAAGAAATCAAAGCTCAGTTCAGAGCTTTTGTCAAAGATAATCTATTCAAGGAAAGCTCCATCTCTAAGGAAAAGATGAAGGAAATTTGTTCTCTTCAATACGCCATTGAAGAAGCAAATAACGATTATCACACTCATGTCGAGTTTGATAAAGAGATGGAGAAGTGTCAGGATGTTGGACTCGGTCGCCGCCAACACGTCGGTTCCACGTGGCGAGAGACATAGCTGAGGCGTTGAAGAGATCGTGCAACGGATTCTAAAGTCGGTGGGTCCCTCCCGGTGACCGGCCACCTATCTTCTTCCTCATACGTTTCTCTTCTTCCCTTTCTTTTCGTATTCTTTGTAATTAGTTAAGGTATTGCAATTGGTGGTCCTTAACTATTCTTTAGTTAAAAAGAAACGGTATGAAGAGTAACTGACTTGTAAGCTATATAATGGCCTTTCCACGCCATTTTAAAACAGGAGGAAGAACTTGGCATATTTTTCGAAAGTGTAAATAGATCAGAAAGAAATCAATACAAAAGGGCTTTCCGTTCATCGTCTATCTATCTCTGTTATCTCTATGTTCTCATTTAATATTGTGAAGATCAGTTTGTCTCTAATTTATTAGTCTCTCTGATTGCATCTCGTCCGGTTTTTGCAAATACGGTGATCTTGTATAACCAAGAAGGAACTTTGTGTCCTTGATTAATGAATTTGAAGAAGGTTGTTCACGAACTTTGTGTCTTTAAATTCAACCCTATTGCACCAATGCAAATGATCTTGTCTTAAATTCCTTGCAACTTCGCATACATAAAGGATTATTCTCGCTATCTATAATTCCGCATGTTGCTATTCTCGCTCATCCTCGTATTCTCTTTCTTGAGTCCTTTTGTAATCGATGAACCTGTGGGAAAACACTTTCGTAATATCCAATTTTGACCATAAAACAATGTTCTGTACATTTGTAAATAAGTTTGTTTCTGAATAAGGGAACCTCTCCCATTAAAGAGGAGGGACTTCTTGTCCCCTGACTGTTGCTCTTCTAAAAAGTCCTATTTGACGACCAACAGTTTTTGGCGACTCCGCTGGGGAAAATCGCATTCCAGTAATTTTTCGATCATCCTTTGATCTGGCGACTCCACGTTTCACTCGAGGGAGAAGGGCCCTTGGTATCGAAGATTCTCAGTTTCAGCTTTTGGAGCAACAGGGTTTTCCTTTCCCTTCAAATAGAAGAACTCGTTCGACGAGCACTCCACCTGTCCGAGATAGAAGTCCTACGGGTGGTATTCCTTCAGAGCCTGCTAGTCCCAATCTACGAGCTTTGATCCTTGCTGGTGTTACAGTTCCCCTCCAAGCCGTATTTCCAAGAATGGCGGCACAATTGCCATGGGGTCAACGTGTCGGGCCCCTGGCCCTTACTCAGCCTTTGCATGAGTTACCTAGAGGTAACCGGAAGAACTTCCCCAAGTTTAAAGGAGATGGCAAAGTACACCCTGATGAACACATTGCAGCCTTCATAGTTGCATGTGGAGTCTTGGGAGTTGAACATGAAGACGTCTCAGTAAGGCTGTTCGTTGAGACGTTACAGGATAATGCTGCTGACTGGTTCTATCACCTTCCGGCTGGTGCCATCACCGACTGGAATACAATGAGAACTCAGTTCGAAAGCCGTTTCAAGCCGGCAGAAGATGTGCATGCCCTGCTTGCCCAAATTTCTCAGATAAAGAAAGATCCATCAGAACCCATGAGAGAATTTGTGGCTCGATTCAACAGACTGATCAACAAAATTCCTGTAAATACTCGACCGGTTGATCAAATTCAAAAATGTTTCTTTCTAAATGCTCAAACGCCCAAAGTCAGTTATGCTCTAAGAAGGGCTAATCTCAAACGTTAGTTCGGATCAAGAAGCGGGGCCGTCGGTGTCGAGGATGACTTGATCATGTCAGGGAAGTTGAGAAGAGATCCTCCCAAATCAAAACCTGTTGCTTCTTCCTCTTCCACCCCTGGACCTAATACTGATCCATTAGTCCAGAAACTTGCAAATGATCTCGTCGCTATAAAGAAACAATTAGCTCAGCATGCCCCGTATGCAGATGTTCCAAGAAGAAATTTTCAGCCCAGAAACCGTTTGCCTGCTCCCCACACAAGACTAGCACTTGAAGGACCTCCTGTCAAGGTTCCTGTGAATGCAACTTGTGAGGTTGAAGAGCCAGATGATGATAATGAAGCTTGCGAGGAATTTGTGGAAGAATTTGATGATGAGGCAGAAGAACTTGAGGGATCTCGAGTTAATTTCTTTACCACTGAGGGCATTGATGATGGAGATGACTATGATGAAGTGGTAGCAGACATGAATAGCGAGTCATTCGCTATCATGACTCGAGAACAGACACATCAGAGGGAAAAAGTGACACACAGCCCCTAAAAAGTCTAAGGAGCAATGGCAACTATTCCTGTAATTGCAAAAAGAGGATCTCCTCTTCCGACTCCATCTACGTCAAAGGTGAGTACTGTCAATCCTGCTACCAAAATTGCTTCTTCTTTTTCTCCTAAAGTTGATAAGCCTAGAATTTCAAGTGATGATGGCCCGTCCACCTCTGGATCCTTTGATATTGTTGATCACCTAAAAAGGACCAAGGTCCAAATCTCAGAAGCTGAGTACTACCAAACTCATCCCAAGGCTTTTGCCAAGATGATCCAATTTGTTAATTCCCATTCCAAGACCACCTCTAAAGGCCTTTTGCCCACTCCTCCTTCTACACCACAGCCTAGTCTGGTAGCTGTTGTCACCTCGCCTGGTGACAAAATCAAGCCTTTTTATGTAACACTTCTTATAGCTGGCCATAGGCTCAGTAACTGTGTCATAGATTCCGGAGCCTCAGATAATGTGATGCCTGCTAAAGTAGCTCATGCTTTAGGCTTGACCCTCACTCGTACTTATGGATCTTGCTACTCCATGGAAAGTAAGGAAGTGCCTTTGGTTGGAAGGATTAAAGATGCACAAGTGGCTTTTGCTGCTTTACCTGAAAAGAAAGTCTTGGCTACCATCCTAAGTGAGACATTCCTCCTTATGGAATGTTGCTAAGTAGGAACTTCGTAAAGATGTGGGTGGAGAGATTCAAATGGATTGGTCACATGCACTCATACTGCCAATGGACACATGAAGAAGCCGCTTGCCGAGAAACAATCCGAGTATATTGTGCGTAAAACGGATGATCCTAAGGCACAGATACTCTATGAGGATATGGGCCATGGTAATTACATGATTCTGTCCGATGAAATCCAACCCTCCAAAGTATCACCTAAAGACCCCAATGATGTTTGGATTTTAGAATTTGATGGAAGTTGTTCCTCGGTGGTTCTGGAGCTGGTGTCTGCTAGTGTCACTGAAGGATGCCCGCACCCTTTCTCATTTAAGTTAGTTCGAAAACACTAACAATACAGCAGAGTATGAGGCTCTCATTCTTGGACTGCAAGTGGCCAAAGAACGAGGTGTGAAAAATCTTCTGGCTCGTGGTGATGCAGAGCTGATTGTGAAGCAAGTCAGAAGCCTTTTTCAGGTAAAAAATGGGAGGCTAAAGCATTACCGGAATCAGGTTTGGGATTCAATTGAATTCCTTGATGCTTTCTCCATTGAAGCAATACCTAGAGAAAAGAACAACAGAGCTGATTCACCGGGCCGTGTCTCGTGGTCACTATCGATTCCCCATCCTGAGTTCTCCAGGATAAATTCACCATTGAAATGGTCCATCGGCCTAGTGTACCCGACAATACCAATAACTGGCAAGTTTTCAATGATGATCAGCATTTGCTTTCCTTCCTGGAACTCAAGGGTAATTTTGAACAACTGTATTTTGAGGGAAGTGACAACCTGCCTCGTGAAAGTGTGTCTTCGACCAAGCTGTCACCCAAGGAGAAGAAACAGATCAGGAAGGGTGCATTAAACTCAAAGGAAATAAGATTCCTAAAGGTTTGGTGAGTCTGGAGGAATTGTTTGATAAACATGACAGGTATGTGAAATCTAAAGCTTCTACTGGACCTCAGCAATCAGCTGAGTATGATAAGATTGATATTGGGAGTTCTAATGACCCTAAGCTATTAAATATTGGAAAATGTTGCACAACAGATGAGAGGAGAAAGGCGATTGATCTTCTAAGAAGATATAAGGACGTTCTGGCATATTCTTATGAAGATCTAAAAGCCTTCAAGCCAAAAGATATGCAGCATTCGATTCCTCTCAAACCAGGAATTAAGCCTTTCAAGCAGAAACAAAGGCAGTACAACCCCAAAATAGCTGACACCATCTTTCAGGAGATTCAGAAATTGTTGAAGGCTAAAATTATTTTTCCTATTCACCATTCAACATGGATTGCAAATATTGTGCCTGTCAGGAAGAAAAATGGTGAGATCCGCATCTGTGTTGATTTCAGGAACCTGAATCAGGCTTCTCTGAAAGATAATTACCCTTTGCCCATGATGGATCAAGTATTGCAAGCGGTAACAGGATCTGAAATGTTATCTATGCTTGATGGATTTTCTGGATACAATCAGGTAGAGGTTGATACTGCAGATCAACACAAGACAACCTTCACCACTCCTTGGGGTACCTTTGCCTACAAGAGAATGCCTTTTGGGCTTATTAATGCTGGTGCCACTTTCCAGAGAGCTATGGATCTGGCTTTTGGAAGCTTGAAAGGGAAGTGTATTGTCATATACCTTGATGACCTGACAGTGTTTTCCAAGACAAGAGCGGATCATTTTGATCACCTGGAGACAGTTCTGCTGAGATGCAGAGAGCATGGAATCTCTCTGAACCCTAAAAAATCTGTCTTCTGTGTTACAGAGGGAAAACTATTAGGGCACATTGTTTCCAAGGATGGTATTAAGATTGATCCTGAATGAGTTCAAGCCATCCAGCAAATTCCTCTCCCAACCAGTAAAAAGGGCGTGCACTCCTTCTTCGGTAAGATCAATTTTTTGAGAAGATTCATTCCTGATTTTGCAGAGTTAACTTTGAACATTTCTCAGATGATGAAAGGGAAGAAAACATTTGGTTGGTCTTCTGAAGGAAAAGAATCCTTTGAGGGTATCAAGAGAGCTATCGCTAAAACTCCAGTTTTGGCCTGTCCTGATTTCAGCAAAGATTTCATCATCTATTGCTATGCTACAGATAATACCTTGGCTGCTGTCTTAACTCAAGAAGACTCTGATGAACATGAGCTGCCAATTGCGTTCATGAGCTATATTCTGAAAGACCATGAGTTGAAATACACCATGATGGAGAAGCATGCTTTTGCAGTGGTCAAAGCTGTTAAACAATTTCGTTTCTATATCCTCAACTCTCACTCCATGGTGCTGGTTCCAGATACAACTGTTAAGTCGATTCTTACACAACAAGAATTTGGATCTAAGAGAGGGAACTGGGTTGCTAAGGTCCAAGAGTACGACATTGATATCAAACCGACCAAGCTGGTTCGTGGAAAAGGTCTTTGTGAGCTCATTGCTGAAGGAGCTAAACATGAGTTGCTGGAGGAGAAAGCTGACATTCCTACTATTCTGTTCCTTAGCTCATTCGATGAATGGTATGCTGACATCACCCATTTTCTCACCTATGGGGATTGCCCCTCTCATTTAACTGCCAAGGAAAAGAGGACTGTTAAATTGAGGTCAGCGTAATATGTACTGTGGGAAAATGCTTTGTTCAAGCGTGGCTTAGATGGGAGATTTTTGAAGTGTGTGGACAAAGAACAACAAAGAAAATTGCTCTCAGCTTTTCATGATCAGGCATGTGGAGGGCACTATTCATCAACAGTCACAGCTCACAAGATACTCCGGGGAGGATATTACTGGCCTTCCTTGTTCAGAGATGCATCCAAGTGGGTGGATAAATGTGAAGCTTGTCAGACCTTTGTGGGAAGACCTAAATTGGCATCTTTACCTCTCAAGCCAGTTGTGATTGAGGAACCATTTCAACAGTGGGGTCTAGACTTCATTGGTGCACTCAACCCTGTTTCTAGTGCTGGTCACACGCATGTGCTAACTGCCACTGACTACTTCACCAAATGGGTGGAAGCTATTCCAGTCAAGAGCACTACTTCTGAAGTGGTATGCAACTTCATCAAAGAGAACATCTTGGTAAGGTATGGTGTACCTAACAAGATTGTAACAGATAATGCTTCGAACTTCTCCTCAACTGAGATAATGGATTTCTGCTACGGGTATGGCATCTCTCTGGCTCATTCTTGAGTTATTATCCCTGTGGAAATGGACAAGCGAGAATCCACCAAAAAAATCTGGTGACTATCATAAGGAAGTTGGTCAATGAGTCTCAGCGAAACTGGCATAAGAAGCTTTATGATGCTCTTTGGGCAGATAGGATCACACCTAAAAGAGCCATTGGAATGTCTCCTTTTCAAGTGGTGTATGGAGTGGAAGCTCAATTGCCAGTGACAGTGGAACTGCCAGCCTTGCACCTGATGAAGGCCATTGAAGATACTAGTTTCAGTGATGCTCTGGATAAAAGAATCATGTACACCGCACAAACCGAACGAAGGCAGATTGGAGGTTGCTTTGATAGGATATCTCGCTCACCAGCAGAGAAGGTAAAGGTTACATTTGACAAGAAAGCTAGGTTCAGAGAGTTCCAAGTTGGAGATACCGTGTTGTTATGGGACAAAAGACATGAACCTCGTGGCAGCCATGGAAAATTTGATTCACTGTGGCTCGGACCTTTCAAGATAAGACACTTTGCTGGTAAGAACTCTTTCTATCTTGATTACATGGATGGTTCTCCCCTCCCACTTCCTTATAGTGGGCAGTATTTGAAGTTGTTCAAGTCCTAGGTGACTAGGGAGTCCCTTTGTATATTCTGTACAGTGTTTTTGCTTCTCTGCTTTTGGTGTGTTTTCCTTTTGTTGTTTTGGTGTGTTGCCCTCTGTATTGGTTGTTTTTGACTCCGTTGCCCAATGGATAAGGCACTGGTCTGCTTCACCGAGTTTTTCTAAGTTCTTGCCTTGTCTCATTCCGAGAATTTATACCAAGTCATCCCCAGAAGGAGCCAGCTGTTGTCCACTCAAAATTCCCCGCTCTGATAAGAGTAAAAATTTCAAAATTTTGAGTTTAAGTGTTTTTCTCTGAAGTGCCTAAGTCGTGAAATTGAAAAAATCTGTGTTTTGGGTCATTTTGTGTGATTTTCGGGCCTGTCGGAACTTTTTGTCCCAACTGTCCCAAGTACGAAAGTGCATTCTGTTCCCGATCGCCGAAATCCCAGAAGCCGCCCCATTTTCGCCGTCGCTGTAAAATTTTGTCCAAGTGTCCCAAAACTTATTGTGCAAGTTGTTCCAATTTCGGCCGAATCACCTGAACCGCGTACTTCGCACTTTCATGTCTCAAATGTCCCAAAGTTAAAAAGTGCGAGCTTTCCCATTTTCGGCCGAAACTCCCGAGTCGCGTACTTCAGAGCTCCTTGTCCCAAATCGAAAAATGCAAACTGTTCCAATTTCGGCCGATTTGCCCGAAACGCGTCCTTCGCGTTTTCGTCCCAAATGTCCCATTCTCAAAAATGTGCCTTGTTTCAATTCTCTCCCAACTGCCAAACCGCATACTCCGGAACTTTTTGTCCCGAACGTCCCAAGTCCAAACGGGCCCACTGTTCCAATTTCGGCCGATTTGCCCGAAACGCGTCCTTCGCCTCATGGGACAGAAAGATGAGAACATCTTACTGGCGAATAAGATTTTCGATGATGCCAAAGACAATCTATCAAAATCCTGGGTCTACAGCGTGGAGTGGAAGATCAGAGTCTTGGAGGAGGCTTTGGGAGAAATGAATAACAACTGGCAGAAGGGAGAGGCTTTCAAGACACTGGTTGTTGCTGCTTTCAAAGATATACATTTTCATCTTCAGGATGAAAACTCTGGTGTTTCCCTGTCCTTGCAAGAAATCAAAGCTCAGTTCAGAGCTTTTGTCAAAGATAATCTATTCAAGGAAAGCTCCATCTCTAAGGAAAAGATGAAGGAAATTTGTTCTCTTCAATCTGCCATTGAAGAAGCAAATAACGATTATCACACTCACGTCGAGTTTGATAAAGAGATGGAGAAGTGTCTAGGATTTTGGACTCAGTCTGCGGCCAACACGTCAGTTCCACGTGGCAGAGACATAGCTGAGGCGTTGAAGAGATTCAGGCAACGGATTCTGAAGTCAGTGGGTCCCTCCCAGTGACCGGCCACCTGTCTTCTTCCTCATACGTTTCTCTTCTTCCCTTTCTTTTCGTATTCTTTGTAATTAGTTAAGGTATTGCAATTGGCGGTCCTTAACTATTCTTTAGTTAAAAGAAACGGTTACGAAGAGTAACTGACTTGTAAGCTATATAATGGCCTTTCCACGCCATTTTAAAAGAGGAGGAAGAACTTGGCATATTTTCTGAAAGTGTAAATAGATCAGAAAGAAATCAATACAAAAGGGCTTTCCGTTCATCGTCTATCTATCTCTCTGTTATCTCTCTGTGTTCTCATTTAATATTGTGAAGATCGGTTTGTCTCTAATTTATTAGTCTCTCTCGATTGCATCTTGTCCGGTTTTACAAATACGGCGATCTTGTATAACCAAGAAGGAACTTTGTGTCCTTGATTAATGAATTTGAAGAAGGTTGTTCACTGAGAACTTTTGTCTTTAAATTCAACCCTATTGCAACCAATGCAAATGATCTTGTCTTAAATTCCTTGCAACTTCGCATACACAAAGGATTATTCTGCTATCTATAATTCTGCATGTTGCTATTCTGCTCATCCTCGTATTCTCTTTCTTGGTCCTTTTATGAATCGATGAACCTTGTGGAAAACACTTTCGTAATATCCAAGTTTGACCATAAAATAATGTTCTATACATTTGTAAATAAGTTCGTTTCGAATAAGGAACCTCTCCCATTAAAGAGGAGGGACTTCTTGTCCCCCATGCATTTCTCTTCTAAAAAGTCCTATTTGACGACCAACAAGCGGCCACTAGGTTATGCCAAGGTACAAAATATTAGGATCTTAGTAGTCTTTAGGTTTCAACAAAAGAAAGTAAGAACTTAAGAATATAAATATTTTGAGCTAAAAACAATAGTATTTAACAAACAAAATAAAGACAATGACTTTGGAGATCTTTATAGCAATCAAGACGAGTATAAATTAGTTTAATTCTTTATATGCATTTAAGATTTGGAATTAAGATATTTCAAGCTTAGCGTCATGCTAGGTTATGCTACCACATAATATTTGGATACTACCGGTGGTTTCAGATACTTTGAGCTTAATGGCTGATAGCGTTTACCACAACATATTATTTGGAGATTGAATTGACTAGTGTTCAATAATTCGTAGCTATGATATTTTACAGCAATTAACAAATTACATGAAGATATTTTGAACAACAACATATTATATGGAGGTTACGGTCGACATGATTAAATAAATTAAATTAACATATTTTGAACTATGCAGAGACTAGGTACTTCCATAATATATTATTTTGATCATATTGTTTTCTATCATTTAACATGTTACTGAATGATAGTTTGATCTTAGCATCCGCTCAAGATTATGACACAACATAAAAATTGGTGCTTAGTGCTCACTAGGTTTAAACAAAAGAAATAAGATAATAATCAGATCTTAATGGTGACTAGTATTTTGCAAATTTAAATCAACATAGTTTGAGCTTATCGGTCATTAGGTACTTAAACAATAAATTATTTTGATCTTTGCGACCACAAGGTTTTTTCACATGTTATTTGGTGATTTCATCACTAGGGTTTACTAATTCATAATTAAGATAGTTTACATCATCTAGCAAATTAGAGGCAGATATTCATAACTTTTTTGGTGTTAAACCCACAATATAATATTCGAGTTTATTTTTTGCTAGCACCTAACTAGTAAGATCATTATATTTTGATATTAGACAACGGTACGTTATGCCACACCATAAATTTTTGGAGCTTGGTGGTCACCAGGTTTTATCAAAATAAAGTAGGATATTATGATCTAAGAAGTCGCTTGGTTATACCAGGACATAAAATTTGAAGCATAATGATCTTAAGGATGTAAGAAAACTCATTAAGCTATTAGGATCTTAGTTCTGCGACTATGATATGCCAAAACATAAAACTATTTGGAATTAGATTAAAATGGGGCTTTCCCAAATGACCCGCATACTTGCAAAAAAATCCCTCACGGCCGTGTATTACAACGAGGAAAGAAGTGAACAATCTCGTATTCAACAAAAACAACAAACCAAAAATTCCCAAACCGGACAAAGCTAAATTACATTTTATGGATATTCATGAGAGTAGTTGCTTCATCCTTAGCATCGGTAGTACGGATTCCTTGAACCAACACGTCCACTAACTTAATGTATTCCAGGAAGTCTTCCTTGATTTTTATCTAGGTCATGTCCGTGGCTAGATTGGGGAGCCCATTTTCTTTGATAGAGGAGAATTAGGGTAAACCAAGGAGAGATCCTGTAACACATCTGGAATTTCCAATTCCATGCTAACTTCCATGCAAAAAGGTGGGAGGGCAGTTGCACATGCTTCCATGATCAGGTGAGTTGAGTCGGTTGTATCTATTACAATGTATCGGTTGAGATGAGAGGAGAAGACACGAAGCATGGGAAAGAGGTGGAAAGGAAGTAGATGTCGGGTCCGAGGGAAATTCAGAGAACTTAGGAGAGTGCTCGAGGGGTTTCAAGGGTTAAGATCCACCGAAGAAGATGACATAACGACAAAAGTGAAATATTTAGGGTTAATAATATTGATGTCTTAATCGAGTCGGGAAGGGAGATGAAGGCAGCGGTGAAGGCGATGGAAAGAGGGAGCTGGTTATGGAAGAGAAGTGGGGACACGATGCTACTTACCAAAATCAGAGGGGAAGCATGAGTTTTATTTTTGGGAAGCTTCAATTTTAAAGAGAAAATACAAAAAGGCCTTGGTGTAGGAATGAACCTTCATCTTCTCTAGCCTAGTTTAAGGGACCTCTTAAGTGATTGAAATAGAAAATCCGTAAATTTTACCTTTCGATTATGTTGAATATGTGCA
The DNA here is from genome assembly GCA_018340775.1 of Taxus wallichiana var. yunnanensis. Taxonomy (NCBI): domain Eukaryota; kingdom Viridiplantae; phylum Streptophyta; class Pinopsida; order Cupressales; family Taxaceae; genus Taxus; species Taxus wallichiana. The sequence continues at coordinate 863,382,106 of CM031238.1, forward strand.
AGAAGAAAAAGTTGAGGTACATTGATCACTTTGTAGCATTGCTGCAATATGAAGTACCTCCTCAATTTCTCATCAACCCTATCCCAAGGTTTTAGAAGCGAGTCCTGTTCATAGCCTGAGTGATACACTATTAAATTTTCACAAGGATACAGGACATCATCCATCTCCTCCGGCGAACATTTAAAATAGTTGTCTCCCTTCGCGGGGAGCCCCAGTATAGCCACAATGGAATTTTTCAAAATTAAAAATTTCTTCTTTCCCACTTCGACTCTTCCTTTCTCCCAGGATTCTAGCACATTGTTGATCACTCGAATAGAGTGACCATACAATCTTTCCATAAATTACGTAACACCACCCTCATGAAAAATATTTCATACTATCGAGTCGATCTTGACCTCTTCACGGAGAAAGGCTCAATGTGTTTCAAGGCGTTACCCATACCGAACAGGGCTATTGTGACAATGAGTCTCAAAGGCTTGATATATATGATGCTTAAATAGAGATGTCGAGCACCTTCATTCCAATCTTCAACACGTGTCTCCGAGATTTTTAATTGAAATCTAACATAATTAGTAATAGTCATTATTTGATCTCGCCCATCACATGAACATAATCTATGAATGCAATAAGTTCCCAAAAACCCACAAATGATGCATCCTCTTTCCGCCACTAAAAGAGGTTATGCTTCAACATAACCTAATAAATTTTATTGTAATGTTAGTTAATGTTCAGCCAACTGCAACATTAATTAGTTAATGTTCATTTCATTATAGTATTTAGTGGAGGTTGAATGTTTGAATGTTAGCGATATTAGATGTATTTATTTAATAATGTATGTCTCTAACACTTCCTCATCTAGTTCCTGCAATGGAGGAGTCTCCTTGTGCACTCTCTTTTCACCGAAATTGGCTATTTTCTTCTATGCACAAGGCCAGCACTGTCTTCTTTCTCTTTTTTAACCTCTTCTTATTATTCTTCACCAAGGGGCAAAGTGTCCTCTTCATCTTGCAACGTACCCACAATATGCTTCCCCTTGGGTGGTCCAGGTAGCTTGAACTCATTTTCAACATACTTCCCATTTTCCAACCTTGGCCTGAGGTAAATATACACAAGGGTTTCCCCAGACTTTCCAATGGCCAAACTCATAGCTTTAATGTTAATGTCATCTGAAATCAACTTTTCAATATATGCAGACTTACTTGGATAAACGTAAGTCTTCCTGAGTGTATGATAGTCATAATCTACCTTATCCTCATTGAAAAGTAGTCGGCACACGTCTAAAAACCTATGTACATATGCCTAGAAGTAGCGTGTAGTGAAGGCGTATGGGAGCTTATACCAAGGGCTCCACTTTCCATCCTTCATCCCGAATCGCCTGTAAAAAAGTGTTGATAAACTAAAAATTGTAATTGTTTATCTAATACTCGAAAGTAGATCCTTGGGTATTCTCCATTCCTCCTCAAATGTAGCACAAAAGTTCTCATACCAAAATTCTTCTCTCTACTTAAAGGGTCCACTCATGGTTCCATCACATGTGTACTTAGAAAATCTCTCTGCAAGAGATTTCTTCTCCTCATGATATTACCAAATTCTATCATTTGGCCCATCGGGCACTGCAATTTCTACATATACAAGTGATAAAAGGATTTCCTCGAAACTTATTTTCTCACCTTGGTGCACCTCCTCAATAATGGTATCAGTTATTTCACCGATTCTTAACAAATTAATGAAACAGATAGAGGTTGATAGGCAAGGAGGAATACATGTTTATGTTTGTCGGTTGAAGGTTATGCGTGCGTTACGATTTCCTGATCCAATGCTAATTTCAAATACTCCCTTTTGGCTAGGAGGAACTACCTATAAAATGCAAAACAATACCATCATATGGAGTTAAACACAACAATGAGTGGACTACCTAGTGGAAGCTAGATCCAAAGAAGCGTGATGCTTCCTGAACAAGTGTCAATCCACTTTTATATAACAAGTATTAATGCTATTCAAAATAAACATGAAATAACAATCTTATTTGAATTGAAATGATTTAGGTACCTCATACAAAATGAATAAGAAAGGTCAGGTAAAAGGTGATTGAGGTCAAAATGGGTCAAGTGATGAGTGGTATTGGGTTGCAGTGTCCGATACAAACTTTTGGCGAGGTCTGTAAAAGGTTACAAATGATTTTGGGTAGTTTGGGAGTGGGTATTAGCTTGTTGTCCGAGTTGGGTTATCAGACACAAAGACTCGATGTCTCTTAGGTTCGACCGATGACGCTTTTAGCTATGACCGATGATGGTTTAGGGTGGATAAGGGTAGAATGTTAAAATAGGTGTCTAGACTCTCTTTATGTCTACATAGAGAGTTGGGAAGGCTTGTGGTGGGATTGTAGGTGGGGTACCAGGTTTGGGTAAGGTTCTATGAGGTTTTTGGGGTGATAAGGTCAACTTAGTGAAATTCTATCAAGAGACACAAGAACCAACATTGGTGGTGACCGATGCCGATGAAGCGGAAACCGACAAAATCCAAGGTGATTTGGCATCGGTAGGGTCAGAATGGTGGAAATCAAATGAACTTGGTTATGGAGCTTCTCCATGATTACACAGAGAATGGAAGAAGGATGGTTAGGTTTATAAAAATTTTAGGAAGGCTCAGGAATGTCTAAGATTCAGGTATGGGGAGCTAAAAGGGTTGTGGGTGGTTGGATGGGTGGATTAACAGGAAGGTGGGGATGGTAGAATGCAAGGGAGAATAGGATCTAATAAACAAAGGTAAAGAAACTACAATCTAAGTATAGAATGATGCAGATCAAAACACACTTACTTGTATTTGCAGGCCTAGTTAGTGGAGGATAGCAATGGTTGATCTATGAAACTAGTGGTTAGTTCTATGGAAGTTCTTCCTAGAATGTTACCATGAATGTCAATTCCTTCAAATCAGTCTTGGTGCTAGCTAGGGTTGTCTAGATGCTTGAGAAGACCCTAGTTTGTGCTTGCATGAAGATCTCTCTCTCCCCAAACTTGAAATCACCAACCATCCGGAAGAGGGTTGCCAAAATTAATATATGGTAACCGATGAGGGTTAGGGTGATCGACATTGGTTTAGGGTTAACCGACGTCGGTTAAGGTGGGAAATCCTAGGTTTTCCAAAATAGTATATCTTGGCTATCTTTTGGTGAGTTTTTGCCCGTTGGTCCGGGTCTAAAATGGTATTTAACGCTTAGATAAGTGGGAATGTTGTTAGAGAAATAATAGGCATCTAATGTTAGGGTTAGACTAAGTCTCAGTTGGTTAAGGTAAGTAGAAATTGAGTCTTAGTTAAAAGAAACATGCTAAGAATAGGTCCATGATGAGGTGTCTAGGTGAGGTGTAAATTAATTTAATTAAAGTAATTAAATTAATAAATAAAGTGAGGATGGGTATTAATTCAATTGTAAGTAATTAAATTAATATAAATGTGGGGTAAAGGGGTCGTGGTTATATGAACATGCTATGTTAACTGCTCGAAAGGGGATCAAGGGGAGTGTGACCCAAATTCGGTATTTACATCATCATTGAAATTATTCAAATTGTACACCACCCATTTTGTCATCTTCTTTGCTACATGTAACAATTCCTTATTCACTTGTGACCAACGCTCTTGATTTTTCATCCTTGTGGGGAGGTACGTTGCCCCCTGAACAACTGGGTACTTATGAAACTTAGGGATATCCATCCCACACCCTCCTTTCGTATATCCTAACACCTTCTTTGTTACTTCTATCACCTCCTTGTTAGTGAGGTCACTGTTAAGTTCTGTACCCAAACTCCTCAATCATGTCAGTCTCCTAATCGGGGCATGGTAATCCTCATCTGTCACCTAAAAAAGTAGAAAAAGTCCTCATGGACTCTTCTCATCAACCACTAATATAACTTCTCTGGTTTGCCAAAATAAGGGAGCTCATACAATTGTAAAACTCCCACCTTTGTTAACATATTTTTGCCCACATCATCATACATGGCCATGTTATTTTCTATCCTCAAAGTCATCTTCACTACCAGAAACTTGTCTAATTCATATTTTTCATCTTTGTTTCTATGGTTATAATCACTTAATTTGCAATGACGAATGTGAGAATCCCAATCATGACCCATAAAACCACCTCTAGGTATTTCATCTAAAAAAAGTGTCTTTCAGGGGCATCTTCTACTTTGACCTCGACTTCCTTTTGCTTCCTTCCTCTTGTGGCCACTCCAGTGCTCACTTAGGTACCATAGAAATAATATAAGTGTGTTCTGCAATGAATTCAATATGCACAACTCAAACCCACATTCCCTAGCTCAAACTCAAACCCTAATAAACAATTTCTCCTCCCGAACTCCTTTGTTTCACTAAAACACCTTCTCCATCGATCATCAACCAATCTCATGCTAAAATCAATCTGGTTCAATTTACAAAACAGCTCTTCGCACATCACAACTTGCTCTTATGCTCACTCTTCAACTCACTCAAATTTTCCCAATCACAAAGGTAAAAATGATTTCCCAACACCGCCTTTTATAGGATTTCCAAAAAATCCACATTTATTGCTCTCCACCTACCACTATACTCAACATTAAATTGGCATTTCTTTCCTTTCATGTTGATTTTTTTAGCGCCATGGTCATAACCTTATGGCATGCCTACTACTCCTTGACTACAGACCTTCATTTTTTGCACCTTCATGTGTCGAAGTACCTATCCACTGCACCTTTCACTAAGTAGTTTCCACTACTACAGCCTACCTCATGTTACATTGTGCATCCATTCATCCATACATGGTCTTCATTCATGATCAATTTTCTCTATCTCGCACCTTTACTTCAAGCACCTGCACAATATCTCTCTATGCATATCCATCTTTAGAGAACATTCAAACTTGATCCATTTATCCTATATACACTCCACCCCACACTAAGGGTATGTGTGGTCATCTGCATGAAATCAAGCTTAACAAGAATCAGCTTCCGTGTCCAAGCACACTTATTACACAAAACACTTGAACTAAATTGACAAAGTAGAGAAAAGATGAAAGGAAATGCATTAAAGGAAACCTAATATAAATGGAAATACTTGCCTTATTACAAACACTAAGAAGACTTATTTATAGTAGGGTTTTAACCTACTCCCATTGAAATAACTACGAAACTATGTCCCATCCAGCGCCTCTAACTGGAAAGTGTCTGAATCAAGTATGTAAGTCACAATATGTGGTCCCAACCAATGCACTTTAAGCTTTCCAAGGTGGCGCAAAAAAATTGATTCATACATAAGAACCATTTGTTTAACTTTAATCTTCTTATCCTTGATATGCCTATCATGTCAAGCCTTCTACCTGGCCTTTTCTGTCTTCTGACTCCACCATGTTATAGCGTGCCGCTCATCCAATTGCATCTGTTTATCAATCCACTCTTCAAGTGCTTTCTCATCAGCCAAACCTCCGTGCACACAATATGGAAAGAAGACAACATTAATTCCATCGGTGGAACATCCTCCACACCAAACACTAACTGAAAGGGTGTGGCCTTATTCAACCTCTTATAGGTTGTCATATATGCCCAAAGTACAATAGAGACTTTATCATCCCAGTCTTTCTTTCCAACATCACAAATTTTAGTCAATGTGTGGCTCAATATTTTGTTGAAGACCTCAACGGTTCCATTAACATGAAGGTGATAGGGTATTATTTAATGGTGTGCCACCATAAATTCGCCTAATAGTATCCGATGGCCTCATTAAGGAAATGAGTAGCCCTATCACTCTTCAAACTCAATGGACATCCATACATGCCGATAATGTTGTCCCATACAAACATATAAATTGTAGACATCATGTAATCCTTTGTAGGCTTTGCTTCCACCCACCTTGTAAGATAGTATGTATAAGTTATAATATAACACGATCCAGTCAATGTAGGTGGGGAAATAGGACCCAAAAATTCAATTTCCCACTTCTCAAAAGGTTTTGCACTTGTAATAGGCCTCAAAGGTATTTCATCTTTATGCCTAGGCTTTCCAAGGCACTAAAAATAATCATGGGCCTTGCAATATTCTTTACAATCCTTATACATTGTTTCCCACCATAAACCAAAGCCAAGTAAAATCTTACGTGCGGTGGCATCTCCAAGCATAATGTCCACTGAAATACCACCATGAGCCTCCTCCAAAATGTCTTCATGCTCATGCTCAAGTACACAATGGCACAATTTTCATCTCTATCTAGCTTGTATAAGTCTCCATTGATCAATATATAAGGTGCGGCATGTATGGAAATTTATTTATTTTCCATACTCTTCATTCCTTTAGGCGCCACACTAGTTCAAAAAGGACATTAATATCTTCTAAGTCATATAGGGTGTGGTTCAATCTAAATAGTTGTGCATCTGGCATTATATCCTCAATTCTCTACGCATCCTCATCTAACTTAAGACTTGATAAATGATTTGGTCCAGAATTGTTCTTTCTGGCTTAGCCACCACCGTAAAATCAAACTCCTAAAATAACAAAATCCAATGGCATATATGCCCCTATAAAATGGGCTTGTTCACCAAGTACTTCAATGCCATGTGATCTGTATAGAATATAAATGGTTTTTCCAATAAGTATTTTCTAAACTTATGCAACACATAGATCATGGAAAATCCTCACGCTCTGTAGTTGTATAGTTTTGTTTAGTTGGTTTCAACTTCCTACTTGTAAAGAAAATAGGATGATCAACAATACCTTCTCCAGGTTGGGCTAATATTACACCAATGGCCATGCTAGAGGTATCCACATGCACATGAAAAGGTTTTTTCTATGAAGGAAAGCATGGAATTGGCATTGTAGTAATCCTTTCCTTCAATGTCTCAAATGTGTGCTGTTGTGCTTCACCCCAATGGAACTTGCCTTTACTCTTCAATAATTCCTCTGAGGGAACAACAATATTAACATAGCCCTTGATAAATTTCCTAAAATATCCCTGTGTGTCCGAAGAATCCACGCACCTCACTCTGGTTAGTAGGTTCCTCTAAGCCTAAAATGACATCAACCTTAGTAAGATCCATTAACAAGCCTTCCTTACAAATGATGTCTCCTAGAAAATTCCTAAAAGGTGTAGCAAAAACACACTTCTTAATGTTTAAGGAGATTCTCAAATACTGGTACCTCTCAAGCATAAGCCTTAATTATCACAATGACCTTTCACTAGCCCATACATTATCCAATCATCCAAGTAAATGTGTAAAAACTTATGAATGAAATCCTGGAATGCTTGAACAAAAATGCGTGAAAATACTACAGTTGCATTCTTCAATCCAAATGGCATAACCATGTATACAAAACTTCCCCACTTGGTGGTGAAATTTATCTTTTCCTAATCCTCTTTAGCTATCCTTACCTGATGATATCTAGAAAATCCATCAATGAAGGAGTAGATCTCGCACCCTACAACACCTTCCAAGATTTATTCAATAAAAGGTGTGGGAAAGGGATCTATTACACATGCAACATTCAACTCCCTATAATCCACACAAATTTTGATTCTTCCATATTTATTATACTGATCACCATAGGGCTTACCCACTCGGATTCCTCAATGGGCTCAATGATTCTAGAATTCAACATCTTATCGATTTCTTCCTTTACATTTATGTGTAAGTTAGGATTAATCATATAAGGCCTCTTCTTAACCATCTCACCTAAATATTTATGCACCCCTTTCAACTCATGATATCCTCTAAGGAACATGTCCTAGTAGTCGCACAACAACAACTCAATTATCTTTGCAACCTCGGATTCGACCAATAATCATCAATGATGGCCTCCTTTGGTTTGGCATCTATCCCAATGTTGACCTTATTTGTTTTCATCAACTCATGGTAGGCACGTACCTTCTCATCTACACTATCTAAGACCTCTTGCATACTCTCCGTATGCTCAACATCTAGATTCTCCACTTCTTCATCATCAATAACATACATCACCTTACCCTTTTCTATTTCTAGGAAAACACACCCAAGCTATTTTACATCTTACTCTTCTTCTTCAAAGCACGTCTCCAAGTCTAACTCACCAACTAACTCCTTAATAAGTTCCTCAGAATTTGCAATATCTCCCATAGTCAAGTGCTTCATAACCTGTACCGCTTCATTCACTGGAGGTTGAGTGGAAAAATAGTCAAAGGTATGAATCATACTTGCATTCAATTCTCACCAGGTTCCTTGTCTCTATTCAACTTGACATATACATACCATGCGCATGCACAACTCGCAAGTGTAATAGAATTGGTGCACCCATAGCAAAGGTGGAAAGGCCTCCTACCCTCTATCTAAGTCTTTCACACTACTGAACATGGTGTTGAGCATCCTTCCCATGATATTCACATATCTTGGTAGGTGTATTGTTGCAGAGAAATCTTGCAGAGAAGGTGATTCTCACTTCTCACTACTCCAAAATATTATCCCTCCGAACCATCTACCAATGTGTTGTCATCCCACACACAGAGTCTAAACTAAGATATGTCTTCTTTCCACTTGATCTATCCATTAAAATTCCATAGCACACAAGAACACTTCAGGATTTCCTTCACTGTACTTTGGCACTGGTTTTACCCAAACACCTAACACAATGCATCCGCTACGCATGTAATTTCACTCCTCACCTCATTTCAAACCATCTCATAAGTTTCATGTGCCCGGTTGTCATATGCAACACTTGTAGTGTCACTCATGATTATGCATCATCCCATTAGAGAACTCCTTCCTTTGATGGCTCAAGCACTTCAAGATCCCTAATGGTGCACACATAAATTATGTTCAAATCCTCTTCACTCAAAGGTTCTACATAAGGTGCATCTTTTCCATCTACCAAAGGAATGATGATGCGCTCTTCCTTGTTCTCAAAGCTGATGTAACCTTTATTGAAGTGTAAATCAACGTTGTTTGCATCACACCAAGTAGTGCTGGAAAACTGTCTACTTCTGCAAGTACCAAGACCATAAAGTCTCCAGTAAACTTGGCCCCTTGAATAGTAATAGTGGCATCCTTCAAAACTCCAATGGGCATGGCTTTAGTCCTATTTTCTATAAAAATTACATTCAAAGATGGGTGCAATGGTGGTATCCCCATCTAAATCCATGCATCCAAAGTGAGTAAATTCACTTTTGCACCTATATCAATCAAAATGTTACTCAACAGCCATCACTCAACAACAACATTCAAAGTGATCTCCTTTTCATAATCCAAACTATGAGGAGGTAGGTTAGCATGAAAAATCTATCATTCACACTCAACTCTAGTGCATGGTGTCTTTCACATTAACCATTCCCCAATAAAGGAATGATTTTCTCTTGTCACATCATCTTGCAAACCTCCTTTAAATCATCAACATCCTTCTGATGAATCTCATCTATTTTATTTTTTCTAACTTCCACGACTATTCTTTCAAACATTGTATCTCACCCTGTAAATTCCTAATCACCTCCATGGTTTCTTGATAAAATTCCTTCTGATGCATAGGGTCTAGATACTTTTCATATAGTACCTCCTCCTTTTAATTACAAAATTCTTCTTTGGAACTTCCCTAGCGCCCGTAGCCTCAACGCCTATAGTGATATTCACAAGAAATAACTCCAGATCAGGCACTAACTTCAACATCCACTGATCTTCCATGGTGTGTTGTACTCTAACCATTCCCACACCCTTGTCCTATTTGTGCTTCTTACTCAAATGTTCAAACAAGTCTAAGCATTATTTATAGTTTTGGCTCTTTCCAAAAAAATAACAAATAATATTTTGAGGGCATTTGCACCTGTAGTGATCAGAGGATCCACATGTGTAACATGTTCCTCGTGGAAATTCACTTCTTCCACTGTCACAACCTCGGCCTCTAAATCCTCCATGGTAGCCTTAGCCTCTACCTTGGCCTCCATCGAGTACCCTTTATTGTGATTATGTTCACGATGCTCACCTTGTTCCTTATAATTATTTGCAACATTAGTCTAATGTACTAAGTATCAATGGCATCATGAATTTGATCAATCAACCTGTAATTCTCAAAGTATCATGGATGGTAGATCTGCAAATCTTGCAAGTAATAGGACAAATTATTCCTTACATGCATTGCGAAAAAATTGGCACCCTTGAATCATGATCCAAGTGACAGATCTCACAATCCAACAACATGGTGCACATTGATTTACAAGGGTAACTATCTTTAGTATGTCCTTCTACTTCATAACCTATGTACAAAATACCATTGTGCATCTTATGTGTTGAATTAGCTGATAATTTCTCTAACTATTTTTCCATCACTGCAATATGAGCTTCCAAGAATGGGCTAACACTAGTGTCTACACTCCCAACCGCCTCGGTTTCAAAGTTACCTCAAGTTGCTCATGCAGATATGTATAAATTTTGTGTGAAATTTCCCTTCTAAAAGGTTTGATCAAACCTCCAATGAACCATTAAGCGTGTTAACTTGAATGTATGTCATACGATAACTTTGACAAAAGGGTTTTGAATCATGCATCATACTCCCTAACACTCTCATTCATGCCCTGCTTGATGTCCTTCAAACATGTTGATGCTCTTCTTCTCAAACTCAGGTATGTGAAACTTTGCTAAGAAAGCATCACACAATGCGTTATAGTCTACACAATTCTAGTTTAGATCATATTTCCTATACCAACTATATGTACGCCGCCATAGTATCTCACACATATGCATGTACTTAGCTGCATATTCAATTCCTCTGTATTTTAGGAGACAAAGATACATCTCCATATATATTTTTTGGGGTTGGTGAGAACCGTGCCCACCAAATCCAGAACCCGTATTGCCTCATGTGTTTCCTCTTCTCCCAGAACCACCAGATCCATTAGATTTTGAGTCACCTAATCCTCATGATCCCCCTACTGTAGAGGGAAATGGACCAGAGGATGTGATACATTGTGTTCCAAAAGTTGCGTTGAGCTGAAATCCCATGGTCTATGAAGTTGTGCTACTTCCATATGTGATGCTAACATTTTGTGTGCCCATGTTCTATGTCAATGACGTGCCAGAAAAGATACCTCCAACCGGACCTCCAAATAATGTAGAAAACATCTGCCCCACCATAGATGAATATGCTACTTGATTAACTCCTGAACTTGATGGTAAATTGACTCTATTTGTCACTACTCTACTGCCCACACTAGCTTTCTTACTGATGACTATTGTAGAAACTAGAAAACCAAGTGCAAGGGCTAGGTCGCTAGGAGGGATCAAATGTGCAACCGCCATCCATGTCGCTTTCTACTCATGTTCTCTCATATGAGGTTGAAGAGGGTTTTATGCCATATTTACCCAAATGGGGATTTCAGATGCTCTAACTCCATGTCCCCTACGTGAGCTTCAAATCATTCACGAGCCATCCCTCTTCACAATGTCATTCATTTTGCAACTTCATATTTCTTCTCTCTTGTGCGCCTCATTAAACTCAAGTCACCTTTCTTCTCTCTTCCTTTACGTCACCCGGTCTGTCATCTTTCACCACACCCGGTCCTACCCCCATGTGTAATACCATTTAGATAACCATAGGATGTTCTTCCAAATCTAGGGTCACGATCAATATCTTAACCGCTATAGGTATACCGCATAAATACGATCCTTTGGGTTGAACTAGAACTCAGAAAGCTGTGTAAAAGAATAAGTAGAAACCGTGTACTCCAGAATATAGCTATTCAAAACATGAATCCACCAATGATATACAGAGTGCATCCAAGTTAGATTTGTATCATACAAATCCTGAAATTCTTCTTGTATCCAAACAAGTGTTCGAGACCTCCAATTTCTCTTCGATGTGTAAGAAACCAACCACTCATACAACACTATAGGAAAAATGGCGAAGAAGGTATCATACATCTCGTGATATAGATTTTGTTGAACCTACGCGTGTGCATTAAATTTAGGTCCGAGTGCTAAATGTGAGCATACTCTTCCTCCAAATTATCTCGACTACTCTTAAATATCGGCTAAGCTCAACCATTACATCTTCATCATGCAACATCCTAGAAAAAAACTAAAAAGAGGTCTAGGCAATGGAATCAAAATGTATCCTATATTTTATCACCAACAGCCCAAGGCACATTGGCACATCACTCAACCAAAAATGATCGCTCAACTAACTTGTGCAAAGGTACCATGTCCCTCTTTTATGTCATCTTGTTCAAGGAGTTAGCATGATTGTACAAATATTCCATATCCATGAAAAATAGTTAAGTAAATTGCAAAGACAAAACCAGATCTATAACTTAACCATATGCAAGATTAATTAAACAAGAACCATAATCAGATTTACCCTACAAGATCATTTCTCATTTATTTTAAACAAAAATATCCATCCACAAAGATCCATTAAATTAATTGTTGTAAAACACGAAGCTTCATACATACAAAACATAGTCATCATAGTCATGTGCACCCACAAATCAGCGTGGCATAACTATATTACAAAAGTGATCCCCTAAACCGTGAAAATCAATACATATTTATAGATAGTGGGGACTTTCCCTTCACTGCCTAAGCACCTTCAAAATAGACTGCAATGAGAATAATAGCAATTACAAGATAATTACAAAAGCATGCAAGCACGCTATTAATAAATTATCTAATAATAAAACAACATTCTAATCCTATTAATAGCTCCAAAACTATGCATGGCGCTTGATCTCCCACTTATCTGAAATATCCTTTGCATGTTATGCAAGTCTTCTCCCAAACGTGATCCACACTCCATGTCCATATTTAGCCTCATAAAGGAAAAAGGCTAAGTCCCGACTTTATGCTTTCCTAGGCATGACATGTTTTCCTATACTTCGCACACATCTACATGCCCTATGCATGTGTGTCAAAACCTTAAGTTCCTTTCAAAATTAGGTTGTAATTCATCAGCCCAACATACACCTCAACATTTATCATCCTAGACACTAGCACCTACCTAGGATGTTAGCACTAGGTGCCCTGGTCCCCTCTCGGTAAACCTAACCTCAATATAGTTTGTTCACATATTTTGGGTCCTTTCTAGCCATTTGAGCATATTATATTTTTGGTAGTCATCCTTTTTGGGGTTAATAACAAAATTCAAGCAAGGGAATCATATAAATATTAATTTATGTGATCATAATAAAGTACCAAGCACTAAGCATTAGCTATCACCACATAAGGTTACATCCATAAAGCATCTAAGATCTTCATTGCATACGTCTAACACCATCCAAGGGACACAAGGGATGGTTATTCTACATACACTTCATAGGAGGGAATTTGATTCTATTCCATGAACACATCTATTACATTTCTTTACATCTATCTACTTTCTTGTTACCAAGTGCGACACGCACAAGAGCCACCTAGGGCACAATTTTGACACACACAAATAGAACTACATTAGGTCTACAATGTAGTGTAGAGCTCAGTCATAAGATCACCATTGTGACGGTGATGTGATCATGATCCCCTCATTCTACATTTTTCTTTTTTAGGATTTGATGTCTCTTTGAGGTTTTTTCAAGTCATTATTTCATTAAGGAGTTTCTAGCAAATTTGGTGATCATTATTCGACCTCATAGTGGCCAAAGGAGAATAATAGTAATACCTCGCTACCACTCACGGGAGGATTCCTCAAAATTCCCATAGACATAGGTTCCCAAAAATAGGTCTATAACGCCCACAGCGCCCTATCCCTATCTAGGTGCCCCATTCGGGAAGATCGTCATCTTGCACACTTTATGAGGCTTTGTTCGATGTGTTAGGTTTTCTATAGTTCTATCTAGGGGTGGGGCATAACATCAAGGGGTGGGTGAATCAATGGCCACTTGAGCCCATATAGATAGATAGATAGGTTGAAACTCACTATTCTATACGTGATAGATAGCACTTGACCAACCGATCACTAGATAACGAGTTCCCCTATTGCTTCTCCCTCTCTATTCATCCAGGAAACACTTCGGCACTCAGTATAGGAATAATTGCAAAACAACTATTTCATCGTATCTCATATTTGCACTTAGGGTTTCATATATTTTGGCTTAGTTTTCTTGGGTTAATTTTTGTACTTAATTATTTGTTAATTTTCTACAATAACCATCGATTAGGCACATGTTTACATATTTCATTTAATCTTTGTGGTGAACCCCACTAGTGATCGGTATTTTAGATCCTTCTTTGGCATATCATCTTCTCTATCACAGATCCTAAAATTCCTCAAATTTATTTGTATGATTTAATTCAAATGTATAATAATTGCCAAGTTGTTCTGGAAAAAAAAAACCCTATACACCATGTATCTCTCTAGTGATATGTCGCCACATCAAGTGAGTGTTATTTCGATTGTCTACCCGACAACCCTAGTCTTTTTATCCTCCATATAATCAATCCATGTTGGAGTCAATTCAAGCTTTACATTCTTTATTTCAAGAAACATTTCAAGCTATGGAATCCACAATTACATCTCTCAAATCTGAAATCCAACATCTTAAGGACACTTCTCAGGCTCATGTTTGTTCTCCTTATACATCTCATCTTCATTTTATGTCTACTATATGTGCTCATATCTAAAAGCCTCCAAAGTCATACCATTACCATAGCTTCTCACCTTTGATTGCAATACTAAGAAACATGACATTCTTATTGAGCTCCTTAGTCAACAATTGATCACTTTACCATCTACTCAAGGCTATCCTCCTTACTGACTTGCAAAATATCAAGGTCATGCACGATGGAAAGTAAGTAACATGTGAGCATGGGAATCTACAAGTACCTCTTCCTCATACCCGACCTCTTGAGGTCGTGTCAAGACAGTTGGTGAATGTTGAATGTGGATAGATATAGACAAGCTAATCGGGTAATCTTAAATCCTCAATACACAATAATGGAATCTACGAATCTAAGGCGAAGAAGGCCCTCCTAACCTAAATTGGTGTAATGGTTCGCTCAGATATAATGGTTGTTCGGAGGCTCCAATCGATATCAAGCTCTGCCGAGATTTTGTTTCTTGGTTGTTGGATACGTGGGAAGTGACCTATAGGAGCTTCGTATATATCTCCAGACAAGGTCATGAAAATGGTGATAGGCGGCTTAATAGATTTGTAGTGAACTATGGGTGGTTTTTTGGTCTAGCCCAGAAAATATTAGATTGATTGGCTTTTATGTTTAATACGGAGAACTATGCTATAATATCCAGCGGGAGTGGTGAAGATCTAAATACCAGCATTCGCAAGCCGGTGTCAATACTTGACTGGTTTGTTGGCTCGTTAGGTTGTGGGAATTGGGGATCGCAACGTGAGTGAGTTCATGGTTGTTGTGGACCTATTATGGTCATGTGAAGAATCAATCCCTTCTCCCAACTATCCGGTAATCGTATGCCTTTTCAGCCTCTACATTTAGAACTAAAAGTTGTATGATTTTCTCTGAGTACCTAATGTGTGTGTTCGGAAACTTGAATACATAAGCTAGCATCTATGTCAATGAGAAGGTCTCTGCGTTAGGGTGTGGAACCAAAGGATCACAACCAAATTTTTACTCTCTTTCAAACCCTTGCACGGTCATTCAAGTGTTTCATCAAGGCAATCTATAGTTTGGATGGTTTGACTAGAATGTGTAAGCTTTGTCGCCTTCGATATTCAATCCTCTTAGTTGCTCACTAATTGCTTGTAAGTTTGTTGTTGCTCGAGAGACCGTATCCTAAGGTCCTCATCTATATCAGCTAAATTCCCAGGTAGAATTGGTTGAGGTACTATGGGTTCAAAAATATACTCTCTAGGTCCTATGATTGTCATACAAAATGATTCAACTTTTAACTAAAATTAACAAACTGATTACGAAAGAGGTATTTACACTATGCAAGCATCCTTCTATTTTTGTATTTTTTTAATGACGTATTTCAATGAAATTGAAGAGCAGCTACTCTAGTATATTTATAAAATGAACAACTAATCTAGAAACAGAATAAAAACAAGCAAAGTAACCTGGTATGGCTATTTGCCTATGCAGTTGTGATTTTATCCTAAATATCTAAGCAACTAAACATATTAAACTGAAAGGCTCTCAATCCTACCTCAGAAGTGAGGAATGAATCACATTTTCTCAGAAACTATCAATCCCCATAGCTTCCCTGGTGATATCGAGAGTGAACTTTTAACTAAAATGAAATAATTCACTACTCTATTTGATATGTTTGTAATTAGAACTTTGATAGCTCAAACCTGGCATTTACAGAACAGTGGTAAATCCAGTTGTGTGTGATTTCATCCCCTCAGTGTGATCTCCTCATTCCTTTGTGTCCTCGTGAATCCAGAAAGTGTGTATATGATAGTATCAACAGAAGATAGCATTCGAACAATGGCAGCTTTGGATATAGACCGAATACAATGCGAGTAGGAGAGAGATAGCTCAAGTGAACAGAGCTTGACTATGCAATTCCTAGAGAGAGATAGCTCAAGTGAAGAGGGCTATATATATATATATATATATATATATATATATATATAATGAAGTCATTTCACTATTCATTTACGCGGATTGATTTGATAGCTTTTGAGCTGTGGGACCCACGGTGATGGTTTTCGATGAGAGTATAGTCAAAACATTCGTGGTGACATAGCGATCATGCCTCCAAGAGTAGAACATCGACTGCGAAGTCTCAGGTTAGTTCTTCTTGATTTATCATTTTTAGACCTAAAATGTGGAAATGATGAAATCTTTTACTCGGGGGGATTATTTTTGAAAATGTTAGTTTTAAATGTGTCTTTAGGGGGTGCCCATAGGGTAGGTTTCTTTTTTCGTTAAAAAGGTGTATTTGTTTGTTTTTGGGCTTTTTTTAGGGCTTACGGCCCATTTGGTTTTGCGGGATAGGACCACCACCCTGTGTAGGGCGGTGGTTACGGGACCACCACCTTAGAAGGTGGCAGTTACAGGACTGCCACTCTACATAGGGTGGCGTTCTGCGACAGAGGACAAAAACAATACAAAGTTTAACTTGTTTTTCCATGTATAGAATTTTACGTGTTTTTACTAGTTTTTCCACTGGATTTCAGTTCTAACTCACTTCTTTTTGTGTTTTTGGGTGTATGCAGAAGAAGGATGAGTACATTAGATGGAGCCGGGAGAGGGAGTGTGATTGGCTCTCGGTAGTGTTGGAGGCACTCTCCCAGGCAGAGCAGGATACACTCAAGATGGTGGTATATGGAGGATTGCAAAGGTTCCTATACATACCAGAAATTGTGGGTACCGCACTCACCGGAGCAACATGACACGTGCCCCAATGATGATACAGTCTCCTCATATGGTGTTCGGGATCCATAAAAGCTCCCCAAGTATGCGTTAACATCCCGCATGCCCCACTTAGCCCCTGTGTGCTTTGTTTTTCTCTTTTCCCCTCTTTTCTTTATGTTTTGCTCTTTGATTCTGAAACCGCGCCCTACCTAGGCGGTCTCATGATCTTGCCTGGGCCAAGGCGGCGATCTGAACCGCTGCCCCGCTCGGGGTGGCGAGTCCTTCACGTGTTTTCCATAATGCTATTTTAACGCAACTCACGTAATTTTCAATGTTTACCAGCTTTATTTCATCACCTTTGGCTTGCATTAATGATTCTGGTTCCCTGGAATAGTGTTTTGGCATTCTTTATGGTTTAAGAGATCAATTTGGTTTTTACCTTTGGGTAAATGCAAATGCTATAAATAGTTAACTTGTGCTCAAGCAAAAGGCCCCTCAAATTTGCCTCTGAATTTCTCATTTCAATAGTTTGGTCTTTCATTTTGCTTAGGATTCATAGTTTTGTTCATTGCATGCTTAGTTAGTGTTATTTTGCTATTAGAAAGCCACATATCCATCTTGTGCAAGTGTTATCATTACTTCATACAATCCATTAAGTAGAACAGTTTAATTTTCAAGTAGGAAGCCATTAAAATTGTAGGTTTTGCTCGTCAAACATGATAATTTTAGGTTCTGGATGTTTTATGTTGCATGACTCGCAATAAATCCCGCTAGGAATTACATAGGCCAAGCTCTGTACTCTTGTGCTATCCCTCTCTTACTCGCATTGTATTCAATCTGTATCCTAAGTTGCCTTTGTTCCAATATCTACTTTTGTTGATGCTAGCATTACATGCTTTTCTAGATCCACGTGAGCACGAAGGAACAAGGAGATCACACTGAGGGGAAAAAGCCACACACACCATCAGATTCACCACTGTTCTGCAAAATCTAGGTTCAAGCTTTCAAAATTCTAGTTAAAACATATCAAATAAAGTAGTCAATCATTTCATTTCAGCTAGTTTCACTTTCGATATTGCCAGGGAAGCTGTGAGGGTTGATAGTTTCTAAGAAACTATGATTCATTCCTCACTTCTGAGGTAGGATCGAGAGTCTTTCAAATAGAGTAGATCAGTTATCAGGTTATTTAGAATAGATCTATAAACTGCACAAACAAGTAGCTATACTCGGTTGCTTTGTTTGTTTTTTATTGCATTATTAGTTTAGTTGTCAATTTTAGATATATTAGATAATTGTTCTTTAAATTCTGTTCAGTAGTTTATCAATAAGCTATCAGATTTAGGAATATACATAGACATATCTTTTGCAGTTAAATTATTTTGTCATTAGTTAGATTCGTATAATTTCCTTTTGCATGACAATCACGGGACCTAGGGAACCCAGAGAATACATATTCAAGCCAATCGTGCCTCAACCCAATCTCG
This sequence comes from Taxus wallichiana var. yunnanensis, assembly GCA_018340775.1. Classification (NCBI taxonomy): domain Eukaryota; kingdom Viridiplantae; phylum Streptophyta; class Pinopsida; order Cupressales; family Taxaceae; genus Taxus; species Taxus wallichiana. Next base: position 863,400,832 of record CM031238.1, read on the forward strand.
TCACAATAATAACCGACATAGATAAGAATCTTAGAATCCAATTCTTCTGAACAACAGTAGACTTACAACAAATCAGCTCGAAGTTGAGCGGGTTAAACATAGAAGATGACCAAGCGCACACGTTTTGGTCAAATCAGCCAAACTACAGATTACCCTAGATAAATATCCACATGACTGTAGAAGGGCTTGAAAGAGAGAAAACGTTTGGTTGTGATCCTTTGGTCCCACAAAGCCAGACGTAGGAGATACTCTCACAGACATAGATACTAGCTTAAGAATTCAAGTTGCACGAACGCCTGTGAGATACTCTGAGAAGGTTGCACAACTATTAATTCTGAATATAGAGGCTGAAAAAAGCATATGACTATTAGGTACTAGAGATTAGAGATTGATTCCGCACATGACCATAGCAGGTCCGCAACAACCACGAGTCATGGTTGCGACCCAAAATCCCACAACCCAACGAATTCACAGTAAATCAGACATAGATGCTAGCTTACGCTTACGCACATTAGTATTCAGATCTACTCCACTTCCACCGATCATCATCGAACAACTATCCTTGTTAGACGTAGACTAATAAAGCTAAGGAGTTCGGAATAGACCGAGAAAATCACCCGTAGAGTCCACTATACCTATCATCCACCCTATGACCCTGTCTGGAGACATACACGAAAATATCCCAGGTCATTTTTTGCATATCCCACAACCCATAGACCGAATCACGCTAGAGCTCGATATTAATTGGAGCCTTCGAGCAGTCATCCTTACCGATCGATCTATCACACCAGTTCAGGTTAGGAGGGCCTTCTTTGCCTTAGATTTGCAGTTTCCACTAGTGTGTGTCGAAGACATAAGATTACCTAACTAGTTTTTCTGCATCCCACACGTATTCCATCTCCACCGACTATCTCGACACGACCTCGGGAGGTCGGGTGCGAGGAAGAGTTACTTGTAGATTCCCATGCTCGCTTGTCACTTTTCCATCGTACAAAATTGGTGAACCCAACGTGAAACAAACATGCAACCTTCTGATTTGGAGTCATATTTCTACTTTTTCTTCCAATTAGTATACTTTTCTTCTTTTCCACCTCATTTGCCTTCACATCAGCTTCACCAACAAAATTGGTGAACCCGACGTGAAGGAACCAATATTTTTATTTTTTATTTCTTCACCCACCTTCTCTCTTTCCCATTATTCTGCGGGTATTCGTATACCCCCCGAATATGTCGGGATTCAATGCATATGGCAGACCTCTCTTAATTCTTAAGGCATACTACGATCAGCTGAATAGACAGTCATCACCCTCACTCTCAGTATGGGGTGACAATTATTCAGACAATCGATTGTCAACACAAACTCCACCTCCAAGGATCAAATATAGCTCATCTTTCCAAACAGAGGAGTTGGATCAGCTTGCTCAAACACAACAAATAGAGCCTTCAGGCTCAAACAATATGACGTTCACAGGAGAATCTGGTTCGTCTCCTCAGGTACTGCTTAGACCACAAATTAGTAGACAATCAGACCCATACCTAGTTTTAGATGATGAACATTCAGTACGTTATGCCAGGAATGAACAATGCTCTCGGAGTATGTACCCACCCATAGGGAGTTTACAAACACAACCCGAGGTCTCTTTTCAAGAAAATACCTCCATGCCACTACATATAGGAAATGCCCTCGAGGAAACTTGGCAGGGCAGCAATCAGTTCATAGCGGGATATCACATGCCTATACAACATCAGGATATACAACAAACACCACTAAAGCAAAATATCGTGACTTCACCAAATGAGGTCATTTCAACTTTAGTAGAAAAATTTAGGGGGTTAGAACTCGCTCAGGCAAATCATCATTCTTAATTCATTCAAGCAAGAAATTATAATCCTCCACACCATCCTAGCCAAGTAGACCTCCTCACAGGAATAGGCACATTGGGCATGCCTCCTCAGTATTCACAGTAAATGCCAACTAGAAATGCCATTTCTAACACCATTCCGATACCTCCCGATCTAGTACAAAATAATCCATTCCTGGACAATACCCCTTCATACTTAAACATGTACTCCAAATCACCACAAGGGGATATGTTCTCCTCTCCCGGCATGGTTGCTCAAACAGAGGGGTTTCCTTATGCCCCTTCCAATGCATATGCTATGCCATATCAACAACCCATTCCACCGCCACTCCTCAAAGAAGCACCATCAATGGTCGAAACCTATGCAATAGGGACTTATTCAGAATATTTGAAAGAGCCCTTAGATTTCACCATATGAAGCGTCATGCTTCCAAGAACTCTTCCTGATTTTCCCAAATACAAAGGTAAGGGAGATCCGAATGCACATATCAAGGCTTACGCCACAGCCATTCGAGAACTACTCCCTTGGGATGGGGTTGTTGCTAAAATATTCCCCAAAACCTTGGAAGGCATTTCTCTCGATTGGTATTATAGAATACCTGAGGCTTCCATGCATTCATTTAAACAACTCATTTCAGAGTTCATTAAAGCATTTGACATGAAAAAACTATTAAGAACAGGAATCATAGAATTCTTGCACATTAAGCAGGAATACAATGAATCTATCGCTCATTTCATCCAGAGATGGCATACAGTTCTTTATTCTTCGGCTAGTGCTCCAAATATGGACCAAATGAAACTATGTGATTTATTCCTTCATTCTCGCAGCAGAGAAGTAAAGGAAGAAGTCCAGAAGTTCCCACTAAGGACTTACGATGAAGTATTTGAGAGCGCTCTCTGAATAGATCAAGTGGCAATAGATAGCGGTCATAAGACATATGGAACAAATGTGAGGTTAATCACCTCCAACCAGAATACTACAACTTATCCTACTACCACAAACGTCAATCAAGGACCTAAAATCCTTAATAAAAATTCATGAGTGAAAACAGATGGAGTAATTGATCGATTAAAAAGGTAAATGTTGTGAATACTCCACCACTAATAAACAACCAACGAAACAAAAACTTTACCCCAACAATCAATGCAGTGGATTTTAATCATCCACAACAACAATGGCGAAACCCTACACAGGGTCTAAGCCAAAACTCAACTGGATATCAAAACCAAAACCAAAACCAAAAATAGAAAATGCAAAACTTTAATCCTAATAGGCAATGGTTTGATCAGAGTTTTGGGCCACAATATACACCAAGCCAGCAACCTAGAAATTACAATCCTAACTCGTATTGTGGTTTCCACAAGATTCGAGGCCATGACACTAGAATGTGCCGTGATTACAATAAATTCATGCAACGTCTACCAGAAGAACAAAGACAACTTTTCATAGATATGTTCTTAGCAGATCCTACATCACCGGCGCCAAATAATTTTACAGGGGCAGTTTCCCCTCAAAATGCTCCCCTCAAGATCTTCAACGATCCGCTCCCAAATCACAATAACAACAAATTAAATCCAAATGGGACAAACAAGAGTGCAATAATAGGAAACAATGATCATGAAGCCTTGACTTCACTAAACCCATTAGTTGTGCCACAATTAGGAAGTCAGCCGCAACCCAAGATAGTCGGTCTAGTGGAGTTGGACGTTGAATTACCCGTTGAAGCTGTAACAAGGACACGAGATTATTCCTCTCAGCCAAGTCCAAGTTACCTACCAGAGATAGATAACATCCAACAAATATTAGTAAAACCCATGGGTGCCTATGATTTAATTAGTGATCTAACAAAAACCTTCTCGCACATTTCTTTTTTGGACTTACTAAAGAACTCTCCTACCCATAGGGCTGCTCTTTTAGAGGCATTAGGTTTAGGTCATTTAATTAACATCACTCCACCTCCCAAAACACAAGTAAACCATATAGACTTTGATATCCACCCTCCGAGGCAGCTGGGTAGGGATACCGAGTTTATATTCGAAATAAACAAAATGCCAACAGACGATGAGATTGCACGTCGACGTGATCCAGCCTTACATTTGCAAGTATGGGTTTATAACAATTATGTGAAATGCTCGATGGATGATGATGGGGCAGCAGTTAACATAGTTCCCTTCTCTTTTCTTCAAAAGCTAGGGTATGGAGAAACGAATTGTTCCACAACTCGAAATACACTAAGAGGCTATGATAGCCTTAAATCCACGTCGATTGGAACTATAATACTATCGGTCACCTTAGGACCCAAAACAATCCTGACTGAGTTTTATATCATAGATCAGAAACCAACTATAATATGATCCTTGGCCGACCATGGATACACCGTATGAAGGCAATTCCTTCTACGTTATTTCAAGAAGTAAGATTCATGCACTTAGGAAAGATATTCGTAGCCAAAGGTGATCCAAAACCATTCGATATACACCTAGCTGACTTAAAGAAAAGACTAGGCGTTCACTTGGAGTTTGAACTCCCAACAAACCAACTTAATAACCCACCGATGCAAAACCTAAGGAAAATGTAGTACCTACAACAGATCTTGAGACTATGAGCCTAGTCAAGACAATTCCATCCCTCAAGGATGAGGCTAACATTGTAGAAACAATATCATTAGGAACTACTGCAAGAATTGTTGAATTACTAGAACAGGATCTACCAATGTTCCTACCATTTGATTCTGTAGGCATGGGATATACCCTAGGTGTTGGTTCTCTTCCAACAGAGGATCTCTGCATGGTGGAAGTAGAAGATGTTAACACAAAAAATATCCCAACGTCCGTATTCCTAGATAAATATTGGAATCTCCATTTCGATGGAGCTAAATGTTGTTACTAAGTCAAAGTGTGTAATTTTTACTTCTCCCGAGGGAAAATCCTACCATTTGCCTTTAAACTAAATTTTGAATGTAAAAACAACAGCGCTGAGTATGAAGCCCTCCTCTTTGGCCTCATCTTAGCTAAGAGGATCGGTGTTAATAACATCGGGGTATTATGAGACTCACAATTGGTAGAAAACCAAGTCTCTAAGGTGTATGAAACCGAGCCGAGCACTTACTGACTCTACAAAATAGCTGTATTAAATTTAAGCAAGGAGTTTGAATTCATATCAATTGAAGCAATCCCGCGAGAACAAAATCTTCTCACCGATTTGGTAGCAACCTCAGCATCACGCTTCACTCCAAATAGTGAGTTGGAAGATACCCATTTCATGGTATCCCTTCGTACTGAAGCGTTGGTGAAAACAATGTCAAACCCTCTTTTAACAAACAGAGATGAGAACAAATCTACTATCCTAGACCACATTGATAGTGATACAACCACTCTTGATTACTTAAATGCCTATGCAGCGTTACATCTCACCCATCACGTGATATATTTGTCCTTAATCCCACATTCATCTTCCTACTTCAAAACCCCATGACAGAGCTTCTCCCACAAAAAGACCTCAGCATATACACAGTGGAGAATGGAGACAATCTAGGATTACCTCCAGCCCCACCTGAGTTTGAAGAAGGTAATGCTTCTTTAATCAAAGAAACAATCGATATTAACATCATAACAGAGGATGAACCAAGGATATTGAAATTAGGATCTTCGTTAACTCCATCAGAAGTAGAAATACACACTCAAATCCTCAAGGAAAATCAGAAGGCTTTTTTATTTAATTATAAAGAAATGATAGGGGTTGCACCACACATTACGGTACATAACCTCGTCACTAAATTCGACGCAAAGCCGATAAAACAAAAATCAAGACCAATGAAACCCAAGGTAGCTCTCATGGTGAAAGAGGAGGTAATGAAACTCCTCCAAGTGGGATTCATCAAACCGATCGATTACTCTCGGTGGGTATCTAATATCGCTCCCATTCTCAAGAAGAATGGGAAGATACACATTTGCATAGACTTCCGAGACATTAACAAGGCATGTCCTAAGAATGACTTCCGTTACCATCCATAGACGTCATTGTTGACGTGTAACTGGATTTGAACTTTTGTCTCTCATGGATGGATTCTCGATACAATAAAATCAGAATATCCGAACAAGACCAAGCTAAAACTACATTTATAACTCCTTGGGGAACCTATTGCTATGTTGTTATGTCATTTGGTCTCAAGAACACTGGCACTACATACTAGTGGGCTATGACATTTGTATTTCATGATCTTATTCATAAAATTTTGGAATCCTATGTAGATGACTTGTTGGCCAATGCCAAGAAGCGTTTTGACCATCCGGAAGTACTTCGCATCATTTTTTTCACGTCCGATAGAATACGAGTCACGCTAAATCCGAGAAAAATGCATCTTTGGTGTAACAGGAGGGAAGATCCTAGGTTACATTATATCATCACGAGGGATCGATGTTTACCCAACCAAAATTAGGGTTGTTCTCGAAATGGTCCCACCTTCAGATGAATTTGGAATCAGGTCATTTCTTAGAAAGATTGGTGCAATCCGGAGATTCATCCCGGACTTAATTTTCACCATTCATCCAATCAAAAATTTACTCAAGAAAGATTATAGTATTGATTGGTCAAGAATGCAATGAAGCTTTCAAACAGCTTAAACGTTTCTTGTTATCACCACCTACGCTAATGCCACCTAAGCTAGATCACACGTTAATTTTATATTCGCGAGCTACCAATGTCTCGCTAGCCTGTATGCTAGCTCAAGAAGACGATGACAAGAGAGAACGCGCGATCTATTTCATTAGCCGAATGTTGCTCGACTATGAAACATGTTATACACAGGAAGAATGAGAATGCCTTGCCATAATTTTTGCAACCAAACGCTTAAGACATTATATGCTAAATCAAGAAACAAGGGTCATTGTAAAAATAGACCATTTACGAACTTTCCTCACACAAGGGTCCTTGTCTAAGAAGGCTGGATGTTTTATAACCTTAATGGGGGAATTCGAATTAACATTTGTAAATCAGAAATCTATCAAGGGACAAATCATTGCGGATTGGTTAGCCGATAACCCAATAGATGGAGGCAATCTAGTAGATCTGGACTTTCCTAATGAATGCATATACTACATCGAAACCAGACCTCCTATCTCTGAGTGTCCTTGGTATACTGATATTTTTAATTATATCATAGACCATGCGCGATCCAAAAGGTGCTACACTATAACAAAGAAGGTGGTTACGCATTATCGTAGCTAAATACGTCATTATAAAGCAAGTTCTCTATCGTAAAGCATTCGATGGAATGCTTCTAAGATGTGTCAACACAGAAGAATCCAAGAAGATTCTCCACGAATCTCACGGTGGAATGTGTGGAGGCCACTTCATTGGCCATGCCACCACTCATAAAATACATCGGATGGGCTATTTCGGCTACTCTAAAACACAACGCAATAGAGTTTGTACGAAGGTGTCATAAGTGCCAAGAATTCTCCCATGAGATCCACATGTCGGCACAAGCTCTATAACCAATCACTACTTCATGGCCCTTTTCTACGTGGGGCCTAGACTTGATAGGGAAATTCTCTCCTCATCTGCTGATGGCCATAATTTCATAATCACGGCCACCGAATATTTTACCGAGTAGAGGCCATGCCTCTTACTATTATGTACCTGGGTTCCGTAATCACCAAGTTCATTTTGCACCAAATCATTTACAGATACGGTGTGCCACAAATCATTATCTCGGATAATGGTACTTCTTTAAGAATGATGAAGTTCACGAATTGTGCAATAAATTTAAAATAAGCCATCATATGGCCTCCTGTACTACCCTCAAGCCAACAGACGGGATGAAGTGACAAACAAAACTTTAAAATCCATTCTCCTTAAAATCGTGAAAGAAAACAAGCGAGATTGGCATTTGAAGTTATATCCGCCTTGTGGGCCCACCGAACTTCAATAAGAACACCAATAGGAGCGATCGCTTTCTCGCCGGTATTCGGGGCGTAAGGGCGGTCTCCCGCTTGAGGTTGAAATACCCAATCTCCGTATCTCATTACAAGGGATTCTCGGATGAAGATGCTTATAGAGAAGCACGTCTCTCCCGGCCTAGAAATTCTAGATGAAGCTAGGTTAGATGATGAATAGTGGCATAGAGTCTATGCTGACCAGATGTGCTGGCAATATAACAAGAAGGTCTATGAATGAGACATATATGAAGGTGATCTAATTCTAAGGCTAGATACCGTGATCGATAAAAAGACCGGCGAAGGAAGGAAGTTCGCCCAAATGGTTGGGCACATACCGAGTCACAAGAGACTATGGAAATGGTGCATATCTCTTATGTACACTAAAAGGTGAGGAATTTGGAAAAACGGTCAATTACCTACACCTTAAACGATTCTAACGCATAAGCAGCCAACATTATTTCTCTAATTATATCTACATTGCATCTTCATATAGCTAGGTTCATTTTGTTCACTTGTTTGCGTATAATTTTGTGATCAATAAATTAATTCTCAAAGCAATTCATTACAAACTTCGATGGTATTGGCATAAACACTCTAATCATACTTCTCCATTTCCATGACACCATCAAGTTTGCTTGAATCATTTCATCACATAAAGCTAGATATGACAAAGTCTTAATGGTAACCATACCAAGATCTGCGGGTTTCTTCTCACTTTTGGTTTCTTCCTAGGATAGGTGTCTTGCCTATGGCTTTCTAGAAGCTTCATCATGTCACATCTATCCCGTACGTATATATCTTTGGAAGTAAGAACATACCGACATTTTACTCAAGTAAACAAGTCAAATATAGATCAAACAGTAAAATTTTAATTTTACACATTTCCTTACCCCACCAACCTTTGGTGATGAGCTTGCATCTCTTACTAGTGACGTAGGGTTGGGAAAGGATGGGAATGCCCTTACTCGCCTATGTCTTTCCCACGGTGATAAACCCACGCTTCTTACTGGTAGCATGGGGCAAGGTGTAGGGGGTCCTCTTGATGAATAAATGTTAAAGGTCATAAGCAAACAATGCAAATCTTGAGTCAAAAACAAATGAATCAGATTTCCAAAATTCCAAGAGAGTTCAAAACCCCGAAACCCAGTGCATTTTTTCTACCATGTGGCCATCTACGGATCCAAGTCTGGATAAACCGCAAAGCAAGTTGCATCCCAAACTATGGAGTCACTCGAGTAGAGTAGGCATGTAGCATCCTAATTTCGTTCCACCAAAGCTTTGTCTATATTTCATCACTATCATTTCATGACTTGTGCCCTTTCTAGCTCTTGGTGATAAGCCCTCGCATCTTACTAGTTGTGTGGAGTTAGGAGTGGGGCAAGTTTATCTCGCTCATCATACTAGTTTATCATCACACTTTGTCAAAACAAATATGAAGTATCAAAAATTGCTTATAGAAACTAAAAATTCAAAATCACATTGTGTTTACATTATCATATATCAGCATCATGAAATACAAAAAGAAAGTTAACATTTGTATCATTTGTTCTCCATTGCATATATTCTAAAAGACATATAAACATAATATCATAGTTTGCATATGGAAATGGAAACGGAAACAAAGTCATAATACCAAGAATATGATCTGAAAAGAGTATATATATATATATATATATATATATATAAATGATCAAAATTCCTATACAATGCCATCATGCGCTAAGCATGGTCAAAATGCTCAAAGAGCCTGGGAAATATAAAATACATCATAAAAAAAGCGGTCAAGAGAGCGAAGTGGCTTCTCAACCCCTATGAGATCCCTCTGAGGGTGCACACCCACGCCTAGGACTCCGGCTACGCCGGCACTCTAAGTGTATAGAGGGCTCACGATCCCAAGGGGAAGTTGCGGTCTCGCCATGAGAATGACTCCTCATCAGGCACTCTGTTGTCCTATACCCTACCCAGCTCAGTACGGAGGGTAGATACCATCCTAGCCACATGCCAGACAGGGGCAAAGACATTGGTATGTCTACCAACCGCTGAAGGCTCCCCTGCATCCACAGACAACTTTGCATGGGTCTTCTCCATAGGGATCATCAGGGTATCGGTGCATACCCTGCGAATCAGGTCTCACCACTCATCGGCGGTCTCTGCAAAACAAAGGAGAAAACAATTAGAAATAATCAAGAGATAAAAATAGATGTAAACAAAGGGAGAGATAGCAATTAAGGGAATCTTAACTCGAGGCAAATATTAAAAGAGAAGGATGAAAACTCACTCGGATCTCCGTGCCTCTAAGAGGGATCCCTAGGGTCGCACCTGCTACGAATGCCGCCACCGACCGAGGTACTCCTCCCATGGGCTGGAGCAACGTAGCGCCCCGCCGCTACACTCATTCTCCACACCAAGGCCCGGGAGAGTGGCTCTTTGAAACAATAGTCACCCTCTCCACACTCGCTCCGCCTCTCTCTTCTGTAAAATATCCCGAGTGTCATGCCACTCAAGATCGTTGTCCTCATCTCCACCGACTCGCTAGCCTCGGCCTCGGCCTCCTCCTTTGTCTCTCCCCCGTGAACTCCTCAAACTCAGAGTCTATGTGAATGGGGTTGTTGCTTTCGTGGGCGGGACCGATGGCAATCTAAGGTAAGGGTGCTCGAGGTGCACCGGCTCTCCTCGAGCATGTACTACCCACCTAGCTGCAATATGAACACCGGGAGTAAAACTGTCCAACCCCCAACCTCTAGGACCTCCCCGGCCTCTCGAACTGATCTATATATTGGCACCACCGGGGAATCATACCCATGTAAGGCAGGCCGAATCGCTAAGGAACTCGACCAAAAGGATGTATCTCCACCCTCCCTACCCTGTGTTGGTCGTCAAATAGGACTTTTAAGAAGAGCAACAGTCAGGGGACAAGAAGTCCCTCCTCTTTAATGGGAGAGGTTCCCTTATTCAGAAACGAACTTATTTACAAATATACAAAACATGATTTTATGGTTGAACTTGGATATTACGAAAGTGTTTTCCTCAAGGATCATCGATTCAAAAGGACTGAGGAAAGGGAATACAAAGATGAGAAGAAGAGCAACATGCAGGATTATAGATAGCAGAATAATCCTTTATGTATGCGAAGTTGCAGTGAATTTAAAACAAGATCGTTTGCATTGGATGAACAAGATGAGATTACCAGACACAAAGTTCTGTAAATAACCTTCTTCAGATTCATTAATCAAGGACACAAAGTTCCTTCTTGGTTGTACAAGATCACTATACTCGCAATATTTGAAAATATGCAATAAGTGAGACTAACGAACTAGAAACAAATGATCTTCACGAAATTAAATGAAAACACAGAGATAACAAAGATTAGATAGACAATGAATGGAAAGCCCTTTTGTATTGATTTCTCTCTGATCTATTTACACTTTCAGAAAATATGCCAAGTTCTTCCTCCTTAGAATGGCGTAGAAAATACCATTATATAGCTTACAAGTCAGTTACTTTTTGTAACCGTTTCTTTTAACTAAAGAATAGTTAAGGACTGCCAACTCGCAGTACCTCAACCTATTACAAAGAAAACGGAAAAAGAAAGGGAAGAAGAGAAAAGAATGGGGAAGAAGACAGGTGTCCGATCACTGAGAGGGACCCACTGACTTCAGAATCCACTGTCTGAATCTCTTCAATGCCTCAGCTATGTCTCTGCCACGGGGAACTGACGTGTTGGCTGCAGACTGAGTCCAAAATCCCAGACACTTCTCCATCTCTTTATCAAACTCGACATGAGTATGATAATCTTTATTTGCTTCTTCGATGGCAGATTGAAGAGAGCAGATCTCCTTCATTTTTTCTTTGGAGATGGAGCTTTCCTTGAATAAATTGCGGCGCAGAAGAATCAACATTACCTGAAAGCTTAGTGCTCTGGATTTCTTGATCTTTATCAGCTGGATCTTCAGGAGCACTTGCAGGAGTTGGTACTTCGCTTTCTTCACTTTCACTGAGAACAATGATGTTCTCTAGTCCCATAGGCAACTCTGCCTGCTTTCTTTGAGGGTCACTTTCCACAGTTCTTTCTTAACCTCCTTGAGCTTCTTTCGTACACTTGAGGGGATGAAGAAGGAGAAAAGCTGCAGGTCCTTGTATTGATGAGGGGGAGGGGTCTTCACTGGGGTTTCGACCTTGGAATAGATGCTTCTCTTCTTGGTGTTGAAGCATCCTTAGAAGAGGATTCTCCTGAATGCCTCCTGAATTCTCAAACCATCCTATCAAACCAAACCTTAGTCTTGACTAAGACTGGAGCAAGGATCTCAGCCAGATCATCCCTCTCTTTCCTGTTCCAATCCAGGTCCTCCAAAGGAGTGTGCTTAATCACATTTTCATACTCGTAAGAGTATAGATCAGAATTTTCATCCTCGAGACCTTCAGGAACTTGGTACAGACCGAGTTCTTGGATCAATTGTAGGGAGAATCTGCCACAATGCCTTCTCCTGGCTTCAAAATCATCTGCACAATCAGCCCAAGAGTCCTCTCGTATCTTCCTATGATGATAGGTTATCTTGATGTTCTCGTTTCAATAAACTTCTTCAAGTCAAAGCAGTTCTTGGCTTGAAGAAATGAATAAATGATAGGGACCAGGCTCTTCTATGTTCTCGAGCATCCAGAGTTGTTTTGCAAGTGTAGTTTCCCAGAGAGATGGGAAACCGCAGCCGTAAATCTTCTTATCTCTGCAAGTTCTATGTAACTTGTCTAACTGTCTGCATACTTCTATCAAGGCCATTTTATCATTGCAGAACATGGGCGGTCTCGAGGGGTGCTCTCACAGCAAAGAAGCCCGATATAAGAGAATTTCTGAATTGGATGAAATAAGCACCATATTGTGATATCGAGTTCATTGCTTCATCCGAAAACCTTCTAGCAGATATCACCTTCGAAAGTCGACCACGTACATGGTGAAAGCATCATTGACCCTTCTGAAATTATGATTGCTGGTCTCCAGGGTGAACTGCGGGCAGTAAGCATATACTGGATCATCTTTGTGTACATCAATGTAAGAAAAGCCAAACCATCGCCGCGATGCTGCCAGGGTATACATCAAGTACGAAGTCATGTAGAATTTCTTCGTTTGCTAGCACATTGGACAGCTGCTCTGTCAAATTCATGCTTATGATTTCTACCCAATTGATATTTTGCGTTCCTTCGCACACCATGCTGATGAGCGGGCACATCCAGAAGTGAAACTCGTTGGTAGAGGGAAAACCCATAACCCGAGCCAGCAAGATTATGAAGTCTGACAACTCTTCATTGAAATCTACTCGTAAGAGGGTTTTGGTCGACGAGAAGCTCCTTCCTAGGGTTTTAAGCCTGTGAATTCGCCACTCGTGCCTTATATTTGTCACTGTCTTGGTCGAACAGGGCCTGTGCTTGATCCCGAGAAACGACTATGGCATTATCCATCTCTAGAATCCTCAGCAAGAAGCAATGGTGGCAGCATCCAATTTGGCGATAAGTTCCCCATGTATATTAGTCAATTCACTCGAAGCGGGGTCGAAGTGAGCTCCGCATGAAAGCACGGTATCAGCACACTGTACCGAGATTGGGAAACCTCCGGCGAAAGCCAAACCGCTATCGTGAATCATCTGCGCCATTGGTGTAGGGTTTGCATCCGCCATCCTTGCCCAAAAATCACCGAAGTCAAGATGACGAGCTTCGCTGTCCCCAATATTGCAAACGGCAGACTCAAGTGGAGAAATTTGTTCCTGTCCCTGGAATTTGATCTTCATATTGATAGTCTCTGAGGGGTAACCTAGACTCTGGAAGGAATTACAGAGGGAGGGGAACGCGCGCAAGTTTGCAAATTGCAAGATTTCGAGCAAAAGATAGCAATGGAAGTAGTGTGAAAAATGCAAAGGGGAAATGCTCGTTAAATAGCCGTTTAGGAGAGAGAAAGACCATGAATGCGCATTTAATACATAACCACCAATTTGAATAAGCATGATAATCGGGTAGAGTGGGAAAAATAAGCACGAATGACACTTGGTACGCTTGGGACATGTGAGACGCGAATGCGCGAAACACGTGGCTCGGCCGATTCGGGTGAAACAGGGAGAAGACGCACAAATGCATTTTGGGACATTTGGGACGAAAACGCGCGAAGGACGCGGTTCGGGTGTTTCGGCCGAAAATGGAACAAAAGGCCCGTTTGAACTTGGGACATTTGGAACAAAAAGTTTCGAGTACGCGACTCGGCCGGTTCGGGCGAAAATGGAACAACTTGCACTTTTTGATTTGGGACATTTGGAACAAGAAAGTGTGAAGTACGCGGTTCGGGTGTTTCGGCCGAAATTGGAACATCTCGCACAAAAATTTTTGGGACACTTGGGACAAAAGTTCGACGGGTCCGAAAATGGAACAACTTCGGGATTTCGCCAATCGGGAACAGAATGCACTTTCGTACTTGGGACAGTTGGGACAAAAGTTCCGGACAGCCCAAAAATCACACAAAATGACCCAAAACACAGACTTTCTCAATTTTCACGACTTAGGCACTTTAGGGAAAAACACTCACAACTCAAAATTTTGAAATTTTACTTTATCGAGTAGGGAATTTTGAGTGGACAACACCCTGTTAACAAGCTACCCTATGGTGGAGCAAGAAATCAAAGTAAGAGTCTCTCGCCCCATAAACCCTGCCATGGCACGATACGGTGTGGCCTCCATGTCATCGGTGGTCGGGAAGCAACCGGGCCGGGTGAGGTGTTCTAATCACCCACATATCTGTCCATTTGGCTGCCCTCACAACTCTGAGATCTGCCACCTCTACACCTCTGCCATAGGGGATGAAGCGCTCATAGACCCAGGGATGGCTCAAAGATTGCCCCTATAAATGGACCACCCTGTACAAATCATGGTAGGTAGTCCCAAGTATGTCGGCTCCCCAGGTGTAAATCCGGCCATGTCCCTCAATTTGTGTAATGATGGGGGACCAGGAATATAATAGAGTGTCTCCTCCCTTGTCCCCGATCAATCTCGAGGCAAAGATCCCCATAATGGCCTCGACGAATCAAGGGGATGGGCAAGGCTAGAATAGATCGGTCCCTCACCCCCTTCTTCGAACAAAGTGGAGATAATCAGATCACCCATATTAGAGGCCCACTGTGCTATTTGAGCCCGTGAACCTCTTGTCTCAAGGGTAAGTCATCTCCTGATGATCAGGACCCCCAGGATATGGTAAACATCCACCAAGGTAATGGTCCACTCACCTCGGACCCCTGGTAATCAGAAGGTGTTCGATCAAGCATCCCAATATGAAAATAAGTCACAAATTATGTGACTGGACGGTGGAACATGTGGAACCCATGATATATGTAGTATACCGGCCCTCTGAAGAGTGTCCTCCTCATCCTGTGAAAGGACATCTAATACTGCTGGGAGCCAGTCACACTCTCTCTCTCGGCTCCATCGAATATACTCCTCCCTCGCCTGCATACGCTTAAAAACACATAAAACGGAGCAAGTTAGTATCCAAATGACTTTAGAAAAATCATGAAGACACATAAGAATGCTAAGAATGCAAAATTAACTTCAAAAGGGTGTTGTTTGTGCATTCTGTGAAGGACCGCCACCATGAGCAGGGCGGAGGTTCCATGATCGCCACCTCAAAGGTAGCAGTTTTGTAACCGCCGCCCTAAACAGGGCGGCGGTTGTGTAACTCACCGCCATGCCTGTGGCGGCGGTCATGTCCCAAAAACCCACGCAGGTCATGTGCCCTAAAAATGCAAAAAAAGTAATATTTTGACTAAAACAAAGCCTACCCAGTAGGCGCCCCCCCTAGATAGACATTTTAAAACTAACATTTTCAAAAATAACCCCCTATGACAAAGATTTTAACATTTTAAAATTTTGGGGGTAAAAACGATAAATTGAGAAAAACTAACTTCGTGATCTCACGGTTTGGTGTTCCACTCACGGAGGCATGATCACTATCTCGTCACGAATGTTTTGACTCTACTCTCGTTAGAAACCGTCACCGTGGGTCCCAGAGCTCAAAATCAACCAAATCAACATGCGCAAATGAATAGGAAAATGGGCCCACTTTTCATATATAGAACCTGACTTGTTTTTAAATGCCCTTTCCACGTGTTGGAGTGCCAACGGAGGTAAGTTCTTATCCCCACACAAATTGTACGTCCTCATTTCATATTATTTTAGTATTTATTTTCGATCTATTTTTTCTATTTGCAATTGAGTTCTCTTTTCATTTTGCAGGTGGCGGGAATTTCAGATGGCATCATTCCGACACATGGACGTATTGTATAACTTCTAAAATTCCCATTTCGGGACCGCCATACTCGGACACACACCGCTTTACACCTCTTCATGGCTAAAACGCTTTCTCGAGGGGGCAATATGTACATACCCAAAATTTTCGGCACTACACTCGCTGGAACAACGTGACACGTGCCCCAATGATGATACAAGTCTCCTCGCAAGGTATTCGGGATCTGAAAAAGCTCCCCAAGTATGCATTAACATCCCTCATGCCCCTCTTAGCCCCTGTGTGCTTTTTTGTTCTCTTTTCCCCTCTTTTCTTTGTGCTTTTCTCTTGATTTAAATCGCCACCCTACCTAGGCGATGGTCTCATGACCACCGCCCAATGAGGGTGGCGGTCCTATAACATGCCCGCCTGCTCAGTGGCTACGGTCCTTCACGTGTTTTCCAGAATTCTCTTTTAACGTGACTCACGTAATTTTCAACATTTACCAGCTTTTTTTTCACCGCCTTTGGCTTGCATTAATGATTTTGGTTCCCTAGAATAGTGTTTTGGCATTGTTTATGGTTTAAGAGATCAATTTGGTTTTTACCTTTGGGTAAATGCAAATGCTATAAATAGTTGGCTTGTGCTCAAGCAAAAGGCCCATCAAATTTGCCTTTGAATTTCTCATTTCAATAGTTTGGTCTTTCATTTTTCTTAGGATTCATAGTTTTTTTCATTGCATGCTTAGTTAGTGTTATTTTGCTATTAAAAAGCCACATATCCATCTTGTGCAAGTGCTATCATTACTTCATACAATCCATTGAAGTAGAATAGTTTAATTTTCAGTAGGAAGCCATTAAAGTTGCAGGTTTTTCTCTTCAAATAGGATAGTTTCGGTGTTCTCAGTACGTTTTATGTTGTATGACTCGCAATAAATCCCGCTAGGAATTGCATAGGCCAAGCTCTGTACTCTTGCGCTATCCCTCTCCTACTCGCATTGTATTCAGTCTGCATCCTAAGCTGTCTTTGTTCCAATATCTACTTTTGTTGATGCTAGTGTTACATGCTTTTCTGGATCCATGTGAGCATGAAGGAACAAGGAGATCACACTGAGGGGACAAAGCCACACACACCATCAGATTTTCCACTGTTTTGCAAAATCTAGGTTCAAGCTTTCAAAATTCTAGTTAAAATATATCAAATAAAGTAGTCAATCACTTCATTTCAGCTAGTTTCACTTTCGATATTGCCAGGGAAGCTGTGAGGGTTGATAGTTTCGAGAAACTATGATTCATTCCTCACTTCTGAGGTAGGATCGAGAGTCTTTCAAATAGAGTAGATCAGTTATCAGTTTATTTAGAATAGATCTATAAACTGCACAAACAAGTAGTTATACTCGGTTGCTTTGTTTGTTTTTTATTGCATTATTAGTTTAGTTGTCAAATTTTAGAGATATTAGATAATTGTTCTTTAAATTTTGTTCGTAGTTTATCAATAAGCTATCGATTTAGGGATATACATAGACATATATTTCGCAGCTTAAATTATTTGTCATTAGTTAGATTCGTATAATTTCCTTTTGCATGACAATCACGGGACCTAGGAACCTGCAGAGAAAACATATTCGAGTCAATCGTGCCTCAACCCAATCTCGTCACAATAATAACCGACATAGATCAAAATCTTAGAATCCAAGTCTTTCGAACAACAATAGACTTACAATAGATCAGCCTCAGCTTGAGCAAGGAGTTAAACGTAGAAGACGACCAAGCGCACACGTTTTGGTCAAATCAGCCAAACTACAGATTACCCTAGATAAATATCCACATGACTATAGAAGGGCTTAAAAGAGAGCAAATGTTCGGTTGTGATCCTTTGGTCCCACAGCCAGACGTAGGAGATACTCTCACAAACATAGATACTAGCTTAAGAATTCAAGTTGCACGAACGCCTGTGAGATACTCTGAGAAGGTTACACAACTATTAATTCTGAATATAGAGGCCGAAAAAGCATATGACTATTGGGTACTAGGGATTAGGGATTGATTCCACACATGACCATAGCAGGTCCGCAACAACCACGAGTCTACGGTTGCGACCCACAAATCCCACAACCCAACGAATTCACTGTAAATCGACATGAGATCCGGCTTACGCACATTAGTATTCATATCTACTCCACTTCCACCTATCATCATCAAACAGCTTATCCTTGTTAGGCGTAGCAGCCTAATAAAGATAAGGAGTTTCGACTAGACTGCATAATCACCCGTAGAGTCCACTATACCCATCATCCACCCTATGACCCCTCGTCCTGGAGACATACACGAAAATATCCCAAGTCATTTTTCACATATCCCATAACCCATAGATAGAATCACACCGAGCTCGATATTGATTGGAGCCTTCGAGCATTCATCCTGCCGATCGATCTATCACACCAATTCAGGTTAGGAGGGGCTTCTTTTCCTTAGATTCGCAGATTTCCTCTAGTGCACGTCGAAGACATAAGATTTCCTAACTAGTTTGTCTCGCATCCCACACATATTCCATCCCCATTGGTCGTGTCTTGGCATGACCTCGAGAGGTCGGGTGTGAGGAAGAGTTACTTGTAGATTCCCATGCTCGCTTGTCACTTTTCCATCATACAGCTTCCTCATGTTGCACTTCCAAGTACCACATACTTGTGTGAATTGTTCTCATATTGGGATGCGGATCGAAACACCTTCTCGTTTGCCAGAGTTAGGGGTGAGTGGTCCATCACCCTAGAGGATGTTTACTGTATACTGAGGGTTCTGACCCTTGGGTGGCGGCTGTCTCTTAAGACAACAGTATCTAGATCATAGGTGGTTCAGTGATCCACCTATGTGGGAGATGTGGTTGTATCGATGGGATCGAAGAAGGGCATGAGGATCCGCCCTATTATTGAGTCGAGACATTCCCTTGCTTCGCAAGGCCATTATGGGCATCCTCGCATCCAGTAATTATTGGGGAAAAGGGGGACACCTATTATATTGTTGGGCCCCTATTATTGCACAGATTGAGGGCCATGGACATGTCTACGCTTGGGGAGTAGATATCCTCAGACTACCTACCATGACTTATACGGGGTAGTCCATTTACTGGGGGTAGTCACTGAGCCACCGAATCTTGTCATGAGTTGGGTGTATGAGCACATTATCCCGTATGGGAGAGGTGTAGAGGTGGAGGATCTCGGGATCATCGGGGTAGCGAAGTGGATGGGGATGACAGTTCTTATAAGCACCCCACTAGCCAGGTGGATTCCCCGACTACCGCAGACATGGAGGCCACTCCTTACCAAGCCATGGAAGGGGTATGGGGAGAGGAGACCATCACTTTGATTTCCTATCGACCACCAGACCCGCTTATGACAAGGTGGGGAAGTTCAAGATACACCCCTTCGATGAGTTCCATAGTAGTTTGGCCTCCCCTATAGTGACATGCTCCCTCCGGCAATGCCAGTGTATAGATCTATCTGCGAGGCTCAGGGAGGTCCTAGAGGCTGGGGTTGGACTATTGTTACACCCAAGACTCTATTGTGGCTAGGAGGGTGGTACGTGTACGAGGGAGAGTCGGTGCTCCTCGGCACCCTTACTTTGGATTATCGTTGGTCTCGCTCATAGTAGTGATGAGCCCATTTACGTGGACTTTGAGTCTGAGGATTTCACTGGGGGAGAGACCAAGGAGGAGATAAAGGACATGGAGATCAGTGAGATGGGTGGGGGGGATGATAATGATCCCGAGTGGCATGATACCAAGGAAATCCCGCAGCCGAGAGGTTGGAGAAGAGCACGAGAGAGGGTGACTTTGGTTTCAGAGGAGTTACTCTCTCGGGACCTAGGTGGAGATGGCAAGTCTGTTGCAAGCCATCACATTGCCCCAGACATGGGAGAGGGGCACCAGTCGGTGGTGGTGTCAGTGGCAGGGCGAGATCCTAGAGATCCTTCGAGGCCTAGCGATCCTAAAGTGAGTTATCACCCTTCTCCTGAAATTTGTTTTAGTTAGACTCGTCTTAGTTTGTTATTTCTTTTTGTTTTGTTTACTCTTGGTTTTATCATTGATTGTTTTCTAACTTGTTTTCTCCTTTGTTTACAAATGATCTGGCGATGAGTGGTGACACTTGATTTGTCGAGTGTGTACCGATACCTTACTTCTCCCCTCGAAGAAGACTCGTGTTGATCTTTCCATGGACGTGGGGGAGCCCTCAAGCAGCCGGTAGAGATACTAATGTGTTTTCCTCTGTTTGGTATGTAGTGAATATCATGACTTCTCTCCGCACCAAGGTAGCTAGATACAGGACGGCCGAGTGCTTGATGAGGAGGAGCCATTCTCATGGTGAGATGGAAGCTACCGGGCATGATTGCGAACCCTCAGTGCATTCAGAGTGCCATCATAATCGGAGTCCTAGGCGTGGCCGTACACCTTCGAGGGATCCCATAGGGAGTGAGAGACTATTTTTGTAACATTTTTCTAGATGTCTATATGAGTGTTTTTGTACTTTTGGGCTCATTGAGTGTTTTGACCATGCCTAGTGCATGATGGCATTGTATATGAAACTTGATTTGTATATATGTGTGTGTGTGTGTGTGTGTGTGTGTGTGTGTGTGTGTGTATCTCTTTGGATCTAAACTCTTGGCATCTTGAATTTTGTGACTCATTTCTACATGTGTACTTAGATGCTTTTTAGAATACTATTTTCATGTTTTCAGAATGTATGCAATGGATAACAAATGATAGTAGATAGAATGTTTTACTCTGTATGTTTTTGTAATGCTGATATGAGATGATACTAACATATGGTAGTACTGAAATCTTGAACACTTTGGGAAACGTCAGTGATTTCTTCTTATGTTGGAAAAACGTGATGAATGCATAATGATAAAGAGATGAACTTGCCCCAATCCCAATTCCACGCAACTAGTAAGATGCGAGGGCTCAACACCAAGAGTTAGGAAGGGCACAAGTTATATGAGTTTGACTGAATGGAACGATGAGATACAGAAAAACTAGTAACAAAAACCAAGTTTGGACCCACACACCTACCCTACCCAAAACTACCACCAAGCTTAGAAGGCCACTTACTTTTCAGTTTATCTAGACTTAGATTCAGAAATGGCAACCTAGTTGACAAAATCTGGTTTTGGGGATTTGATCTCTTTGGAATTTAGATATTTGTTTTTTTTTAATAGGATTTGATTTGTGTTTTTAGCATACCAAGATTTGTTCATTTGTGTGACTGGACCCCCTACACCCTACCTCACGCCACTAGTAAGAAGCCTGGGTTTGTAACCAAAGGCAAGATATAGACGAGTAAGGGCACTTCTTTCCTTTCCCAACCTCACACCGCCAGTAAGAGATGTGGGCTTATCACTGAAGGTTGATGGGGCAAATAAGTGTGTAAAATAAAATATTTTGTTCACTTGGTGCTTTGAATTTCATTTGATTTTGACATTTCGATCTATGACTTTGGGATATCCTTTCATTCAAAAAGATTTAAGAGGGATAGATGTGACACCAAGAAGCTTCTAGAATGGACCGTAGGAAAGGACAACTTTACCTAGTAGAAAGAAAGAGAAAAGCCAAGTATGCAGCCTTGGTATGGTTTTCACAAACTTAATGAGAAGATTTGAAAATAGTTGATGTTCAAAGAGATGTGATATGAATGCTTTTGCCAATATTTTCAGAAATTTGCAAATGATTTTTTTAAGAGTAAGTTCCTGGACTACCATTTTTACAAAATGGACAGAATGAAGCAACTAAAAGACTAATGCAATGTAGGTAGCTATAATGTACTAGTAATGACCTTGATGTTTTATGCGTAAAACTGCTTAAGATGCAAGGAATTAACAGTTTCACCGAATTCCCGACCTTCTAGTGTGCACAAAATATTTACACCATTTCCATAGTCCTTCATGACTCAATATGGGCCCAACCATTTGGGCCAGAACTTTCTTCCTTCACCAGTTTTCTTATCAATCTGGTTGTCTAGTCTTAGAACTAGATCTCCTTCATATATTTCTCACTCATAGACTTTTTTGTTATACTACCAAGACATCTGATCAACATAGGCTCTATGCCATTTGTTCGGCGTTTAACCTAGCCTTGTCAAGGCTTTCTAGTTGAGAGATGTGTGCCTCCTGTAAGCTTCTTCATCCAAAATCCTTGTAATGAGATACGGAGACTACGTATTTCAACCTCAAGTGGGAGAACTGCTTCGCTCTAAATACCAAAGTGAGAAAAAGTTGCTCTGTTGGTGTTCTTATTGAGGTTTTGTGGGCCCACAAGGTCGGATATAGTTTTAAATGCCAATCTCACTTGTTCTCTTCGACCTTTTGAGGAGAATAGCTTTTAACATTTTGTTTCTTGCTTGGCCTGCCCATTGGCTTGAGGGTAGTAAAGAGAGGCCGTATGATAGTTTATCTTGAATTTGTTACATAACTCATGGACTTCATCATTTTTAAGGGAAGTGCCATTTTCTCGAGATAATGACTTATGGGACACCATACTGCGGAGATAATTTGGTTCGTAATGAATTTTTCACCATCAACTCGCACAGCACGGTGGAGAGAGGCATGGCCTCCACCCATTTGGTAAAATATTTTTTGGCTGTAATTATAAAATTATGACCATCGGTTGATGAGGGAGAGAATTTCCCTATCAAGTCCAACCCCCACTTGGAGAAGGGCCACGGGGTCGCTATTGGTTGTAGGGATTGTGCTGACATGTGAATCTCATGAGAGAATTCTTGGCATTTGTGGCACTTACGCACAAATTCCACTATGTCATGCTCGAGAGTGGGCTAAAAATAGCCCATCCGATGTATTTTATGAGCGGTGGCGTAACCACCTAAGTGGCCTCCGCATATACCCATCAGGATTCATGAAGAATCTTCTTGGATTCTTCTATGTTGATGCATCTTAGAAGCATTTCGTCGAAGGATTTACAATAGAGTACCTAGTCTAAAACAACATATTTAGCGGTAATAATGCGTAACCGCCTTCTTTGTTTTGACGTGGCACCTTCCGGGTATGTATGGTCCATGATAAAATTGATGATATCAGTATACCAGGGACATGTAGAGATGGGGGGCCTGGTTTTGACGAAGTATACACACTCATCGGGAAAGTCTAGATTTACCAACTCGCCTCCATCTAGTGGATTGTCAGCTAACCAGTCTACAATGATTTGTCCCTTAACATATTTCTAGTTTACGAATGTTAACTCAAATTCTCCCATTAAGGTTATGAAATGGCCAACCTTTTTAGATAAAGATCCTTGTGTGAGAAATGTTCGTAAATGGTTTATCTTTACAATGACCCTTGTTTCCTGGTTTAACATGTAATGTCTCAAACATTTTGTTGCAAAAATTATGGCAAGGCATTCTCTCTCTACCTATGTGTAACATGTTTCATAATCGAGCAACGTTTGGCTAATGAAATAGACCACACGTTCTCGCTTGTCATTGTCTTCTTGAGCCAAAGCATGCATGCCAATGAGACATGAGTGGCTCGTGAGTATAGGATCAAAGGGTAGTCTGGCTTGGGAGGCATTAGCATGGGTGGAGACAACAAGAAGAATTTAACTGCTTCAAAGGCCTCGTTGCATTCTTCAGTCCAATCGATGCTATAATATTTCTTCAATAGATTGTTGATTGGATGAATGACAAAACTTAAATCTGGGATGAACCTTCGGATTGCACCGAGTTTCCCAAGAAATGACCTGATTCCAGACTCGTCTGATGGTGGGATCATTTTGAGAACAGCCCGTATTTTGGCTAGATCAACATCAATCCCTCATGAAGATATAATGTAGCCCAAAATTTTGCCTCCAATCACATAAAACACGCACTTCTTTGGGTTTAATGTGACACCATATTTGATTAGTCATGAGAGGAAGATACAGAGCACTTCCGGATGATCATAGTGTTTCTTGGCTTTGGCCAACAAGTCATCCACATAGGATTCCATGATTTTATGGATAAGATCATGGAATATATAAGTCATTACCCGCTGATATGTAGCGCCGACATTCTTAAGACCAAATGGCATGACAAACCGTAGCAATATGTTCCCCAAGGAGTTATGAATGTGGTTTTGGCTTGATCCTGTTCAGATATTTTAATCTGATTGTACCCTGAGAACCCATCCATGAGGGATAGCAGTTCAAATCCAGTTGTTGCATCAACGATAACGTCAATGGATGGTAATGGGAAGTCATCCTTGGGACAAGCTTTGTTAATATCCCAAAAATCTATGCAAATGTGTATCTTCCCATTCTTTTTGAGAACAGGATTATATTAGATACACATTGTGAATAATCAATGGGTTTGATGAATCCCACTTGGAGAAGTTTTATTACTTCCTCTTTTACCATGAGAGACAATTTTGGCTTCATTGGTCTTGACTTCTGTTTAATTGGCTTCGCATCTAGTTTAGTGACAAGATTATGTACCGTGACTTGTGGTGCAATGCCTGTCATTTATTTATAATTAAATGCAAAATCCTTTTGATGTTCTTTGAGGATTTGGGTGTGTATTTCTATCTCCTCCAGAGTTAACGAGGATCCCAACTTCAAAATTTTGGTTCTTCCTTCGTTCCAATGTTTATGTCAATGGTTTCTTCTATCAAAGAAGTGTTACCTTCTTAAAATTCAGGTGGGGCTGGAGATAGTTCCAAGCTTTCTCCATTTTCTATCTCGTAGATATCAAGATCCTTCTGTGGAGGAGACTCTACCATGGGATTTCCAAAGTAGGAAGAAGAATGAGGTGTTAGGAAAAGATCAACTATATGGTGAGCAAGGTGTATCTCTGCATAGGCATTTAGATATTCAAGAGTGATTCTATCATCGTCAAATTGATCCATGATAGAAAAATCCTCCTCAGCTTCTCCATGAGTTAGGAGTGAATTTGTTGGTATTTTACGCACTAATGGTTTAGTATGAAGTGATACCATGAAATTTGTATCCTCCAACTCGTTGTTCAGGGTGAAATGGGAAGTTGAGGTTGTTATTGAGTCTGCGAGAAGGTTCTAATCTCATGGGATTGCTTTAATTGATATGAAGTTGAATACCTTGCTTAGATCTAACACCGTTGTTTTGTATAGTTGTAAATGTTCATCCCTAGTTTCATATACCTCAGAGACTTGGTGTGCAACTAGTTGCAATTCTCCTAGCACTCTAATGTCATTGACACCCATTCTTTTGGCTAGAATGAGGCCAAGGAGGAGAGCTTTGTACTCAGCCCCGTTGTTTGTACATTCAAAGTTTAATTTAAAGGTGAAAGGTAGGATCTTTCCCTCAGGTGAAGTAAAGATCACTCCCACCCCAGCTCCAAAATGACTTCTAGCTCCATCGAAGTGGAGAGTCCAATACTCGCTTGGAAAAATGGATGTTGGGATATCTATCATAGTTATTTCTTTTGCTTCAGGTTACCTCTACCATAAAAAATTCATCTAATGGAAGAGAAGTGATTCCCAGGGTGTGTCCCACACCCATGGAATCAAACAAAGAGGAGAATAGATAAGTATTTCTCAAAGAACTTGACAATTTTTGTGGTAGTCCCTAGTGATACTACTTTTATAGCATTGGTCTCACTTTTGAGTACTGGAACGTCCTCAACTGGATTTGAAATTTCCAACTCAGTGGTGGGTATAAACTTTTCTTTTGGTTGTGAATTAGTTGGTTTGACATGCTGATTTGTTGGAAGTTCAAACTCGGAGTGAACACCTGGTCTTTTCTTCAAATCAGCTAGGTGTATATCAAAGGGTTTTGGGTCACCTTGTGCAAGAATATTTTCCTAAGTGTAGAAATCTTATTTCTTGGAATAGCATGGAAGGGATTGCCTTCATGTTGTATCCATTGCTGACCAAGGATCATATTATAATTGGTTTCCCGATCTATAATATAAAACTTGGTGAGGACCGTCTTGGGTCCTAAAGTGACTGGTAAAACTATGGTTCCAATCGAAGTGGCTTTGAGGCTATCATAACCTCCTAGCATATTTCGCGTCGTGGGACGCTTTATCTCTCCATATCCTAACTTTTGAAGGAAATTGAAGGGGACTATGTTGATGCTGCCCCATTGTCAACCATTGCATGTTTAACATAATTATTGAGACCCAAACTCTTAAATGTAAAGTCGGGTCACCTCTTCGTAATTTCGGCGTCTGTTGGCATTTTGCTTATATTGAATATAAATTTAGTATCCCTATCCGGCTGCCCCGGAGGATAAACGTCAAAATCCACATGGTTTACTTGCATTTCTAGAGGAAGAGTGATGTTGATTAAGTGGCCAAGGCCTAATGCTTCTAAGAGGGCAGCCCTATGGGTGAGAGAGTTCTTTAACAAATCTAAGAAGGAGATGTGCGAGAAGGTTTTAGTTAAATCATTAATTAGATCATAAGTGCCTATAGGTTTTACCAATGTTTGTTGAGTGTTGTCTGGCTCTAATGAATAACTTGGAGTTCGTTGAGAAGAATAATCCCGTGCTCTTGTTATGGTTTTTACAGGTAGCTCAAATGCAACTAACTCTACTAAACCAACTATCTTAGTTTGAGGTCGAGTTCCTAATTGGGGTGATGGTGGATTTAATGAAGTTGAAGCTTCATGATCATTTTTTTCTGTCATGACACCCTTATTTGTTTCATTAGGATCTAGCATGTTGTAGTTAGAATGGTTTGGGAGCGGGTCATCAAGATCTTGAGGGATGCATTTTAAGGGGGAAGCGCCTTTTCGCATAAGTGTTTGGCGTGGGTACTACAAAATTTGCTAAAAACATATCTATAAAGAGTTGTTTTTGATCTTCTGGCAAACACTGCATGAATTTATTGTATTCACAACAAGTCCTAGTATCATGGCCTTGAATCTTGTGGAAGCCATAATATAGATTGGGATTATAATTTCGAGGCTGTTGATTTAAAACCTGTTGTGGCCCGAAATTCTAATAAGGTTGTTGGTTGTTAGAGTTAAAATTTTGAGGCTATTGCCTTTGGTTTTGACTCTGATATCCAACTAGGTTTTGATTTGGACTTTGTGTTTGGACTTGTCATTATTGTTGTTGTTGCCATGGTGGACGATTAAAATCCACCACATTGATTGTTGGGGTAAAATTATTATTTCACTGATTATTAATAGGTGGTGAAATGTTTACAACATTTTCCCTTTTAGCTTGGTCAGTTACTCCATCTGTTGTAACCTCATGGTTCTTGTTAAGGATCTTATGTCCTTGATTAGCGTTCCCAGCATTAGGATAGGCCGTGGTGTTCTGATTGGGAGTGTTTAATTTCCCGTTTGTCCCATATGTCTTACAACCACTATCAATCACTGCTTGGTCAATTCGGAGAGCACTCTCAAGTACTTCATCGTAAGTTCTTAGTGGGAACTTCTAGACTTCTTCCTTTATCTCTCTATTGAGTGAATTAAGGAATAAATCGCATAGTTCCATTTGATCCATATTTGGAGTACTACGATGAGTAGAGAACCGTATGCCATCTTTGGATAAAATGAGCGACATGATTCATTATGTTATTGTTTGATATGTAAGAACTCCCTGATTCCCATGCTTATCAATTTGTTCATGTCGAAAGCTTTGATGAATTTAGACACGAGTTGTTTAAATGAGTGTATCGAAGCTTAAGGTATTCTATAATACCAATCAAGGGCAATACCTTCTAGGGTCTTATGGAATATTTTAGTGACAAACCCATCCTAAGGGAGTAACTCTCGTATGGTTGTCGCATAGCCCTTAATGTGTGCATTCGAGTCTCCTTCCCCTTTGTATTTGAGCAAATCAGGAAGAGGTCCTGGAAGCATAATGCTTCATATGGTGAAGTCTAGGGGTTCTTTCAAATATTCTAAGTAAGTCCCTACTGCGTAGGCCTCAACCATCGATGGGGCTTGTTGAGGGGGTTGAGGGGGAATGGGTTGTTGATATGGCATAGTATATGCATTTGTAGGAACATAAGGGAATCCTGTGGTGAACGAACATCCCGAGAGAAGAGAACATGTCTCCTTGTGGTAACTTTGAATAAATGTTTAAGTAAGGAGGAGCATTGTTCTAAGTACGGGTTGTTTGGTGCCAATTTCGAGGAAGTGTCATGCTTTCAATTGGAGCAAAGTGTTTGAAAACGCGGTCCTAGTTGGTGTTTGTTTGTGGGTAACTATAAGGATTTTGAGGAAGGGTGCCTAACGTGCCTATTCCTGTAAGGAGGTTGACTGACATTTGGGATGACACGAGAGGGTTGGGGATTCTCGCTTGCCCAAAATATGAATTTTGGTTTGCTTGAGCAAGTTCTAACCCGCTAACCTTCTTAGCTAAGGCTGAAATGACCTCCATCGGTGAAGACACGGTGCTTTGCCTTAAGGGTGTTTGTTGTATAGCTTGAGGTTGTAAAGGGGTATTATACCCTGCTATGAATTGGTCGCTACCCTGCTAAGCTTCACCGAGTGTATTTCCCATAGGTGGATTTATGGGGGTGTTCTCTGGAATAGGGCATCGATTGTATTTGTAAACTCCTATAGGTGGATACATATTTTGGAAGCGTTGTTCACTTTTAATAAGCGTGCTAAGTACTCCTCATCCAAAAAGGGGAGTGGGTATGATTGTCTACTAATCGTGGTCCGAACAAGACCGAGGAGATGAAGTGGATTCTCTAGTAAACGTCATATTGTTAGAGCCTCGATGGCTCTAGCATTTGTGTGTTTGTGTAGAACCGATCAAACTCCTCAATTCGGAATGAAGAACTAGAACTAGTTCTGTGACGAGGAGTTTGAGATGACAAGTAATTACTGGAATAGTTATCAGCCCATGCAGAAAGTGAGGGTGATGGTTGTCTATTTG
Organism: Taxus wallichiana var. yunnanensis; assembly: GCA_018340775.1. NCBI lineage: Eukaryota > Viridiplantae > Streptophyta > Pinopsida > Cupressales > Taxaceae > Taxus > Taxus wallichiana. Next base: position 863,429,740 of record CM031238.1, read on the forward strand.
TTTGACTATAGTTTACTTTGAGACCTGAGAGAGGTCTGCCATATGCATCATATTCGACACATTCGGGGGGTATATGAATACCCGCAAAATAATGGGAAAGAGTGAAGGTGGATGGAAGAAATGAAAACAAAAAGAGGAATATTAGTTTATTTCACGTCAGGTTCACCAATTTTGTACGATGGAAAAGTAACATGTGAGCATGGGAATCTACAAGTACCTCTTCCTCATACCCGACCTCTTGAGGTCGTGTCGAGACAACCGGTGAATGTTGAATGTGGATAGATACAGACAAGCTAATCGGGTAATCTTAAATCCTCAATACGCAATAATGGAATCTACGAATCTAAGGTGAAGAAGGCCCTCCTAACCTGAATTGGTGTAATGGTTCACTCAGATATAATGTCATGCTCAGAGGCTCCAATCGATATCAATCTCGCCGAGTTTTTGCTTCTTGGTTGTTGGATACGTGGGAAGTGACCTACTAGGAGCTTCATATATATCTCAAGACAAGGTCATGAAAATGGTGATAGGCGGCTTAATAGATTTGTAGTGAACTATGGGTGGTTTTTGGTCTATCCGAGGAAAATATTAGATTGATTGGATTTTATGTTTAATACGAATAATTGTGCTATAATATCGGCGGGCAGGAGTGGCGAAAATCTAAATACAAACGTTCGTAAGTGGTGTCAATACTTGACTGGTTTTTGACCCGTTAGGTTGTGGGACTTGGGGATCACAACCGTGAGTTCATGGTTGTTGTGGACCTATTATGGTCATGTGAAGAATCAATCCCTTCTCCCAACTATCCAAGTAATTGTATGCCTTTTCAACCTCTACGTTTAGAACTAGAAGTTGTATGATTTTCTCAGAGTACCTAACAGGTGTTCTGGAAACTTGAATACGTAAGCTAACATCTATGTCAACGAGGAGGTCTCCCACATTAGGCTATGGAACCAAAGGATCACAACCAAATTTTTTTCTCTCATTCGAACCCTTGCATGGTCATTCAGGTGTTTCATCAAGGCAATCTATAGTTTGGATGGTTTGACCAGAATGTGTAAGCTTTGTCGTCTTTGATATTCAATCCTCTTAGTTGCTCACTAATTGCTTGTAAGTTTGTTGTTTCTCGAGAGACCTGTATCCTAAGGTCCTGATCTATATCAGCTAAAGTCCTGGGTAGAATTGGTTGAGGTACTATGGGTTCAAAAATATACTCTCTAGGTCCTATGATTGTCATACAAAACGATTCAACTTTTAACTAAAATTAATAAACTGATTACGAAAGAGGTATTTACACTATGCAAACATCCTTCTATTTTTTGTATTTTTTTAATGACGTATTTCAATGAAATTGAAGAGCAGCTACTCTAGTATATTTATAAAATGAACAACTAATCTAGAAACAGAATAAAAACAAGCAAAGTAACTTGGTATGGCTATTTTGTCGTGCAATTGTGATTTTATCCTAAATATCTAAGCAACTAAACATATTAAACTGAAAGGCTCTCAATCCTACCTCAGAAGTGATGAAAGAATCACAGTTTCTTAGAAACTATCAATCCCCATAGCTTCCCTGGTGATATCAAGAGTGAACTTTTAACTGAAATGAAATAATTCACTACTCTATTTGATATGTTTGTAATTAGAATTTTGATAGCTCAAACCTGGCGTTTACAAAACAGTGGTAAATCCAGTTGCGTGTGATTTCAACCCCTCAGTGTGATCTCCTTGTTCTGCATGTCCTCGTGAATCTAGAAAGTGTGTATATGATAGTATCAATAGGAGATAGCATTCGAACAATGGCAACTTTGGATATAGATCTAATACAATGCGAGTAGAGAGAGATAGGTCAAGTGAACAGAGCTTGACTATGTAATTCCTAGCGGAATTTATTGTGGGAATACAAAACAAGTGTACCGAGAGTTTCAGAAACTATCCTTGTGACAAAACAAAACCTGTAACTTTAATGGATTCTAGTCTAGAAATGAAGCTATTCTATGCTTAATCGATTGATTGTAAGCAAAGAATGGAACAAGACTGAAACAAAGAGATTATATGACTTCTAAAAGACCAACAATGGAAGCAAAACATGAATTGACAGAATTCTAAGCAAGAAATTGAAAGACTGAATAAGAGAATTGAGAAGATGAGGGGCCATTTGCTTGAAAACAAGATGGCTATTTATAACCAATGCATTTACTAGAGGGTAACTCCCATTTGATCTCTTTTACTATAAACAAAGGAAAAACACTATTCCCAGGGAGCAAAAACATTAATGCAAGCCAAAGTGGTTGAAGAAAGTGTGTAAATTTGAATATTTACGTTTGACGCGATCATCAGAAAAATCTGGAAAATGCGAACAAAACCGCCGCCACATGCAGGTGGCAGTGGGGCGATTCTGGGGCGCCTGTCGGGCAGGCGGCGGTCACTGGGATCGCCACCAGCAGGGGCAACGGTTCCATCACTGAAGACAAAAATGCAAGAAAAAGGGGGGAAAAGGGGAAAACAATTCATACGGAGGCTGAGCGGGGCATGCGGAGTACAAGCGTATACATGGCAAGCCTTTCTAGATTTTGAACACCTTGCAAGGAGACTTGTATCATCATTAGGGCATGTGTAACATTGTTCGGTGGTGCAAGTATCCTACAATTTTGGGTATGTACAGTCACCCATATTGTAATTAGCATCGAATCAATGGACATAATGATAATGATTGTTATGCTTTACAATGAAGAATCAAACATCTTGAGCGTCAAGGTTTTATCTCTTCACTACATAACATTATGTTCGCATGCCTATCTACAATTGTTACATCCTAATGGGTTCCTAAATCTGATTCGTCTATGTCTAATGAACATCATGCCATCACCTCTCACGTTCCTTCTATAGAAAATCAATTGTTGCCCAAGAAACCCCCTCTCAAAATCAATCTAACACCATCTCATCTCAAGTCATCTACGACACTATCAAGTCCACCTAAGCAACCTCCATTAAAAATCAGTCCAACACCTCCTCCTACTAATTCATCTACAATATTATTGAGTCAAACTAAGAAACCTCCTCTAAAGATCAATACAACTCCTCCACCTCTTAATTCATCTACGGTAAATAAGAAACCATTTTCTACACAAGACCACAAAAATCTAGTTAACCTCTTTCGACTTCCACCACTCAAGGATCCTACAACACCACCACCTCAGTGTCCCATCACTTTTGTTTAGGAAACTACTCCTTACATTGATCCACTTAGTGTCTTTGACTAGCTCTCCATCACTTACATACTTGGGGGCATCATAGCTTCTCCCCTTGCATTAATATCAAATGTCGATATCATCTCATGCACTTGACACTTCATACTTAATGACTAATCTTCTCTAAGAATTTTTACAAACCTCTTGATACATTTGTATCATCATTTCCTAATGACACACTCATGTTCTTATGGTTCTTACATCACTATTACGGGATCTCATATAATAAGAACACGTTTCATCTACCCATTATATCTATATACTACATACTCATTCATACATTTATCCGTCTATTTGCACATACAATACGCTCTCTCATCATCTATTGCCAAATAGTATTCATCACTTAACACACTCATCAACATATAATTGGGGGCATCATACTTCATCCCCCCTCTTCTCACATCATCAACTATCTTCCATCTTACACACATAGCATATAGTATTTTACATTCATCTCAATACATTTGCATCGTCATTTCTGACGATGTACTCTCATGCTATGGTTCACACTTGATTGTTGAGGGCATACTATATACATGAACCTCACACACTACACACCATACAATACACTCTACACATCACATTCTTCACACATCATGTGTTATTTACACCCCTTTCTCATAGCATCTATCACATACTATGTGCACTATTCACTATGAACATTCATGATATATCTTCCTCACATCTACTTTCATGTGTTGCGCTCATTTCCCTATGATGCACTCTAGTTCCACAGTTCATACTCACCTAATAAGGGTTATATCTAAATTTAACCTCACCACACACACACTCACGCATACTTTCGCTACGCTATATATCTTTCTAGCGCACACATTTCGACCATTTCCTAATCACACACTATTTTTTATAGTTCATTCTTGACAATTGAAGGGCATATATAAATGAACCTCATCACATGCATACACATTCATACTCACTTGGGGGGCACGCAGCTCCTATCACACTCACTCTACATTCCATTCCATTTACACTCCACAACATACTACATATCTTGGTCGCATTTAATCTTGCTTATATTTTATTGTTACATGTTAACTTTATTACACATATTGGATAGATATATTGTATGTCGTATCATTATCATACACATGTGTGTTCACTTTCCTTTCTAGTTGTGATCACAAATTAAATAGATCTATTGCACGTAGGATGGATGTTTGGCACAATACCTATTACCAGTCCCATATAAGTGCTTTGGGCATCCAATTTCATACACTACAGGTGTTATTGTTTCATTTTTCATAACACATTACTTTATCAAATTATACGTGTTTGACATAATTTTTATCTTACTAACATGCTAACAGGTGCTTCATGTGTAACATTTTTTTTACATGTCTATTTGATTCCATGGTTGTGTGTTACATTGTTTGTCATTGTATTCCATTATTTGCGGGCTTTGCCCTTTTCTCTTGTGTGCACGCTTGTCTTATTTTGGCTTGGTCAGCCTTGATTTTCTTATGACATCGTGAGTGATGTCCCATGTTTGAAACCCTCTTTTCGCATGTCTACATTATCTTCTTGCGTGTTGTCTTCTTACATCTTAGATTACACATTGTCTTCTTGTCTGTTAGCTTACATTTTACATGCATGTTTTCTTGTACTAACACTTGTCTCCTAGCCAATCTATTTTTATGTTCCTTGGTTTCTACCAAGAACATTATCTCCCCCTACAGGGAACATTTTAAACATAGCAGATAGTCCTCCTTTAGGCCGCATACTCCTTCAACGACATTGCATGCACCCCAAATGAGGGGGCATCATTTGGGTGAATCAGTCACCCCATACAACATCATATAGTCACATTTCAACATAAAATAGTACCGGTGTATGCAATGGAAAATTTGAAAAGCTATGGAATGAGGCTAAAGAACCTCAAAGCTTTGCTAACTCAACCATGCACCATAAGATTAGAGCTAAACAAGAAACTATCTATTTACATGCATATATAAATTTGAAACAAACATTCAAACCCTAGCATATCTAAATATCTCTCTACTCCATGAAAGCTTAATGAAATTGAACCAAGTTAGATTCTAAGCAATCAAATTTGTGTGCTGTTTACTCCATGGAGGTGAATGAATCTTACTAAGTGGCTACAAGACCAAGTTTAGCATATTCCTTTACTAACCTATCATGGATGCAAGACGAAGCTATTTTAATGGTGGATGGATGCAAGATGGAGGAGATCTTAACAATGGAGTATGGCCAAGATTCAAATTTTCTATAGCTTAAATCTATCACAAATGATTTCTAATGCCTTTCCAAAGTACTTGAGAGATTTTGTTATGTAAACAAGGTGTAAAATTGAAAGGGAGGGGTGACCCTTGTATTTATATTTTTTTGTTTGGAAGAGTTTAGAATTTGGGTGTATGTGGCACTAAAGTCTAAAAAGCACTTTAGGATCAGGAGCTAAGTAAACATGCTTTAGACTAGTTAAGCTTGGTTTAGGCTAGTTAACTAGGGTTTAGGCTAGTTAAACTTGATTAGCAAGTGATTAGAGACTCATTGAGAGTTGGGAGGATCGACTAACCATTTGTGACTAATAGATAGCCTAGGAAGCTTGCAAAATTGGTTCGAGAGAGAACTAGAGAGATTATGAATGGTTGAAAGGAGGAATGTTTATCTAACAAGAGAGATGTTAGCCCAATAAGTGATTATAGGAGGAATATGACCAAGAAGGTGTCATAAATGGGAATTCGAGAGTGGAGTGAAGAATGGGGAATTAACAAAGTGTCGTTAATTGAATGGATTGGATGAAATGCTAAGTGTAGGAATATTTAGGTGTCTACAACCGTGTACAACACAGTGAGTCGTATCAAATAGGGCTCAAAATCAGACTTAGCTCCTTAGCAAAGAACAAACACTAGCACCAAGACTAGGACAAGTATCACTGGGCACCCATGACCCTACTTGGATGCCTATGACCAGGGAGAAGTTACATAGCATTTGGCAGTTCAACACAATCTACAGAACTCCACACAACAACTTTTACAGGGCACACAATCCTTAGCACTAGACATGCGTGTATTGTACAACACTTTTTACTTTCACGTTGAATCAAATTGTTCAAATTTTACACACCATCTGCAATGGTGTTATACATTGTGGGAAGTAGTTAAAGGTTGGAGGATAACACTGGACTTTTCTCCCTACACTTCTTCCATGACTTGGTGTGAGATCACCCCAAAAACTTGCGGCAGTCAACTAGCGTGAAATCACCTAAAAAACTCATTCTTCTACAAAATCTTCAAGAACCTTTCTACACCCTTTTACTCATCACGGATTAGGTGCATATGTTCCTTTTTCATTTTCATATTTTACATACATTTTACACATTTCGATCATATACATGTGTATTTGACTACTTATTCATTCTTCTCTTTTACAGGTCTGTCCTTATGGGAAGCAGTAGTCACTTCATAACATCAACAACAACAATTACATCGACATCGACATCAACAATAGGCACATCATGAAATCTACACATGTGCTTTCACCCTAGGGTCACTTTCATCATCACTTTTTGCACTTTCTCCTCCTTAGCATCCATGCTTCACATTTTTATCACTCCACGCTTTGTCTTGTCCCTCAACATGCTCTCATCATTGATCTACATGGTTATCAAGTACACATCTCTTATATACTTTATGTTATCAAGCTTTCACTCAACAACATAAAGTGGGGGCAAATGTAGACACAAAATCACACACTTTGGGTATCTATTTAGTCTTGATTACATACTACTATTTATATAATTTCTAAGTAAGAATTTTACTAATTAACCCATGTCTTTGGCCACCTTTTTTTTTTTATTACCACTTTTGGTATTTCACCCCTACTTGCTCAGTCTTCCTTTTTACACCTCGGTATTTATCATCCTAGATATCGGTGCCCAATCGGGACACCGATGCAGTACCCTCATCCCCTCTACGCACCCCTAACCTCAATATACTTTGTTCACATATTTTGGGTCCTTTCTAGTTGTTTGAGCATATTATATTTTTGGTAGTTGGCCTTTTCGGGTTCAATTATGAGATTCAAGAAAGGGAATCATATAAATATAAAGTTATGTGATCATAATAAAGAACCAAGCACTAAACATTAACTATCACCACCTAAGGTTGCATCCATCAAGCATCTAAGAGCTCCATTACATACATCTAGCACCATCCAAGGGACACAAGGGTTGGTTATTCTATATACACTTCATAGGAGGGAAGTTCATTCTATTCCATGCACACATCTATTATATTTCTTTACATCTAGCTACTTACTCGTTATCAAGTGTGACACGCACAAGAGCCACCTAGGGCACGATTCCACACACACACATAGAACTACATTGGGTTTGAGATGTAGTGTAGTGCTTAGTCGTAAGATCACCATTATGATAGTTGAGGACAGTCGACCCCTCATTTATGCATCTTTCTTTTTTAGGATTTGATGTCTCTTTAAGGGTTTTGCAGGTCATTATTTCATTGCAGAGTTTCAAAGTGACTTATGTGATCATTATGCGACCTCATAGAACCAAATATGAACAACAAAAATACCTCGCAATCATTCAAAGGAGGTTTCCTGAGCATTTCCATAGACATGGATGCCCTGAAATAGGTCTAGGATGCCCATAGGTGCCCCTATCCCTATCTAGACGTCTCGCCAGAATATCATCAGCTCGCACACTTTTTACAGCTCTCGTGCAACGCTTCTCCCTCTTTGTTCATCTGGTCAACATTTCGTCATAGTTAAGGAATAATTGTGAAACAACTAAGTCATCTTACCTCTTCTTTGCACTTAGGGTTTCATATATTTTAGCTTAGTTTGATTGGGTTAATTTATGTATTTAACCATTTATTCATTTACTGCTACAATAACAATCAAATTAGGCATATGTTTACATATTTCTCTTAATCAATACACAATAGAGGTTTGTCCAGGAGACAAAGAAATGTCATAAACTTGGAGAAAACCATCAATGGCGCCATTTGTAGTAGAGCACTATAATGGTGTATGTCGAACACTATCGCTTAACCACCGCCACCCTAAACTCCACGCAATATCATCTCATTGAGCGGAATCATTACTGAGATAGCTATAGGATTACTTTTTGTTGCTTTTACAAAACCTATAGGCCTCGTATACACCATAAACACTACATTCAAATATTTGTTAAGACCAAACCAGAGTCCATCTATTATTCTCTATCAATAAATACACTACTTCATTTATGTTCTTGGCCATTACTTACTGGCCAACATCACATAAGTGTTCATCAATATCGGACAATGTGAGATAATCCTTTGTCAACAACTTGAAAACACCAAACATATTTTTCATGGATGTCTCTCTATTAGCCATCTAAAGCGATAGTATTCTTAGATATTTGGGCATACCAAAGGTCAAAATGCGAGTTATTAGTTTCATTGATATTTAAAAATCCCAATTAAAAAGTGACATTCTGAAACTATTGTGGATTTCCAATGAGTGATGCCCCAAAGGAAGCACGCTCCACTAAAGAACTCCTAAGGAATCACAATTGTCGAATGAAATTGTTATCTTTAAGAGCTAAAATGCAATATGTCGACCATTTAATGTTAATAAATCGTTCCTCGCCATTTCCATATTCTTTTCTAACTTACTTCTACAATCCACGAAATGACAAGGTGGAAAAAATATATTCCTTACTGATAGATTCATATTCAAGGAATTTAAATGGCACAAATCAAGTAGAGTTAGGTAAATTTAATGTGATTGGCTAAACAAATCATGTATCTAGTAAATCCAATTCAATGTGATTAGCTAAACAAATGAAATAGAATCCAATTCAATTCAACATGATTAAATTGAATTCTTGATTGACTCAATTGCCTAAACAAGTTAGCTAACTACTACATAGAATAAAATGATCATAGTCATTCCCAATTTCACTGTTAGAGTTACCTTTCTTAACGTAGCATATGCCCTTTGTTTCCCTCATGGTTACAGACAAAAGGGCGATCATTACTTGCATAAATTTTCTTCCTTGATGATTGCCAACATTGAACAACAATTTAATGTTGAGAAAATAGAAAATACATTTCCATGTCAACAAAATGCATTCACACTTCACTCTCTTAAAATTAACTATTTTATCGACAAGGAAATTCCACTATTGCGTATAAGTTAATAAACTATATAATTTTATCTAAGCCACTGTAATCGACTTGTTCTTGTAATAGTATTTTATAAAATTAAATTAGCTTGTCACTCCATGATTCATTGCAATTCTTTTGTCACAACAATCATGATGCAAATGTTTGAGACCTTCTACCACTCCCAAGGATATGTTGTGGCAAGCCTTCCAGTATAGCTATTTTGACTTTAATGCACTCCATAACTAAGCAAGAAGATAATATTTTTGAAGCAAACAAATTTCAGAGCTTTGATCTCGCGCCAACGCCAGACAAACTTTGATGGGCAATATTCAAACCCTTCAAATTTATAACTAGAGCCGATTAGATTTCCATTTTTATTTTCTCCATGGCTTACATTAATTGCTCGTATGTAATTTTTTGTTTTCCTCTTGCAATATCCATGTGTGCATTGATCAATGATCTCTTGCCAATGTCGATTGACTTTAAGGGTAGGATTCTAGGTAATGTAGCTTAACACTTCTTATCATATGATTTTGTCTCAAACATTGTTTTTTTCACTCAATTGAAGATGCACTAAAAATTCATGTTGTTAGTTATCCGAGTTCACCGGCACCTCCCAAGAAATATTGATTTCCAACCTACCCATATCACTTCTAACAACACCCCTTCCTAAGCAACAACCCTTCCAACGTAGACTTGCTCCTCTAGGAACAACCGCTACTATAAAAGACAACTACCTACCTATTCACAACTGAAAATTAGAATTCTAAAAACAATGTCAAACATAAACATAAAAACATATTATTAAATTTGTATATTAAAAGTATAAATTAAATTTAAAAACATATATACTTATAGATATAAGTGATTAAACCCTCATGGCAACAAGGAAGAGAAGGTGTCAGATGATCGCGACAAAGAGGAAACGATTTTCTATCTCGATTCAAATCATAAGAGCGACTCGGGCCCACTACATGTATTTATAATTTATAAGAAATTTTCTACAGACAACCAACATGAACGCCATGGCTGGTCAAAAGTAATATCTAATCGAAATAGAAGGATCAGACAAGAAACAAATATTTGTAGATTTAAAGAAGTTCCTATCCACGGTTCATTTATAGCTTCCGTCAACTTTTCTGGGTCCAGGAATCCTCTGTAAGTCATCACAATATGACGGAAAACCAGTTGTAAGAAATAGTCATAAATTACACCGCCCTACGCGCTAGTTAGATTGCAATCAAAGTCTTGATTTACGGTTGTATGCGCGAAAAAAGTAAATAAAATCTTGCACAATTTGGTTAGAAGAAAATAGTGAACAGAAATCATCTTGGATTGGATTTATGCACTCTTATGGCCGAGAGTAACTAGGTGCAGTGAGCGACAGAAAATAAAATTATAGTAATTATCCAAAGGGAGAGGAATACAATAGAAGGATTTTGGGGTTCCCAAACCTTCTAGCTCTGTTAGATCAGTTGAATCCATTTCTCTACTTTCTTTTCACGGGATAGAAATGAGAGAATCATGCATGTTTTATAGTTGATAATATGAAAAATACTTGAATTACGTGTTGATTATAGACAATGAAAACCCATATGGGAATCTCCCTCAACTGGTTTTGTGCCTTGTTATTACTATTGGATCCATTGGAAGTTGTATGCGGTCAGAATTGTGGGTGTTCCAGTGAGGTTTGTTGTAACCAGTATGGATGTTATGGAAACAACACAGACTATTGTGGAGCAGGATGTAGGAAGGTACATGCACTGGTAATAATTCCAATACCTCCTCAGGGAATTTTAACGCTCTTAAGGAAACCAAAACCAAGGATCTATTTAACAGTATTCTGTCCAGTGTCATGTTGCAAATATGCATGCGCCATGCATAGTTAATTCCACCCGTAGCTTTTTAGGAGAATAAAAATAGATTTAGTTTTCTTAGTTAACTCAGCTTTATCCTATTTTTAGGATTAGATTTAATTCAAATAAATCTGCTTTAATTCATGCACAGCATGCAACTGTTTTAAAGCAAGAGTTTAAATTTAGAATGCTCAGTTGAAGAGCTGTTAGTGAGTGAGTTATTTTATTTAAATAACAACAATTGTAATTGTTTTGTATGCACACACAAAAGTGTGAAATCTACATGGGAGAATTAGAGAAGTGTTGCACACACAGACTTCATTGTAATTTGAGCCAAAGCTCTGAGTATGAGTTAATTAATGGAAATTATGCATAGCAGTGCTGATTTGAATATTCTTTTGTTTATGCAAGTTATTTAATTGTTATTTTTATTTCTTTATAATGTTCATTGTATAAGACTGCAAATTTTCTACAAATTGGTATCAAAGTAGGTTATTCAGTGACTTATTAAATTGGTAGCAAGTTATGGCTTCTACATCCATCATGCGAGACGATGTAATTTAAGGAAAGAATTATGAATACTGGTGCCGTTGACCGTGAAGGTGTTATTCAGATCTCAAGACATGTGGGAGATCGTTGAGAATGGGTACACAGAGCCCGTAGATGCAACAACATATACTACACTTTCTCAATAGAGAAAGATACTTTGAAGGAGTTACGAAAGAAGGATGACAAAGCTCTTTTCTATATTCATCAAGAAATGCATGAAATCATTCTTCCAAGAGTGGCAACAACCAGTCAAGCAAAGACCGCATGGGATACATTACAAGTTGCATATCAAGGTAAGGAGAAAGTAAAAACCACCAAACTATAGTTACTTTGTAGAGATTTTGAGAATTTATCAATGAAAGATTCAGATTCCATAGAATCATTTTTTACTTATGTAGTGGGCTTAGTCAATCAAATAAAATCCCATGGTGAGATTCTTGAAGACAGAAGGATTATTGAAAAATTGCTTAGGAGTTTTCCTACGAAATTTGATCCTCTAGTTGTTGTTATTGAAGAAACTAAGGATCGAGTCGATTTTTATTGATGAGTTGCATGCATCACTAATCAATCATGAATAGAGGATGAATAGATCACATGCAAGTGTAGATTAGTATTTTGCATCTCGGACAACGGTATTCATGGCAAAAAAAAGAGGTAGTTTCAGCCCAAGAGGCAAGTGGAAGAAGTTCATCTAGAGGACGCATCGGTGGTTCATAAAACTCAGGTGGAAGAGGATAGAATCAAGAACATAGTTATGGTCAGAGACAATATAAGTCTCATGTTCAGTGCCATTATTGCAATAAGTATGGGCACTATACTTATGATTGCAAGAAAAATCAATATTATCAGGAGAGCCAAAATCAAAATCGGGTTAGAAGTTTTATTTCTAAACCTATGTTTCTTCCATACACAAGGATTGCCCAAAGCAATGCCTTCTTTATCCCCTATTAAATGTAATTTTTCAAAAGAAAGTCCATGTGATGTATGGTATTTGGATTTGGGTTGTAGTAATCACATGATAGGTAATTTAGATTTGTTTTCTAGCTTGGATGATTCAATTAAGAGTGATGTAACTCTTGAAATAACAATATTGTGTCCATAAAAGGAAAAGGAATGGTTAGTATTCTAACAAGAAAGGGGAGAAAACAAGTATGTAAGTTGTTTACTATATTGCAGGTTTAAACATAACCTTATGAGTATTAGACAACTAGTACAAAAAGGATACAAAATCTATATGGAGGACAATGAGTGCGTGATTGTGGACAAAGCTCCTAGCACTCAATTGATTGCAAAAGTGAAGATGAGCAGCAATAGGATGTTCCCTTTGATATTAAAACCGGAAAAAGAATAAATCAAAAAATTTTGCAACAAAAACAACAAACGGCTCGATTCATGACCAAGTCCTACGCTAAGTCAAATCGGTGGTAGAGAGGAAGAATAAAACCATCATGGAGATGGTGAGAAACATGTTGAAGGAAAAGCACCTTCCAAATGACTATTGGGCGGAAGAAGTAGCAACTTTTGTTTATTTTTTTGAACAGTGTCCAACAAAACTTGTTAGGAACATGGTTCCTCAACAAGCATAGACAAACAAGAAACACAATGTTTCATATTTCAAATTTTTAATTTTGTTGTGTATGCACATGTACACGATGAGCTAAGGAAGAAATTAGAAAACAAAGGAGATAAGTGTATTTTTGTTGGGTATTCGGATAATACAAAAGTGTAGAAGTTGTGCAATCCAATCACTTGAAAAGTTTTGATCAGCAGGGATGTACAGTTTATTGAGAATGAAGCATGGGATGGAAGTATAGAGAAAATAGTGAGTATAGCAATAGTTATTCCACATGATGATATGGAAGATGAAACTTTAGAGCAACAAGGTATTGTATCTACAAATCTTGGACATGCACCACAAGTGTAGCACAAGCTACACCTCCATCTACAATCAGGAGGTCACCAAGATTTCAGCCATCTTCAGCCATGCAAGAGACACCACAGAGAACACCAGAAGCTACTCCATCACCACAAAGCAGTCCTGCATCGAATAGTCATGTGCAGCGAAAAACATGGAGTCTAAGTGAGATTTATAATGTTGCTACAACTAATTCATTTTCAGTTTTTACATTATTTTCTCAAGTTGTAGATCAAATTTATTTTGAAGAGGCTATAAAGAATGAAGTTTGGGAAAAATCCATGGATGATGAGATCGATGCTATAACAAAGAATCGACATGGGAGTGATGGATCTTCCAAAAGGAAAGGACGTGATAGGATTCAAGTGGCTCTACAAGACCAAATACAATGATGATGGAAAAGTACGAAACACAAAGTAAGGCTGGTAGCAAGATGTTTTATGCGCAAAGTAATATGGATTGGTTTCATCGGCATCAAAAAAAAGCAGCCCATTTTCACGTTATCTTCTATGAAGCGAGTATGTAGTAGCAACAAGAGCGATGTATGTAAAGTTTTGGATGAGAAGAGTGTTGACAGATTACAATAGAAACAAGAGGAAGCTACATAGATTTTTTGTGATAACAACTCATCCATAGCGTTGTCCAAAAATCATGTTTTTCATAAGAGGAGCAAGCACATTGATACGAGGTATCATTTCATCAGAGAATTGGTTAACAACAAGGAAATTTGTCTTGAATTTTGTAGATCCGAAGATCAGTTTGCAGACATTTTTACAAAGGCTTTGGCAAAAGAAGTTTTCAAATATTTGAGAGATTGTTTGGGAGTTTTTGATCTTGCGCATGACTGATTTGAAAAAGCAAACGAAGCTCCAAAAGAGTAAAAGCTACAAGTTTGAAATTAAGGAGAGTTTTGTAAATATGCATACGTCATGCATAATTAATTCCACCCATAGCTTTTTAGGAGAATAAAAATAGATTTAGTTTTCTTAGTTAACTCAACTTTATCCTATTTTTAGGATTAGATTTAATTCAAATAAATTTGCTTTAATTCATGCACAACATGCAGTTGTTTTAAAGCAAGAGTTTAAATTTAGAATGCTCAGTTGAAGAGCTAGTGGGTGAGTTATTTTATTTAAATAATAGCAATTGTAATTGCTTTGTATGCACACACATAAGTGTGAAATCTACACAAGCACAATTAGAGAAGTGTTGTATGCACATGAGACTTCAATGTAATCAGTTCACATGATTCAAGTATGATAGACTGCGATGAGACAAATACCAAGTATCCTTGCACTAAGAGATGAAGTTATCATGGGTGTGGTCCTTTCCAACTAAGCTGGTGAGGTTTCATGCTTTTGCAGTCCAGTGACCCATTTTGGTCATTTGCCAATAGCCTAAGTCATTTTTTTTTGTGTTTCTGTCACTCCTAATTTGTAAAAATGGATTCCTTCTTATGAGTAATTTATGCATTTTGGAAAGCCATTAATTTGACCTTTTCTAAGCAATATCAAGCCCCTATTATAGAAAAATGTGGGTTGTGAAGTGTATCAATTTTGGTGGCCTTTCCTTGTCTTTATGTTATTGCAATTGATGAAGGTGCATTCAGAGACTGAATTGGTTTAGTATGTAATAATTGTCCAAAGATTTTTAAAGACTCTTCAATTAATGTAGCAGGCACCAATTTGAATCCTTACCATTAGAAGATACCTCATGAGCTCTAAATTTTACATTTTTAATAGTGAAAACATAAAACTCATATTTGTTTGTCTTTAAAAAGAACTTTTCATTACCATCTATTTTGCATTCTGGTATCATCAGGCTCTAATAGTATTTGTGTTTTAGTATATCTAAGAACTATACATTGGAGAGAGGGCATCTTGTAGTGTATTGATGGAGATTTTCTCTAAACCAAGCATAAAAACACCGAATTTGAGGAAAACCTATTCATTTTGAGTTTATAATCTCAAACCAACACCGCCCAATACTTAATAGTCATTGATAAGGAGGGGTTTAATACATGCAACAAACATATTGAATTTAACGAGATAGCCACTTCAATTGTTCATGGTCAAATTTGGCAAGCTGGCGGGTAAAATTCTGGTTTAAAAAATACGGCTTTAAAGGGCTACAAGTTTATGAATACTCTCTAGGATTATGGATTGGCGAGAAATCTTGAAATAATTTACACTATAAATATTTTTATGTAGCCGATTATGCGAAAAATTCAATCCATTTTACAATCATGTTATCAACATGATGCGGGGACAACCGAGTGTGATGTGCGATCTTGCATCAACCAAAAATATGTAATAAGTGGTGTCAAGCTTAGCAATTTTCATCATTTCATTGTAGAATAAGGTTTTGATAATTCGTTGTCTTGAAGTACATGTTGTCATCAATTATAGCATCTGATTTGAAAAGTGATCATTGGTTCAAAAGCATTTGAAAAACTCAAAGTTGGCATTTCGTTAAAGAATTTTCAGGGGCCATGTCAAGGTTGGAAAGGTTTGGACTGTTTCAAATGTCTCGAAATCATATGTCAAGTGGTTGGTTGATGGAAAATGTGTGTCCATCAAAAACTTGAATTCATTCCATACCCAACCAGATTTAGAGCGATTTTAATCAAGAGCTTTGTTTTTAGTTATGTGCAAGATGGGAGTGAGTGGAGGTTTGAGAAGGATAGAAGGCATCATTTATGATGCTTTGGATGCATATAATGTGTCTAAACCATACAAGCTCAATCACGTCAAAGGAAAACATTGTATAACTTGTTTTTAGCATAGTCACCAAATATGATTATATGAGAGGAATATATATATATATTCCTCTCATTTATATACCATACATATAATATATAAAATTTGATGTTTATAATAATCTACAAATTTAATAATTTACAATTTAAAAAAACAAAAAAAAAAACATATTATTATTAGTTTATACTATTTAGGAGCAATTTAAAGATGAAGTTAATGAAGGAGACCTGCATAACCTTTATCCATAGAAAGGTTTAGTTTAAATTGTAAGGCCGGAGTGTTGTGAATTGGGGGTCAAATGATGTGGGATCGGGACATGAAGGGGTGCAGACTCAAAAGCAGTGTGTGGGGAAGTGTTTAACGGGAGGTGAGAGTGTGAGATTGGGATGGGCGAGGCTCGAGGAAAGGTTTGCGGGAACGGGTGAGTAGGTCATTGTGTAGGATGGGGGCTCATACGGGGTTAGTTCGAGTCAAGGACAATAGTGGTGAGGGTCGGGGATTTGGGAACAGGAGGTTAGAATGGGATGGGGTGGGAACGGGGTTGGAGTATGGGTGGCTTAGTAACGGAGTTGGATGTTGAGAGCGCGAGATGGGAGCTCGGGAGTGAGGGACTAGCTCAGGTGAGCTAGCGTAGGGATGGGGGTAGTTTAGGGGTAGTTTAATAAAAAAAACTTTTGATTATATATATATATATATATATATATATATATATAATACTTTATACTAACTATAAACCGCAAAATAACAACCCTTTTGAAAACAACAAACTGAATTACTATAACCCACAAAATGAAAAGAATAGCGCTACCTTCAGAAAACACCAAACCCTACAAATAAGTGAGAATCTAAAAACAAAATATTCCCAAAAAATATCCAAATAGACAACAATTATAAATCAGGATAGATGTGATACTTTTGACACCGCACAAGACAAGTAAAGTGATGAAAAAATGACAAGCACTAACTCAACACGCCAAATATGTGAATGAGTATTAACACAATGATATGAAAGGGTGATTAATATGCAACAATAGAAATGTCAAGAGTCCATGACAAAGCAAGCAACATATCCATCGGTACCAAAACCTACACAAACACCCTAAGACAACACAGAGTAAAAATATTTCCCACAATGTAAACATTAACCAAAGAATACCATACGTGTGAGAAAATGAAATTATAATAGCAAACACTCGTAAGAAAATAATGGGTAAAGTAACAAGTTGTGAAACCAACAACAATAAATCGTGAGTGGGTCCCACCGGGCGTACCAAAATGTTGACCAGATTTCCTCGGTTCCTGTTTAGGGTAGCGAACTAGTACTAAAAGAAATTAGGTAACTCAAAACATGCGAGGGTTTAAGGTACCTCAAGGTGAGGATGATGATGTGGACAGTGCAAAGATAGCTCCTCCTCGTTGCAAGCTCAATAATCTACACAACAAAGAAGACTAAGAAGAAAAATGGATTAGTAGATATATGGAGGGTTTCCCAACTAAGTCGGCTCAAGAAGCGTGAGCTTCCTTGGATGGATGTCAACCCTCTTGTAGATAAAATAAGATAAAATCAATGATAATGGATGTGGACAACATGTAGAATTTGATATAAAACGGAAACTGAAAATGCTGATATATAAGGAAAATACATATCGATCAAAATAGATGTAAAGTGAATCAAACTGCATGAATCAACAACAATTTGGGCTAGATGAGAGGAACCTACAAAACAATCCTGCAAACTCTTCTGTTGTGGATGAAAGGATGCCAAGAAATGGGATGGCTAAGGGAATCACAAGGGCATTTGGATGGTATTATGATGATATTAGTGGAATCACAAGGGCATTAGGATGGTATTATGATGATAAGTGGAATCACAAGAATGCGATTTTTGCTATGATTTCTAGCTTATTCGAAAGAGAGGGGGAAGACTCCTATTTATAGCCCGAGGATGGGATTAACTTAAGTAATCATGATTTAGAAAATTTACCCTAATTAGGTGAGTGGGGATTATTTTTGAATATTAAATTCAAAGGTGGATTGCATATGGATTATATTTGAATATTTAATTCATGAGTGGATTGGATGTGGATTATTTTTTAATATTTAATTCATGAGTGGATTGGATGTGGATTATATTTGATTATTTAATTCTTGAGTGGATTGAATGTGGATTATATTTGAATATTTAATTCTTGAGTGGGATGACATGGATTACTTTTGAATATTAAATTCATGAGTGGGCTGACATGGATTACTTTTGAATATTAAATTCATAAGTTGATTTAAAGGGATTAATTAATCAATTAACATTGATTAATTAGGTATGTATTTTTGGTGGGAAATGGAATTAATTAAATTTTGGAGGGAAAAGGAATTCAAATGAAATTAGGAGGGAAAAGGAATTTGAATGGGCAAGCCTAATGAAGGAGAGGGGTGGGGTGAAGTGGAGGAACGGTGCCAAAAATTGGGGTCTACAAACAAATTCCTTGCAACCACTCAAAGGAGGTTTCTTGAGAATTTTCACAGACATAGGCACCCAAAAACAAGTATAGGGCACTCGTAGGCACCCCTATCCCTATCCAGGTGCCCAGTCAAGGCAGATTGTCATCTCACACACTTTCTAAGGCTCTTTTTGACACTTCACCCTCTCTGTTCATCCGGTCAACACTTCAGCAGAGTCCAAGAATACGAAACAATTAATTCATCTTACCTCTTCTTTACAATCAATGTTGGAGTATTTAATTGTTTAAGTGGGTGGTCTCTTGACCTTCCACCTCCACACCTTTCCATTTAGCTTCTCTCCTCCATGAACGCATGTATAAATATGCATATGTAATCTCTATATATTCATCCAATGCAATTTAATATTATTCATTAAATATCATTGGTATCAGAGCTTTAAGCGATCTGCAGCCTGTGCGCAGTGGTTGGAGCTTTTTTCTCCCGACAAAAATCTGTGTGGAGCATTCCACCAGTGACCTGTAGTCTATTGCTCGGAGGAGAAAAGCATGACACTTTAAAAAAACGTTCTGACAGAAATTTGTATCAGACTTGGGAGGTTAAGATTGCTAGCGACCTGCTTTTTGGGTATTTAGTGCATACACTGTCTTTTGTGTGGTGTTTGATGTGAATTGGAGGAGAAAATAAAAGCGCAAACCTGCAGACCTGCGACATTGAGGAATCTCAAAGAAGACGTTTCTCATACATGCGTCTGGCAGCGACCTGTGCTTTGCAACGTGGTGAATTAGAATTGGAACTTGTGAAGGAGGATTAATCAAATTACTGCGTGGAAAGTGGACCTGCTACGTGGGAAGGATTTTTTCTATTTTGTGTTTGTTTTGGTCTGCACCTGGAGATCTGCATGTTGGCGTTTGAAAAGTAACGTGAGATCATAGGCGTGGATTCATACAGAGTAGATGGAGAAAATTCCCATTTTTCAACAACCGGATTACAGTCAATTGAGAGGCGTATTTATGTTTCTGTTAAGGGAGGCCAAGATACCATTACGCAATATAAAAAAAAAGCTATCTTTAGGCGCCTGAGGTTGTTGATCTGCAGTGTCAAGGAGCAGCTCCGCCCCACTTTGTATTTCTTGCAGAGGCTGGGAATTACTCAGGTGGATAAGTACTCCTTTCTTCTGTCCTACAGTGTGGAGGAAAAATTTATTCCTCGCTTGGACTTTATTCAAAGCCTGGGACTATCCTATGATGTTGCAACCAGTATATTTGTAAGGTTTCCTACAATTTTTAAATTAGAGTATTGATGGAAAACCAGCTGCCCACTATCTTAGTCAGTTGAACATGTCGCATTAGAACATTTACTTGTTTAAATAATAATGAGCCTGAAAGCTATATCCACTAATTGAGTCGCGTGTTACTGGAGGTTACAGGATAGATAGAGGTCGGAAGACAATTGGCGTCTTATCGTCAGTCACCTACGATGAGGTGGCAATATGGCTTTGGTGACATTTTTGTTTTTGTTGAGCTTAGTGTGTTTTTTTGTTGTGTGTTTTTCAATAAAGATGCAAAGCAATTTCTAGTTTGGTACCTCCTGAATGAAGGACATTGTGAGGAGCGAAAAGCACTAAGTAGCGCTTGGTTCTTGTGTAAAGGGTTTGTGGAAATCTAAGAAACCACCGAAGTGTACAGTTGAGGCATCAGGTCACCTCCAAGTTCGTGGTGAGCCTGCAATCGAAAAACCATATGGGTTTGTGGTAATCCAGGGAAACCGGAAACCACCGAGGTGTTCTCAAGGATGGATGTGCTCAAGTCACTTCCAAGTTTGTGGTAATCCTATGGGGAAAACCCAAGGTGTCACCAAGACCAAGAAGCCAAGATGATGGCATGCCACCTCAAAGGTGAGCATGCTACATGGAGAGTGTAATAAACTTTTTACTATGTTTGGAATAAGGGGGTCCATTATCTGGAAATTTGATGTTTGTAGAAACAATGTAATAAGGGGGAATGTTGGAGTATTTCATTATTTACATGGGTGGTCTCTTGACCTTCCACCTCCACACTGTCCATTTAGCTTCTCTCCTCCTTGAACGCATGTATAAATATGCATATGTAATCTCTGTATATTCATCCAATGTAATTTAAAATTATTCGTTAAATATCACTTAGGGTTTCATATATTTTGGCTTAGTTTGATTGGGTTGATTTATGTACTTAATAATTTATTCATTTATTGGTACAATAACAATCAAATTAGGCATATGTTTACATATTTCACTTAATCAATACACAACATAGGCTTGTTTAGTAGACAAAGAAATGTCATTGACTTGGAGAAAACCATCGGTGGTGTCATTTGCAGTAGAGCACTATAATGGTGTATGTCGAACACTACCACTTAACCACCACCGCCCTGAACTCCACACAATATCATCTACTAGGCATAATCATTATAGATAGTTGTAGGATTAATCTTTGTTGCTTTTACAAACCCCATAGGCCCCAGATGCACCATAGATGCTACATTGGGATATTTGTTAAGACCAAACTAGGGTCCATATGTTATTCTCTATTAATACATACACTAATTCATTTATGTTCTTGGCCATTACTTACCGCATCAACATCACATAAGTGTTCGGTCAATATTAGGCAATGTGAGATAACCCTCTATCGACAACTTGAAAACACAAAACATATTTCTCATGGGTGTCTCTCTATTAGCCATCTGAATGATAGTCTGCTCAGAGATTTGGGCATACCAAAGGTCAACATACCAGTTATTAGTTTCATTGATATTTTAAAAATCCCAATTCAAAAGTGCCATTTCGTGAAACTATTGTGTGATTTCCAATAAGGGATGCCCAAAGGAAGCACGTCTCCACCAGCAACTCCTAAGAAATCACAGTTGTCGAATGAAATTGTTATGCTAAGAACTAAAATGCAATATGTCATACCATTTAATGTTAATAAATCATTCTTCGCCATTTCCATATTCTTTTCTAACTTACATCTATGATCCACAAAAATGATAGGGTGGGAAAAATATATTCCTTACTAATAGATTTAGATTCAAGGAATTTAAATGGCACAAATCAAGTAGAGTCAGGTCAATATCTAGTAAATCCAATTCAACGTGATTGGCTGAACAAATGAAATAGAGTCAAGTCAATTCAACATGATTGAATTGAATTCTTAATGGATTCAATTGCTAAAACAAGTTAGTGACTACTACATAGAAGAAAATGATCATAGTCACTCCCAATTTCATTGTTAGAATTACCTTTCCTAACGTAGCCTATGCCTTTGTTGCCCCCATGCTTGCAGTACATGTAAGGGCGATCATTACTTGCATAAATTTTTGTCCTCAATGACTACCAACATTGAACAACAATTCAATGTTGAGAAAATAGAAAATACATTATTAGATCAACAAAATGCATTCACACTTCACTCTCTTAAAATCAATTGCTTTATCGACAAGGAAATTCCACTATTGCATATAAGTTAATAAACTATATAATTTTATCTAAGCGATTGTAATCCACTTGTTCTTGTAATAGTATTTTATAAAATTAAATTAGCTTGTCACTTTATGATTCATTACAATTCTTTTGTCACAACAATCGTGATGCAAATGTTTGAGACCTTCTACCACTCCCAAGGCTATGTTGTGGCAAGCCTACCAGTCTAGCTATTTTGACTTTAATGCGCTCCATAACTGAGCAAGAAGATAATATTTTTGAAGCAAACAAATTTCAAAGCTTCAATCTCGCGCCAACGCCAGACAAACTGTGAAGGGCAATATTCAAACCCTTCAAATTTAGAACTAGAGCCGATTAGATTTCCATTGTTGATTTCCTCCATGGCTTACATTAATTGCACGTGTGTAATTTTGTGCTTGCCTATTGTAGTATCCATGTTCGCATTGATCAATGATCTCTTGCCAATGTCGATTGACTTTAAAGGTAGGATTCTAGGTAGTGTAGCTTAACATTTCTTATCATATGATTTTTGTCTCAAACATTATTTTTTTCACTCAATTGAAAATGCACTAAGAATTCATGTTGTTAGTTATCCGAGTTCATCGGCACCTCCCGGCAATATTGATTTCCAACTCGCCCATATCACTTCCGACAACACTCTTTCCGTCAACAACCCTTCTTCGGGGTAGACTTGCTCCCCTATAACAACGACTAGTATAAGAGACAACTACCTACATATACATAACAGAAAAACAATGTAAACAAAACATATAAAAACATATTATTAAATTTGTATATAAAAAGTATAAATTAAATTATAAAAACATATATATTTTTATATATAAATGATTAAACCCTCGTGGCAACAACAAGAGCAGGTGGCGGATGATCGCAACAAAGAGGAAATGATTTTCTATATCGAGAAATTCAAATCATACGAGCGACTGGGCCCACTAGTTGGACGGAAATGGATGTAAACGGCCTCATATCGGTCAAACGCCACGTAGACCGCTGTGCCACATCACACCTCCTTGCGAACTTGCGTGACGGATAGGGACAGCGCTACATGTATTTATAATTTATAAGAAATTTTCTACAGACTACCAACATGGACGCCATGGCTGGTCAACAGTAATATCTAATCGAAATAGAGGGATCAGACAAGAAGGTAGTTGTAGATTTAAAGCCAGTCTTGTCCATAGTTCATTTATAGCTTCCGTCAATTTTTCTGGGTTCAGGAAGCCTCTGTAAGTCGTCACAATATGATGGAAAACCAGTTGTAAGAATGAATCATAAATTACACCGCCCTACGCGCTTGTCAGATTGCAATCAAAGTCTTGCTTTACCGTTGTATGTGTGAAAAAGTAAATAAAAGCTGCTCCGCTTTGATTCAGCCTGCACAATTTGGTTGGAAGAAAATAGTGGACAGAAATGAGCTTGGATTGGATTCATGCACTCTTATGGCCTAGTGTAACTACGTGCAGTGAGCGACAGCGAATAAAATTCTGGTAATTATTTGAAGGGAGAGGAATACAATAGAAGGATTTTGGGGTTCCCAAATCTTCCAGCGCTGTTACATCAGCTGAATCCATTTCTCTGCATTCTTTTCACGGGACAGAAATGAGAGAATCCTGCATGTTTTATAAATTGATAATATGAAAAGACTTGAATTATGTGTTGATTATAGACAATGAAAACCCGTATGGGAATCTCTCTCAACTGGGTTTGTGCCTTGTTATTTCTATTGGATTCATTGGAAGTTGTATGTGGTCAGAATTGTGGGTGTTCCAGTGAGGTTTGTTGCAGCCAGTACGGATATGGTGGAAACAGCACAGACTATTGTGGAGCAGGATGTAGGGAAGGCCCGTGCACTGCTAAGAATTCCAATACCTCCTCAGGGGATTTTAACGCTGTTAAGGAGACCAAAACCAAGGATCTATTTAACAGTATTCTGTCCGGTGCCACAGAAGATTGTGAAGGAAAAGATTTCTATACATATGATTCATTTATAGCTGCAGCAAATACTTTTCCTGCTTTTGGAAGGACAGGATCAGCAGAGGTTGCCAGGAAAGAAATGGCAGAATTTTTTTCGAATGTGGTTTTCATGATTGGAGGTGATCACATTAACAATTTTTTTTTTTTGGGTTATTGATTTTTTTGTTTGGTAAGCTGAGGGGCTTTGCAAACTAGGATGGATAGCTTGTTGTCTTGCTCCATCTTAAACACGGAGTTAACTCTCAAGTCTT
Source organism: Taxus wallichiana var. yunnanensis (assembly GCA_018340775.1). Taxonomy (NCBI): domain Eukaryota; kingdom Viridiplantae; phylum Streptophyta; class Pinopsida; order Cupressales; family Taxaceae; genus Taxus; species Taxus wallichiana. The sequence goes on from CM031238.1 coordinate 863,454,412, forward strand.
GACTACAGAGTTCTGTTATATCAATGCAATCGGTTCAAATGATTCAACTATGATAGACTGTGATGAGACAAATACCCAGTATCCCTGCACCAAGGGACGGACTTATCATGGGCGCGGTCCTTTCCAACTAAGCTGGTGAGTTTTCTGGCTTTTGCAGTCCAGTGACCCATTCTGGTCATTTGCCAATAAGCCTAAATTATTATTTTTTGTCCTTCAACCACTTGTAAGAGGTATTTGTGATTATATATTACTTGCAAAAGGCTCCCCATATTGTTTACAAGAGAGAAAGAATGATGACCATGCCTCTTAATTGCAGTTATAATTTGCAACAATGGATTCCTTCTTACGAGTAATTTATGCATTCTGGAAAGCCGTTAATTTGAAATTTTTCTAAGCAATATCAAGCGTCAGATTTTCCCTATAATAGTCAAAAAAATGTGGGTTGTGAAGTGTATCAAGTTTGGTGGCTTTTCCTTGTCTTTATGTTATTGCAATTGATGAAGGCACATTCAGAGGCTGAATTGGTTTAGTATATAATAGTTGTCCAAATATTTTTAAGACTCTTCAATTTAATGTAGCAGGCACCAGTTTTAATCCTTACCCTCAAAAGATACCCCATGAGCTCTAAATTTTACATTTTTAACAGTGTTCAAACATAAAACTCATATTCAATCTGTCTTTAAAAAGGAACTTTTCATTGCCATCTACTTCGCATTCTGGTATCATCAGGCTCTAATAGTATTTGTGTTTCAGTATATCTAAGAACTATACATTTGAGAGTGCATCTTGTAGTGTACTGATGGAGATTTTCTCTAAACCAAGAATAAAATACACTGAATTTGAGGAAAACCTATTCATTTTGAGTTTATAATTTCAAACCAGCACTGCCTAATACTTAATAGTCAGTGGTAAGGAGGTTTGATACATGCTATAATAGAAAAATGTGGGTTGTGAAGTGACATATTGAATTTGACATATGGCCACTTCAAACATTCATGGTCAAATTTGGCAACCATGAGCAAGTAAAATTCTGGTTTACAAAAATAACTAGCTTTAAAGGGCTATAAGTTTACGAATACTTGTTAGTGCAAATTCATAGCACCCCCAAAATGACCTATGGATCTACTTTTCTAAGGCAATGTCATTTGGTGTGAATGCACAACATTGAGCTTTCCCAAAGTATGGGACCTTTGCAAATGGGGAAAGCTCTTCAGAGAAGGTTGGTTCCTCTTTCTAAACTACCTGCCACAAGCTATTCTAGTGCAGGAAAGTTAATCTAATCCTAATCTAACTATGCCAAGGAGACAAGAGAGAGAGAGAAAAGAGGGAAAAATAGAGCCTACACTAAAATGGTGATACACCAGAGAAGGAAAATGTTGAACATCTATCAAAACTGCCATGGAAACAAAGAGAGGTGAGCAATGGAAAGGATGGACAAGTGCATCACAAAACCAAGGATGGATTTCACACAAAAAATGTTCCAAAACTCCATGAACACAGCCCCAAAACCTGCAATAGACATTCAAACATGCACAAATACCTACAATGAAGAGAGGCAAGAAGAAAACAAGCAAAAACGAGCAAGGATGGACAAATGCATCACAAAACACGTTTTTTTATTGCTCAGAAGTTTGCACAAAACATCATTTCATTGGTAAGAGGCAAAAACGCCATTATAGAGCAAGGGAGGAGGTTCAAACTCCATTTTGACCCTGGGGAAGAAAAGAAGGGAGAGGCAGAGAAGAATGATGAACAACCTTTACAAATGAGCCAAAATTGGCTTTTAACCATCGAGTAGAATGGAAGAAAGGAGAAAACATGGGAAAATTGATTTGGGACTTCAACCACCGACAAGATTCATCTAATGGGCCTGAAAAATGATGGGTTTCCATAAAAAATCCCATACTTCAAAGTACATTGCTTTACAGAGCAAAACAAAGGCCCATACTTCATTAATTTTGGTGGTTGGAGTTGTTTTTTGTGTTTTTTGCATGCCAGATACATTTTTCCATTTTTCTCCCACAAATCTCCATCAAAAATCAAAATTGAAGATTCCATCATGTAGAGGATTTCAACAGCTTTCCAATGATATAAAGAACGTGAAAATCCGAGCTCGGGATCGAAAGTTATGCCCCTCTGAAGATTTAGGGCAAAAATGGCAATTTTAGGGCAAAATTCGGGTTGGTGGGCTGAAACTTGAAAATTTTCCATTTTTTGAATTTGGGAAAATTTCCCAAAATTCCCATGCCCCACCGCTCCTCTGCCACATGTCACTTTCCCATTAGCTGATGGAAACGCGGGCTCAAACCTCGCCTTTTTCACTTTGATTTTTCATTGGGAAAATTTCCCAAAATTTTCCCCGTGCTCCGCCGCTCCTCTGCCATGTGTCGCTTCCGGTTGCTTGGCGGGGTGCGCTTCTTTTTCTCCATTTGTGCCTCTGTCACTTTGGCAAAAAACCAAAGTTTCCTCCGCGCCTCCGACTCCCGCCATTGTCATGGACATGTGTCGCTTCCTCATTGGCCGTGGGCCTTCCACAACTTTTTCTCCATCCTCCTCCACGGGCTGCGGGCCAAAATTTTCCCTTTACGCCCTTTGCCCTCTTTGGAAAATTTTCCAACTTACTCCTCTGCCGGCCCGACCTCCGCTGCCACGTGGCACCTTCTCATTGGCCACGGGCTTGTCAAGGGAAAATTTCCCCAAAAAACTCCATCGGGCCATAACTTTGAAATATTTGGAGTTAGGAGGAAAATTTTACCTTTCTGGAAAGGGGAAGAAAAATCCTATCTGATGGAGCCATTTCCAGAAACCCTTGAGTGCTTGAAATGTGTGAAAATTGAAGTTGAAGCACAAGGAAGGGAAGAATGAAGGCAAGTTAGCCAAAATAAGCAGGGGGCTCATTTTGGATAACAATTTGGCGACTCTCAGGGGTCATCTGCCTGCTAGATGAATGATCAGTGGCCTTTGAAGCATCCATTGGGCATGGAGTCAAGCCTGATAAACTGATTCTGATCTGAACTATGAAAATCTAACCTCTGAGCCACTTGGAAACCCACTGAAACTTGGAGCTGATCTTCACCAAAACCCACTGAAATGGATTGTGCAAGAGCAACACAACAACACCAAAAACTATGTACAAAATTGGAAATCATACATACCCCAAGTGGGATATGCAGAGTGTGCACAAGCACTTCTTCTGCTGAAAGCAAACCTACCTACTCTACTCTAACTGGAAGCAAAGGTGAGCTAAACAAACCCTGCAACTGGTTGTGCAAAATAGCTTCCTTTCTTCAAAATGGGCAGCCATGCAATTGATTTGGAGCTGATCATGGCTGTTAGGATGAGTGGAAAATCAACAAGAAGCTGGTCTTCTACCCATATCAGCAAGGTGTCAACTGAAAACAAGTTAGATACCTCTTTTAGTTGCTTTGCATTTGGATTGTAGAGGTATTGCAACTGATCCTTGGTGCTTAGATGCTCATCCTCATGCTTAGAAGCAAGCATGACTAGTTGTGACTTCTCCTTTGGCTCCAATGAAGCCAAATACCTTATTGGGCAAGGTCTGATCCGTTTGATATGCCCATTGCTTTGATTTTCAACTCCAAAAATGGAGTCCTCTTGTAGACCTTCTTGGATGGATGATGTGGGAGAAGTGATGAAGTTCTTTTGTTGTTTTCCTTCTTCCTCCAATGAAGAACATGGAAGATTAATATCTTCCAATCTTGGCTCCAAAAGGCTGTTATAAAATGCAGGCTGCTGCAAATGAATGCTCTCCTTCATGGCAGCAGGTTCTTGTGTTTGGAATGTGGGTGATGAAGGAGAAAATGGCGTGATTTCAACCTGGTTCCTCTTCATCAAAACAGTCTTCCAAATCTGACAGATAAACTGCCTCATTGTTGTCCTGCTGCAAATGCTCAACCTCCCCCATGGTGTTATTTTGATTTGTAACTTGATCACCATGGTTTCTTTCATCCTCCAACATTGAGTTTGAGAGATCAAACTCTTCTTCAACACTAGAAGTCGAGAGAGATGAAGTAGAAAGAAGAACTGAAGGTTCTTCTATAGCCTGCTTTGTGCTCAAAGCTTTTGGATCTGCACTTTTCTCCTCCACAGCTGGAATGTGCTCCTCTTCTTTTGGATTTGGAGTAGCTTCTCCTTCCTCTGCTGCTTGAAGACAATCTTGCTCTTGATTGAACTCTTCCTCTAGCATGAAGTTTGTCAAGTCAAACTCTTCAATCTGCTGCTCTAGAGGACAAGTTGGGGCTGCAAGATCTCTTTTAGAGCTTTCCTCTTCCATGGCTGATTGTGCAACTTGAATTGGATCAGCATCTTCTTCAAGTAGAGTGCCAACATGGACACTACATTCTGAGCAAATTGATTGCTGATTTGCTTCTTCTTTTTGCTCTTCTTTTGCTGCAACAAAATCAGTCCTAACCACCACTTGTTCTTCAACCTTGGCCTCCTCTGTTGGTTTCACCATCAAGGGGATTTTGTAATCCCAAATTTAAGAGCCAAGCTTACCAAACTTATGATTTTTTCTTCTTTGTTTGGCTCTTCTTCTTGCTAGCCTTCATGATTGATTTTTTTGCAATTTCTTTTCCCCACATGGAATTGGGAATGCAAGAGGAGGGGTGGGTTGTAACTCAATTGATTTTGTAATTATTTTTTGTGGTGGAGGAGATGAAATTTCTTGTTTCCTTGGAGTGGAAGGTATTTCTTTTTGCTCTTGTGGAGGGATTTGAATTTGGAAGAGAGAGAGAAGAAAATTGAGATGGGATGGAAGACTAGGGGATGGAGAAATGGAATCAACTCTTGGGGCAACATGGGCTGGATTTGGAATTTGGCATTCAAAATGAGATGGTGTTGCTTGAGGAATGGAAGGAGAAAAACCAGATGATGGTGTAGAACTTACCCATTGACAAGGTTGCTCAACACCAAATTTATAGGCCTCTATCTCCACTGTCCATTGTGCAAGTTGGGGCAGCATCTCCATCATGAAGTCCAACTTCTCCTGAGGGCTGAAGTGTCTTGGAAAAGGGCCAACCCATGGACAAAGTGCCTGTAACCAATTTTGAAAGCCTTCATTTGAGTGTTGCTCTTGATTGCACCATGCCAACCTCCATTTTTTGGATCTTCTCCACAAAATCAGCATCTTCCATTTGATTGTCTTCATTGTTTGCATACTCTGCTCTTGGAAAGAACCATAGCCAAACTGATTTTGCACTTATTGCTCATATGGATATGCATACTGATTTTGAATTTGATCAAAATGCTGATTTGAAGGAGTTGTAAAACATGTTGGAGGTGGAATATACTGCTGTTGTAAATGTGAATTCCATGATGGAAATGAAGTCATGATTGCACAACTTCATGAAATGAAAGAAGATGGAAGAGATGGAAGGAAGAATGGATGAAAAATGAATGAAAATGAATGAAAAGAGGGTATGCAACTCAGAGAATGAGTTATTTACCAGATGGAGTCACCAGATGTGCTTTTGAATATGCCTCCAAAGGTTGAATCTTAACAGGAACACACCAACCTGTCAAAAATAAAGTGGAAGACCTCTAAGGTCCCACCGGGCATGCCAAAAATGTTAGTGCAAATTCACAGCACCCCCAAAATGACCTATGGATCTGCTTTTCTAAGGCAATGTCATTTGGTGTGAATGCACAACATTGAGCTTTCCCAAAGTGTGGGACCTTTGCAAATGGGGAAAGCTCTCCAGAGAAGGTTGGTTCCTCTTCCTAAACTACCTGCCACAAGCTATTCCAGTGCAGGCAAGCTAATCTAATCCTAATCTAACTATGCCAAGGAGAGATAGAGAGAGAGAGAGAAAAGAGGGAAAAACAGAGCCTACACTAAAACGGTGATACACCAGAGAAGGAAAATGTTGAACATCTATCAAAACTACCATGGAAACAAAGAGAGGTGAGCAATGGAAAGGATGGACAAGTGCATCACAAAACCAAGGATGGATTTCACACAAAAATGTTCCAAAACTCCATGAACACAACCCCAAAAAACAATAGACATTCAAAATGCACAAATACCTGCTGATGAAAAGAGGCAAGAAGAAAACAAGCAAAAACGAGCAAGGATGGACAAATGCATCACAAAACACGTTTTTTATTGCTCAGAAGTTTGCACAAAACATCATTTCTTGGTAAGAGGCAAAAATGCCATTATAGAGCAAGGGGAGGAGGTTCAAACTCCATTTTCGACCACCGGGAAGAAAAGAAGGGAGAGGCAGAAGAAGAATGATGAACAACCTTTACAAATGAGCCAAAATTGGTTTTTAAACATCGAAAGCAGAATGGAAGAAAGGAGAAAAAACGGGAAAATTGATTTGGACTTCAACCACCGACAAGATTCATCTAATGGGCTTGAAAAATGATGGGTTTCATAAAAATCCCATACTTTAAAGTACATTGTTTTCTGAGCAAAACAGAGGCCCATACTTCATTAATTTTGGTGGTTGGAGTCATTTTTATGTGTTTTTTGCATGCCAGATACGTTTTTCCATTTTTCTCCCGCAAATCTCCATCAAAAATAAAAATTGAAGATTCCATCGTGTAGAGGATTTCAACATCTTTCCAATGATATAAAGAACGTGAAAATCCAGAGCTCGGATCGAAAGTTATGCCCCTCTGAAGATTTAGGGCAAAAATGGCAATTTTAGGGCAAAATTCGGGTTGGCAGGCCGAAACTTGAAAATTTTCCATTTTTTTAATTTGGGAAAATTTCCCAAAAAAAATCCCCCGCCCGCCGCTCCGCTGCCACATGTCACTTTCCCATTAGCTGATGGAAACGCGGGCTCAAACCTCCCTTTTCACTTTGATTTTTCATTGGGAAAATTTCCCAAAATTTTCCCGCTCGCCGCTCCTCTGCCACGTGTCACTTCCTAGTTGCTTGCTGGCAGGGCGCGCTTCTTTTTCTCCATTTGTGCCTCTGTTGCTTTGGCAAAAACCAAAGTTTCCTCCATGCCTCCGACTCCCGCCACTGTCATGGACACGTGTTACTTCCTCATTGGCCACGGGCCTTCCGCAACTTTTTCTCCATCCTCCTCCGTGGGCTGTGGGCCAAATTTTTGCCCTTTGCCCTCTTTGGAAAATTTTTCAACTTACCTCCGCCGGCCCGACCTCCGCTGCCACGTGGCACCTTCTCATTGGTCACGGGCCTGTCAAGGGAAAATTTCCCCAAAAAACTCCGTCGGGCCATAACTTTCGAAATATTTGGAGTTAGGAGGAAAATTTTACCTTTTTGGAAAGGGGAAGAAAAATCCTATCTGATGGAGCCATTTCCAGAAACCCTTGAGTGCTTGAAATGTGTGAAAATTGAAGTTGAAGCACAAGGAAGGGAAGAATGAAGGCAAGTTAGCCAAAATAAGCAGGGGGCTCATTTTGGATAACAATACTCTCTGGATTATGGATTGGCAGAAAGCTTGAAATATTTTACAGCTATAAATCTTTTTATGTAGCCGATTACGAAAAGTCCTATCCATTTTACAATCATGTTATCAACATGATGCGGGGACAACCAGTGTGATGTGCAATCTTGCATCAACCAAAACTATGTAGTAAGTGGTGTCAAGCTTAGTAGTTTTCATCATTTCGTTGTAGAATAAGGTTTCCACTAATTCGTTGTCTTCAGAACTACATGTTGTTATCAATTATAGAGGCATCTGATTTGAAAAGTGATCATTGGTTCAAAGAGCATTTGAAAAACTCAAAATTGGCATTTCGTTAAAGACTTTTCATGGCCATGTCAAGGTTGGAAAGGTTTGGACTGTTTCAAATGTCTCTGAAATCATATGTCAAGTGGTTGGTTGATGGAAAATGTGTGTCCATCAAAAAACTTGAATTCATTCCATGCCCAACCAGTTTAGAGCGGTTTTAATCAAGAGCTTTGTTTTTGAGTTATGTGCAAGATGAGAGCTGAGTGGAGGTTTCAGAAGGATAGAAGGCATCATTTATGATGCTTTGGATGCATATAATGTGTCTAAACTGTACAAGCCCAGTCACGTCAAAGGAAAACATTGTATAACTTGTTTTTAGCATAGTTACCAAATATGATTATACGAGAGGAATTTTTCTGTATATTTTTGTTTTTATTTATCTGCCATACAAAAATGCAAAAATTGATGTTTATAATAATCTATAATTTAATTTAAAGAAAAAACCAAAAAATAAACAGATTATTATTAGTTTATACTATTTAGGAGCAATTTAAAGCTGAAGTTAATGAAGGAGACTGCAGAACCTTTATCCATAGAAAAGTTTAGTTTAATTTGTAAGACTAGAGTGTTGCAAATTGTTTGACAAAAATTCTCATATAAATCTGCTATATAGATGGTATGTGAACTGTTTGATAAAATATTATGAAGCAGTTTCTAGTTGCGAACTCCACAAATAAACGATCTTCAAGTGCATCAATCTTTCATTCAAAGACCTCTGAGGTTAATTTTACATCTTAGATACTCATAATCAATGTACCATATTGTTTATGTATTTATTGCATTTTTTAAATGAACCATGTTTTTCCCATATTTTAAGTGTATCTTATAAAACCCTCTGTACGAAAGTTGCTACCTTGGTTTTTAGTATGTGCAGGCCATTTTTTGAGCTCTTTTGGGTGTTTCTGGGGACTGTGAGAACACAAAGAGTCATGGAAATGATGGGAAACGCCTCTCAGGCCTTAACAATGATGTGCAGATGCTAAAAAAGCAGCCTCTACTGAAACAAGAACTGAGAACATTTTTCCTTGGAGGAGGAAGGGGTATGAAGGTTTTGGTGATTGGGAGCATTTTAGAGTTTGCCCAAGTAACCAATAAAAAGACCTCAGCATGGGGAATGTTGAGAGATCGAAAAATTTAGTTTGGCCTCGCCTCCTCTGTGTACAGATTGTTTTTAATCAAAACATAGGTGTTTTGCAAGTCAAAGGTTACAATGCTTGGGATATTTTAACGAAAAACAGAGGCTATATTTGATGTAGGTTTCCAAGTAGATGAAGGATCAATCTTCCAAATTAGAGAAAAAAATTGTCTTGTAGAAGATTTTAATGCTTGAAGATCTGACTAATTGTTTGACAAAATGTCTCAACCATTTTTTTCTTAATGTATAGCTTATATGAGGATCCAATTGATCTGTTGTAGGTTGTTTAATGAAGCTCTTATGCATGAAGAAATTTAGTGAATGATGTTAGAACTTGATCAATGTGGTTTTCTTTAGTTTGAGACTTGACTTCATGTGTATGCCTTCAAGGAGAAGAAACCATCTTAAGTTGTTAAAAAGTAAAAGCTACTTCACATGGAGTTATATGGAGAGAGGAGTGTTCACGTTTGATTTGTGAGTTTTCATTGATTGAGGGCTGATTAGGATAACCACCTTCATTTTATCTTGTTGTTTGGTGTGTGTATTATGTATTTATGAAATTGACATTGAATGTATGCATGGTAGGAGAAAAGGATTGATCCAGATGCAAGATTGGATAATCATTAATTTAACCATCCTATTTGCACTGCATCATATGGTATCCGAGCTGGTCGCAAATCTGAGAAGAGAAATATGTGAAGAAGAAAAGAAGTTGCTGGTAATGAAGAATTGCTGAGAATAACATGTGCAGACAAAATGACAAATGTGAGGCAGTCCACTTGTGACAGAGAAGAAAAATTTGTACTCCATCTTGATAGATGGGTGGGACACTAAGTGTTGAAGAAATGACTCGGGAAGATTCGAGAGAGAGGAGTGACCCCTTGTCACAATTATTAGCAATAAAAACTTTAAAGATGTTAGAAGCCATGGTGTCCAAGTTGGGTGCTTGAGGAGACTAGTAAAAAAAAGAGAAGAGGGCTGCTAAGAAAAATAACCCTGTGGATCAAAGAGAACAACCTAGTAAAGAAAAGAGACCAGCAGAGGTTGTGGTGAGAAAAGATAGAGGGACCAGAAGCAATACTCATTTGTTTTCAGGTAGAGAGATCCTGGAAGAGCTGATGAATCATGAGATGGAATCTGGATAGTGGAGCTTGATTTTTATTTTGTGGAAAGGAATATTGCAGACCCGAGAGGGTAAATTTTGCAAGCACAAGATTGTGTGGCAATGCACCTGTGTGTTGGAAAGATTTCCAAAAAGAAAGAAAAAAAAGGAATTTGTTTTTGGGCTGGATGGTTTCCGAAAAGCTGGGGCAGGTTGTGCACCCTAGATAATAGGAAAGATGGTTGAGTAAGCTTCATGCAATTCCGATGAGAGGAGATGAGAAGAGTGATGGCACAAGCAAAGCCACAGAAGTTTGTCCTTGATGTGGGAGCAATATCTTGTGGAGGCCATAACTTTTGATCCAAGAAATCAACTCTCTATGTTGCTCAAAGTTGCTAGCCTCTTAGGGTGTGCTTGACAAATTTTCAGAGTCAAATTTAATCATCTATGGGCTGAAAATTACATTTTAATAATTTTTGGTATTTTTAGGATCCTAAGGATTTAATATTTTTCTATCTGGGCACGAAAGTGTGTTGCAAGTCATTCTCAGTGTTTTGAAAACTTAGCAAATACGGGACAGTTAGCAGGCCCATCCAAAGCTTGCATGCAAAAATTACAAAAAAAAATCTGCTGAAAATATCAAGTTCAGTCGATTGCTAGGATAGTTTTTTTGGTTTTTATATTTTTTCTCTTTTATTAGCTTTTTTAGCTTATGCATGATAACTCAATGTTTGAGTTTCGATTTTATTTCAGACTCTTTAAGTATTTCTTGTGAGGATAACGAATAGTCAATCGGTTCTCTCCTGCTCGATAACCTTTTGTACAGTTTATTGTGTATGTTTTGAATTGTTGCACTTTTGGACTCATCATCTGGTATCATTGCAGGTTTATGCTAGGAAAAATAATTGAAGGTAATCTAGTTAGTGATTTTTTCTACATTTCAAATTTTATTTTGGAGGAAAAAAATCTATTTCAACGAACATGTTTAAGCAAGATGGCAAGAGCAAGGTGAGGCTATGCTCAGATGAATAGGAATATGCAAAAGTTGCTGAGAAGCATGAACCAATTTATTGGAATTATTACACATCCAAGACAAAGGCATCTAGAAGATGACACAGATGAAGAAAGAGAGCAGGAAGAAAGGAAAGTCACAGATGGAGCAAAAAGAACATGACAAATAAATTCAAAAAGAGGAGGAAGAATACAAGGAACCGCAATCATTCGAAGAAAGGTTAGATAGGAAAATAGAAGGAAAAAATGAAGGAATAAAAGTTTAAGTTTCAGAGTATGGTGCTGTCTAAAACCAGAGGAGCTAATAGACTGGCTAAATAGCATGGAGAAGCTTTTTGAGTGGAAGAATATTGTGGAGGAAAAGATGGTGAAATTTGAATCCACCAGATTGCAGGATCATGTTATGATATTGTGGGATCATTTACAGAAAGAAAGGCAAAGGAAGGTTAAAGAAAAGATCAAGCCCTAGAGTAAGATAGAGAAGAAGTTGATAGAGAAATTCCTTCCAATGGATTATGCATCCGGGTGTGATCGCAATCTCGCACCAACCAAAAAATGTAGTAACTGTTATCAAGCTCAAAATTTTCGATCTTTTCATTGTAGGTCTCCAATAATTTGTCATGTCTTTAGAAACTCATGTTGCCATCAATTATAGAGCAATCTGATTTGGACTATGATCATTGGTCTAAAGAACTCTGAGTTGGCATTTTAACAAACATTTGGTGTGGCCATGTCAAGGTTGGAAATTTGTGGACTGTTTCAAACTTCTCGAAAGCATATTCCAAGTGGGATGTTGATGGAGAATGTGTGTCAGTCAAAAACTTGAATTCATTCATGCCCAACCAGTTTTCTTTTGATCAAGAACTCAGTTTTGGAGCTATGTGCAAGATGGGAGCTGAGTGGAGGTTTCAGAAGGATAGGAGGCATCACTTATGATGCTTTGGATGCATAAAACATGTCAAAACTGGTCAAACTCAGTCTTGTCAAAAGAAAGTATTGTAAAACTCGTTTTAGCAAAGTTTTGGTGTTTTGGGGGTTGTGGGAACATGAAGAGCTCAACAATGATGTGGAGGTGCAAACGTATCCCATACCGAAACAAGAAGATGGAAGAACATTTTTTTATGGAAGAGAGAGAACGTTTTTATTGAAAGAGGAAGAGGTGTGAAGGTTTTGGAGATAAAAAGTGTTCCAGAGGGTGCCCAAGCAACTGATAAAAAAATTCAGCAATGGGAATGTAGGAAGATTAAAAAAATTGAGATTAATCTCTCCTATTGTTTTTAGCAAAACAAAGGTGTTCTTGCAAGGTAGAGGTTACAATGCTCGGGATAGTTTCATGAAAACAAGACCATATTTGACATGGGTTTTTCAAGTAGACGAAGAATCCGTCTTCCTAATTAGAGAAAGTGCTTTCTTGTAGAAGATTTTAATGCCTGGAACCATTTTAAAGGATCGATCTTCCCAAATAGAGCAACAAGTTTAATGAAGTTATTATGTATGGATAAAATTGATGATTGAAGTTGGATCCTGATCAATGTCAATTTGATTTATTTTGAGTTCATGTGTATGCCTTGAAGGAGAATAATTAGTCCTAAGTTGTTAATAAAGTTAAAGCTACCTCACATGGAGCTATATGAAAAGAAGCAGAGTGATCAGGTTTGTTTTATGAGTTTACATTGACTTTGGGTTGATCAGGAAAACCTCCTCCTTTTTATCCTGTTGTTTGGTGTGTGGAATTTTTACTTTTGAAATTGACATTAAATGTATATGTGGTGGGAGGGAAGGATTGATTGAGCTGCAAGATTGGACAGTTATTAATTTGATCGCCCTATCTTGACTGCATCCCAACAAAACCGCCTTATTTTTTCCAAGCCAAAATTAAAAACATTTAAATCATTAACTATTAACCATTGGTAAACCGAATGCATGGAGAGTACAGAAATGTAACTTGCAAAGACAGTTTTCTATATACATAATTTTTGCCCTTTTTTACATCAATACCAATTTGCTGCATTAGAAGGTCTATAAATATCTATTCCTTGTTTTCTTATTGTTTCTTTGGAAAACACTCAAAAATCTGAACCATCAATTATCATTGTTACTAGGAGGAGACCCGTTTTGGAGACGGAGATACTTCTCCAGTACTAGAGAGTGGTATCCAAACATTTCTGGATACCAGGAAACTTCATTCCAAGTCTCCCTGCCTCATGTATAGTCTCCTATTAAAAATGGAAAAGAAAATGAAAAATATGACTAAAATAGGCCAAGATACCCCCTATTACTACTACCTAACGGCTAACCCTAATTGATTAACTCCCATGCCAAAATTTCTTTTATGTGCTTCAAAAATTTAATTCTTTTCTGCATTCTGTCTTTTCAAAGTTAATTACGCATGGTATGATAATGATTTTCTTCTAAATTGTACATACATATAAAATTTTGTTTTTTATTTCCGGCAGTCTCCTGGTATGAGACACCTGTTTTTTCAAAAATGGTGTACCTGTCCCTGTCTGTCTCCTGTCCCAGTACTCATCTCCCATATCCTGATAACACTGTCAATTATCCTTACTATTACAACACACAATTCTTCATAGAGAGTATCATAAAATGTACTTGGGTTCATCACCATGACAACTGTTTGTCTAATTGTGTTGAGACTTCCACATAACACATTAAACATTTATGGAAAACATATGTTCTCAATTATATTTATTAGAACTTGCCAACTTGGATCATTGTGCTTTTAAATGTAAAATTACTCCAAAAGATCAAACCTGTTTTCAGGGAGGCACGCACTTTTGAATTATAATAGTCTTGCCAAAGAAGAGGTTTATTCTTGCAGAAGATATTTGAAAAGCTCCAACTTTTGTAATATTGAGTACTGCTGCTGCTTGTCTGTGTACAGGAACTACAACTATGGACCTGCCGGGGATTACCTTAAATTGGACTTACTGAACCAACCAGACCTTGTATCCACCAACTCCACAATATCCTTTGAGACTTCCCTCTGGTACTGGATGATCAATTCTAACTGCCACACTGACATTGTTTCTGGACAAGGCTTCATAGAGGTTGTAAAAGATATAGATGATACGGCATGTGATCGCCCTAAAGATGTTGCCCTCAGGGTCGATTCCTACAAGACATATTGTCAGCAACTTGGTGTAGATCCTGGAACAAACCTATCATGTGATACAACTGCAACATCGACGCCTACTGAAGGAAGAAGAAACTTCAAGAAACTAATACCCATATTACTAGGAAGCATATTAGACAGCATATTACTAGGAAGCATATTTGTTCTTATTTGTCTGCAGATTGCACATTAGACAGCGAAGAAGACATAAACCAGCTTTATATTTAAGTATGCTTTTGAAAAAGTGTGAGAGATTATTTATTTACATTTCCCATTTATGTCAGCTCTAACAATTCGAAATTGAAAATTTAGGTGCTGGCCACATAGAACCTGCAACTATTAACTTCAATTACAATTATGAAGTTCTTCAAGAAGCAACAAATGGCTTCTCTGTTGCAAACAAAATTGGGGAAGGAGGATTTGGCCATGTTTACAAGGTAAAATATTCAGTGGTTGGCACATATATCTCTAGAGCACAATTTTTCCACCATTTTCTTAGAATGATCTACATGGAGTGTCACCACTAAGCAGGATAAGCGAAAGTACCTTAAAGCTATCTATAATATGAAAACGACATGAAAATTTTATTAGATTCCCGCTGGCTCATTGGATGGAAGCTCAATAAATTCTCTAAACTGTTCGTTGTGGTTTTCTTCTACTTGCTATGGGTTGTACTCTTTTAGCTTATTATGTTTCTCTGTTAGCTGTTCTACGTTTTATTTTTAAGTCTCTTGTCGACTGCTCAGCCCTCCCTCTTGTTAATTCTAAGTTTGTATTTTGATGTCACATTGACCTATTTCAGTCATTTGTGGAAATTAATACAGTTTCATTCTTTCCCTCTTTATTGGGCAAGAAATCTTTCTATTTTCATCACAATGATGGATAATGGAGTGTGATCCTAAATATTGATCTAAAAATCTTACACAGTTTTTTCTACAAGTTCTCTCTCTAAATCATTTAGTGTTTTACATCTTAGACTTCTCTTTGATTACATAGCATACACAAACTTCACTAATGTTCTATGATATTCAATATTCTTCCATCTGCTTGTTCGGACTTCTAGGTGAACGATAGGAGGTTGTGGTGGTAAATGTTAAAATTAAACTGAGGTGTTGTGAAGATGTTTTACTGAATTCACCATGTGATTCTTTGCAGGGAACACTTGCAGATGGAAAAGAGATTGCTATTAAGAAGCTATTTGTAACACAATCAACACAAGCTAGTGAAGAATTCCTTACAGAAATCAAGATTGTTAGTGGCTTTCTTCACAGAAATCTTGTCTGTTTGCTCGGATGTTGCAGTAAGGGGCAGGAGCGATTTCTAGTTTATGAATTCATGCCAAACGGGAGTCTTGACAAGCATTTGTTTGGTAATTAGTTCCTCTTATTCCATTACAATTTAAATTCCAAGTTCAATAATAGTAATACATCTCTCTCATTCCATGGCGGCTGCAACTCTGGACACAAACAGGGAGAGAGGAATTTGTCTCAATTGGGCAGAACGTTTTGAAATAATAACAGGCACAGCTCGGGGTCTTGCATATTTGCATGAGCATTCTCATGCTCCCATTGTACATAGAGACATTAAAACTCCCAATATCCTTCTGGATGAGAACCTGCAACCTAAAATAGCAGATTTTGGACTAGCTAAACTTTTCCCAGAGGATAAGACACATCTTACAACCAGGGTGGGCGGAACTATGTAAGCAATTTCCATAGCTCATCTAAGCTTTCATTTATACCTCATTGAAAATGCATTGAGTGCTCCTCTTGTGTATTCTAAACTAGCTGTACTTTTACAGTAGAACCTACTGACCACATTTGGTAATTTGTAGACATTAATATAATGTCTTTCCTACTTATTGACTAGAATTAGCATTGGAACATCTTGGTTATTACAAAAAACTAGCAAACTTACATTGCTTTGTTAACAATAGTGGATATACTGCTCCAGAATATGTTGTACATGGCCAATTAACTCAATAAACAGATGTTTATAGTTATGGAGTAGTTGTTCTAGAGATTGTAAATTGGAAGAAATGTAACAATACTGGATTCCTACCACCCTTGGAGCTTCTTTTGCAATGGGTATATATGTTTCTTAAAATTTAACCTTTAAACTGGCTTTCTGGAATATATATGAAATGAAATGATCTTTTTTAATAATCTCGTGAACATTGTAGAATTCAATGACATTGATTGTTATTAATGTCTACAAATATCTACAAAGGTTAATAGGGCTGAAAAAGTCTGGTCCAATAAGCCAAGAGAGCACCTATTAGGCCTCTAAACAAAAATATGTACTGTACAGAAGGTTGAACTGATGCCAAAATCAAACGATCTGTAATTTGGATGGATATTCCACTCCAAACTCATCTAACATGGAATTATCCCAAACAAGTGTGTTCCACAGTGTTCTATGTTAAAGCCAACAGCCAAAATGTTGTTTTAAGATGTTCCCAGCCCTTAAGACTGACATCTAGAGCATACAAATGATTATGTAATCCTTTCACATGAAATGCCCACATGCTAGATCCATTGCAAACAATTTCTCACATGATTTCAACATGCTACTGCTCCATATATATAACTGCAATTCTATGTGCTTGTATAGAAGTGCAAAACAACTGTGAAGTTCTATGAACAAGTACTATACTTGTGTTAGTTGATTCTTGAGCTCTCTTAAGTGTTTTATCTATTAGATTAGTTGCAAGGAATGGAAGCATGCAATCCTTGAAGACAAATGCTTAACCTGGAGAAACTCAATATGAGAAAACTCCAGCAAGAGTGAAGACATGCTTCCTTGGACTTGCAACGATACCAACTCAGCCATCTCAGTAATGTAGTCTTCACCTTAGAACTGTTCTGCCCTTGACCGCCTTCTCTACACTTCACGGAGTCCCCATACATTCACTGTGCTTCCTCTGCTGTCTATTGCACATCTTTGATCAACCGAAACAGCACCCCAGTTACAACCAATACTGTTTCAAGTGCTAAAAGAATTCAACCAACCATTAATTCAGACTATCAATTTGAAGAATGTCCTCGAGACAAAGCCTATAAACCATTCAGACAGATTATCAAATTGAAGTATTTTTCTGAAACAGAGGCCAAAAAATTAATCTACAAAATGGCTTGGGCTAAGGGGAGAGGGTAACATTATCCTTGGGCTTTGATGTTTCTCTGTGCTTTTCTCGTACCACCCAAAAAAACTCTGTAGGCGTTGAACAATGTTAAAAACCTAATTATTCAGCACTTTTTGAGTGCGAATGAGCATTAATCCCCAGTCCTTCAACACTGGTCAATGTGAATGCACTGGGAGTTTACTTTCATCCAAAATCTCTAAATCCACAGGTGGAGCTGATGAAAGTGATTAATCTTCAAATTGAAATATACATATGTAATTTGTTCTGCCATAGATTTTCCTACATGTTTCTTGCAGTGTCAATAAAGAATTTCACCAATTTGACTATTGTTAGGTGATGTTAATCTATTGTTGATTAGTGCAGGCCTGGAATTCATACGAAAGAAATGAAAGCGTGGTAATTGTTGATCCAAAACTAGAGTTTGATAGAATGTCTGAAAAGGAACAAACGAAGACATCAAGAGTTATATACATTGCTCTTCTTTGCACTCAAGGCTCTCCTACTCAGAGGCCATCCATGTCCAATGTTTTGTCTATGTTAACAAATGATACAGAAATTTTAGATGTACCCACTCCGCCAGCTTTATTGGATTTACAAACAGACTTAACTCCTATGCCTCGTCCAGTAATTTCTGTAACTTCATCTTCCACTTCAGGAGCTTCTTCCTCAACCTCACATGGATCCATTAGTCTGTCTCTCTTTCCACGCTAAGAGTTATATTTGAGTTCTCTATTGATTGGTTCAAAATTCATCTTTTAACAAAAGCAACACTGTAGTGTTTGGTTGAGGAATTCAACAAATTCACCATGCAAAAGACTCGAGAACTTATCTTCTAATCCATCATCTCATTTATTTTATATGAATATTATTATTTGCAAAGAATCTAACCAACCAAATAGGGAAAGCTTAAATTTTTTTTTGATGAAAAAGATCTTATATTATATTAATGCAATAAGATACAAGATAACAAAAAAGCGGGCGGTATGAGAGCACACCCCAAAACCACAAACAAGTTAGGCCGAGCCTAGAAAATCAAAAAAGTCAAACTAGGCCGAGCCTAGGAAAGTACAACAAAACAAAAGCATCACCCCAAAAGAATAAAACAAAGGCACTATCAAGCAGCAAGCTGCAAACATGCCCGAGGCGGCGGATCTTATCATCAGCCACCGCCGAACCATGCGAGATCTTTGCTAGCATCATCGGAATCTCCCAGCCAGCAACAAGTTCTTCCTCCGGGTCCGCTTCCCCATGCGTAGGAATGGCGAGGTTGAGGCGAGGGAATTTGCCAGATGATGGCGGGGGTGGCGGTGGGTGGGTGCAGCGGCATGGTGTGAAGCGATGGCAAAAGGAGATCCCCAACCTGCTGTTGTTGATCCGATGAACTGGCGGAGAACCCCACCCATGTTGCCGAGGTGGCGAGAGCCCCAACATTGCTCTTAGCGAGCCAATGAGTGTAGCGGGGAGCCCCAGCCACGACGATGCATCGAAAAATGACTATGCCGATGTAGCGGCCCTGAGAGTAGCGGAGTGATGTGAAAGTGGCGGGTGTGGATCAAGGCATGTCGGCCACCACATGGGCTGAAGGCGAGGAGCGCCTAGTGGGAGACGGAGGCACTCGGGAAACGTTGCACGGGGCTTCCCCCAGTGGTGTAGCGAGTTCTGGAGGTGGTCCACCTCAGCGCCACCTTGTTTGCTTGAACTTGAATCTGCAGAAGTACATTGGAGATCACCATAGATTTATTATAAATCAAGAAAGATTGATCAACTGCAAAATTAGCAAAGAAAAAAGCATTTCTTTCTTTCCATATCCAAAATAAAATCTCCCCTCTGAAAACATGTCAAATTTGGGTGAACATAGGCAAAAGTTTGGGATTATCTCCCAAGAGGATATGTTGCCAAGTGAAACAGTGGGGCCGTGAGGAAAAAAAAAGAATGGATCCAGTTCCAGGCAATTTGAGCTTTGGGACAAAACCAGAAGACATGCAAAAGCGTTTCCAGATGCCACAGAAGGGGCAATTGGGAGTTGGAATCCCAATTTGAACAAGACGAGCCCGATAGGAAGGCCTTGGTGTAGAATACACCAAAGAAAATGAGCAATTTTGGGCTCCACACATATAGTCCAAACAATCTCAAATCGTCTACCCCAGGTAGACAAGAGTGGCGTGAATTCCCAATGAGTATTAAGTTTGTCCACCATGGGCAAATGGGGTGAGAGCCATCGATAGCCTTTGTTGGCTTTGTAGTTACAGAAAGGAGTATCAACATACCACTTCCAGTCTGTCCACCATGGGCGAGAGGAATGCACAACAATCTTATGCAACATGTGATCAGGAACCAAATTGATCACAATATTGAAAGTATCTGATCTTGGTTGGAAAATCTGAAACAGAGCTTTAAAATTTGGCCAAGATAACCAAGATTGTGTGTTCTTGCAAAAGAAGTCCTCGATGGTGTGAATTTCGCGCTTGAAGAATTTGAGCGCGGAGATTCCGGGACCTCTGCTAAGCATTGATCTTGGGATTGAAAAATCGATGACCACCAGAGAGATTGTTGGTTAAGAGATAGCCCATTACAAAAGCCATCCCCTTTCCATAAAAGCCAGGGTTTGACACATTCCCACGCTTTCTAGATACTTTTAAGCACAAAAAAGTGCCAACAATTTTGACAGCATAGGGGTGATGAGCAAATTGACAAACCCTAAGCCTTTCCACGTAGGGCGGCCATAAGAGAGCCTTCCACATGATGCCATATGTATGAGAATTTTCCAAGCTTCTTGGCCAGTGATGCTTCGATAATCCACTTAGCATAGAGAGCTTGCCCTTGGCGTTGAATGTGAATAAGCTTGAGGCCTCCAGAATTGTGAGGCAAGACAACATATATCCCATGCTACTCGATGAAAACCTTTCCAGTAGAAGCATTAGCCCATAGGAAAGCTTTGAGCAATTTTCAAGCTTTTGAATGGAGGCTTTGGAAGGAACCCAACAAGACGAGTAGTAGACATGGGTAGCAGCAAGAACTTTAGAGCAGATTTGGAATTTTCCAGCCAGAGACAAAGGCCTAGTAAGCCAATATTCCAATTTTTTCACCACCCATTGAATGACATAATGTCATAGTCAGCCGAGGAGGCTTGAAAAGCAAAAGGAATACCTAGAAATTTGAAAATCTCACCATGTTGCAGAATTTTCCAATCAAATGTGGCAAGCCAGTCCGGCGCAGGAAGGAAAGATTGCCGGTAACATTGGGTTTTTGCCATTGAATGGATGAGCTAGAAGCTAGGCAAAAAGTATCCAAGCATTGCATAGCATTGCAAATGTTGTTCTCATCCTCGATAAGCGTAAGGAAGGAATCATCCACAAAATGCCCATTGAGGAGTGAGAATTGGGCTCATCAGGCAGCGAGATTCCACGAACAAGACCTTGCGCTTTGGCATGAGCTAAGAGATAACCAAAGCCTTCGGCTGCCAACACATACAGTCTAGGGGCAAGAGGGCAACCTTGTCTGATAGACCGAAAAAGTCCAAAGGGCTGAGTTGAGGCCATTGATAGAAATTTGAGTAGAAGCATCTGCAAAAAGCATATTGACGGATTGAATAAAAATGGGTCCAAAGCCAAGGGCCTGAAGCATGGCGAGAATGAATGGCCATTCAATCGATCATAAGCCTTCTCAAAGTCAATCTTGATAAACATGGCGGCTTGATGAGATCTACTGAGCCCATTCCATGCCTTCCCATACCATGATGATGTTATCAGGATGAAACGCCCTGTATGAAGCTGTTTGCTCTGGTTGAATAATAACATGAAGAAGATTGTGTAATCGCAGAGCTAACGCTTTGGAAATGATTTTGTAGGAGACATTCAGTAAGCGTAATCGGCCGCCAACAAGTGATTTTCTCGGGATCTCCTTGCTTAGGGATAAATTTAATGTTTCCCTTATTAATGTGGCCCTAGGGATTGGTTCTGAAATCCTTCAAGATAGACTGAAAAAGGTCTTGCCCAATAGAATCCCAAAGAGCTTTATAGAATTCACAAGGAATCCATCGCAGCCCGGCGCTTTATCATTAGCCATTTGCATAAGTGGCTTCATGGAGGTCTTCAATGGTAAGCATTCTTTCGCAGATCACCTTTTGAGCCTCTGAAAGCTTGTGTGGCACAACACCCAAACATTGGTCAAGAGCGGCTCGGTGAGCTACGGAGGGTGGTTGAGCTTGAAAGACGAGCTTGTAATGGTGCACAAAGGCTTGCAACATAAGTTGTGGGTTCGATAATTCGAGCTCTGTTGTCCATGATAGCTCGGATATGTTGAGAAGGCTTTCTAGCTCGGAGAGAAAGAAATAATTCTTTGAAACCGATCTCCAATCTTGAGCCAATGCATCGAGCCGGATCGAGTGCCTCTGGCATTATAGTTATCATAATTTGGATTTGATGTCGGAGTGTTGCAACTTACAATTATAGAGCGTTAGAGAAGGGATCGCCTTGAAGCGCCACCATCGCCCGGTTGAGAGTTGAGGTGTTAGCGGTGTATGAGTGGCACCAAATTTTTTTGCCAGTTGTTGGCCTAGATTCTAAGAAATCTGGTAGTCAAGTTAGCGCATCTTCCCACCATTGTAACCAACTAGTTTGCATAGGTGGATGAAACCACTGACAGTGACTGGGTCGTGGAGCTAAATTCCAAACCCGCTTGATATGATTGACAGTGGGGCCATGTTGCATCAAAGCAGTATTAAGAAAGAATTGGCCTTTATGACAAAATGGGCACGCATCATGCCAACATATATGAAATCGTATAGGAGAGTGGTTTGAAAGGACAAAGTCAGGCATGACCTCCATTGGCATAGAATAAATGCTATCAAACTCAAAAAAGTTTTGAGCTGACAACATGGCCTGTCAAGCCATTTAAGGACACGATCTGTCCCTCCACGAAGATTGGACCACATGTACCAAGCTGCAGAGGTGGGAAAGCGAGATGCGTTAGGATCAAAGAATCCAAATTTATTTCGCATGAAGTACCACGCTTCCCTTTCACCAAGTGTCCACCTCATAGGCAAGTGGCCACATTTATCATTTGGGGATTAACCATATTAAAATCTCCACTTATTACCCAGTAGGCATCGGGAATGGAGTTGGTTATCCACCACCACAGATCGGCCCTTTCGGTCACATCATTCGAGGCGTAAATATTTATGAGCCCAAAAGGGTGGCCATCAATATTAAAGAGGACCCATATGACACGGTTGGTGGGGTCGATTCCATGGTCAATTAATAAGGGCCGCCATTTAGGAGCAAAAAGTGAAATTAATCCCCCACGCCCTGCTTCATGATTGCTATAGAAAGCCAAGCTGTCAGGCCAGATGGATTTGCATACCATCTATAACTAAAAACCTATAATTTTTACTTCCTGCAAAAACAAAACGTCAAATTTGCACATCGTTATCGAGTTTCACGCACCACATACTTACGACAGGAGTCTGTGAGACCCCTAACATTCCAAGATAAACAATTCATGGGAAACGTTGGTCAAGAGCCATATCCCCATCCTCCAAGCCATCAAGGGCATCATATTGATTGTGCAAGAAATAAGCAACATTATGTTGTAAAAATTCCTATAGATCAATTTTTTTCGTTGGCATACTCAATGTTGTATTATGCTTTGGTGGAATCCACGTTGCATGTTGGGCTATGGTCCCGAGAGATGTGAGAGGGACTTGAGTCGTTTGGAAGGCCCTTGTGAGTTGCTTGGTAGCAGAAGCAATGGGCCGAATGCGGGATTAGGACATGAGAAATAGAATTTGTTTGGTCCATGAGAATCGACGCCGTAAGGGGTGTGTTGGAATACTTTGGTAACAGGGTAGCCGAGATAGTAGCAGCAGTTGGTTCTTTAGCAGCAATTGTAGGTTCCTTAGCCGGAATATTGAGAGATTGTTCCTTAACAGCTAGTTCCCGATGGCCATGGGAGCTAGAGGCTTTAGATTGTTGGGCTTTTTTATTTTTTCGTTGGCCCAAAAACTTTGCCAACCTTCCTCCTGTTGGGGTTTGACTGGCTCGGGAGTTGTTTTGGCCATAGGGCGGTTACGGGGTACATAGAGCGGACAATCCTTGATCTTGTGATCAGATGCTTGACAACGGAAGCAAGTGTTGGGTAGATTGATATACATGACCCATTGGGAATAGTGTTTATCGCCCATTTGAATATCCATAAATTCTTTGAGATCCTACGAGAGATCAATCTCAATGCATACTCGCTTCGAGGATGAGCATGGTAAAACTTATCGGCTTCCAGGCATACTACCCACCCAAGTAAAGCGGAAATTTATGGTAGAAAATGCACGCATGGCAGAGGAAGATCAAGAAATTCAATCCATAGGCACTTTAAAGGCGATATATTCAGATACCACAAAGTCCTTGTGCCAGGGTGTTAACACAAGTAGCGAGTTATAGACATACCAAGTGGCTTGCTTAGCCAGAATATTGGGCGCATTAGCAGGGTCAGAGAAACGAAAAAGAAAGAAACCCTTGGTCATGTTTTGAACACTATCCAAGTGGACCCCATGAGGGGTCAGATTGTGTTAGCCCAGGATTTGAGCATGCTTTCAGAGGGGATTCGACCCACAAAATACCCAATGAGGCAAAACTGTTCTAACCATTGACAAGCAACATTAAATTCAGGAATGGGCAGAACTACATCCGAAGGAGAGAGATTACCTCGTGAAAAACCTTCGGGACAAACTTCTTGGGGTGCTTCGCCGGCAGTGCCATTGCTCGCTCCACTATCTCCTGCCGCGGTTGAAACAACTAGGTTTGAAGATGGCGAGGTCATTTTATAGGGGACACCCAGAGGGCTGAAAGAAACCCTAGGAGAGACTATAACAATAAATTTTCGCAAAGCCGAAAAGGCGCGTTATGATGATTAGGAAAGGGAAACCATAGAAGAGTCGACTCCAATTTCGTGCCAAAGTTATAGAGCAAAAAAATTCCCAATCTTCACCAAGACCACATTCGAGACCAATCTCAATGCATACTCGCTTCTGAGGACGAGCATGGTAAAACTTATCGGCTTCCAGGCATACAACTCACCCAAGTAAAGCAGAAATTTACGGTAGAAAATGCATGCATGGCAGAGGAAGATCAGAATTCAATCCATATAGGCACTTTAAAGGTGGTATATTCAGATACCACAAAGTCTTTGTGACAGGGTGTTAACACAAAGCAAGTTATAGACATACCAAGTGGCTTGCTTAGCCATAATATTGGGCGCATTAGCAGGGTCAGAGAAATGAAAAAAGAAAGAAACCCTTGGTCATGTTTTGAACGCTATCCAGGCGGACCCCATGAGGGGTCCAGACTGTGTTAGCCTAAGATTTGAGCATGCTTTCAGAGGGGATTCGACCCACAAAATACCCAATGAGGAAAAATTGTTCTAACCATTGACAAGCAGCATTAAATTCAGGAATGGGCATAACTACATCCGGAGGAGAGAGATTACCTCATGAAAAACCTTGAGGAACGAACTTCTGGGCGCTTCACGCGTAGTGCCATTGCTCGCTCCACTATCTCTTCCACGGTTGAAACAACCAGGTTTGAAGATGGCGAGGTCATTATATAGGGGACACCTAGAGGGCGAGAAACCTTAGGAGAGACTATAACAATAAATTTTCGCAAAGCCCAAAAAGGCGGTATGACGATTAGGAAGGGGAAACCATATAAGAGTCAACTCCATTTTGTGCCAAAGTTATAGAGCAAAAAGATTCCCAATCTTCACCAAGACCACATTCGAGACCAATCTCAATGCATACTCGCTTCCGAGAGGACGAGCATGGTAAAACTTATCGGCTTGCATACAACCTGACCCCCAAGTAAAGCGGAAATTTATAGTAGAAAATGCACGCATGGCGAGAGGAAGATAAGGAAATTAAATCCATACGGAGCACTTTAAAGGTGGTATATTCGATACCACAAAGTCTTTGTGCAAGAAGTGTTAACACAAGCAACGAGTTATAGACATACCAAGTGGCTTGCTTAGCCAAAATATTGGGCGCATTAGCAGGTCAGGAGAAATGAAAAAGAAAGAAACCCTTGGTCATGTTTTGAACACTATCCAGGCGGACCCCATGAGGGGTCCAGACTATGTTAGCCCAAGATTTAAGCATGCTTTCAAAGGGGATTGACCCACAAAATACCCAATGAGGAAATTTTTTCTAAAATTGACAAGTAGCATTAAATTCAGGAATGGGCATAACTACATCCGAAGGAGAGAGATTACCTCATGAAAAACCTTCGAGACGAACTTCTGGGTGCTTCGGCGCAAAGTGCCATTTCTCGCTCCACTATCTCCTGCCGCGATTGAAACAACTAGGTTTGAAGATGGCGAGGTCATTATATAGGGGACACCGAGAGGGCTAGAAACCCTAGGAGTGACTATAATAATAAATTTTCGCAAAGCCCAAAAAGGTGTGGTATGACGATTAGGAAGAGGAAACCATAGAAGAGTCGAATCCAATTTTGCGCCAAAGTTATAGAGCAAAAAAATTCCCAATCTTCACCAAGACCACATTCGAGACCAATCTCAATGCATACTTGCTTCTAACGAGCATGGTAAAACTTATCGGCTTCCAGGCATACAACCCGCCCAAGTAAAGCGGAAATTTACGGTAGAAAATGCACGCATGGCGAGAGGAAGATCACGAAATTCAATCCATACGGGAACTTTAAAGGTGGTATATTCGAGATACCACAAAGTCTTTGTGCATGGTGTTAACACAAGCAAAGTGAGTTATAGACATACCAAGTGGTTTTTGATTAGCCGAATATTGGGCGCATTAGAGGGTCGAGAAACGAAAAAAAAGAAACCCTTGGTCATTTTTGAACGCTATCAGGCGGACCCCATGAGGGGTCAGACTGTGTTAGCCTGAGATTTGAGCATGCTTCCAGGGGATTCGACCCGCATGAAATACCCAATGAGGAAAAATTGTTCTAAAATTGACAAGTAGCATTAAATTCAGGAATGGGCATAACTACATCCGAAGGAGAGAGATTACCTCTTGAAAAACCTTGGGACGAACTTCGGGCGCTTGGCGCGGTGCCATTTCTCCCTCCACTATCTCTCGACGCGGTTGAAACAACCAGTTTGAAGATGGCGAGGTCATTATATAGGGGACACCAAGAGGGCTAGAAACCCTAGGAGTGACTATAATAATAAATTTTCACAAAGCCCGAAAAGGTGCGGTATGACGATTAGGAAGGGGAAACCATAGAAGAGTCGACTCCAATTTTGCGCCAAAGTTATAGAGCAAAAAAATTCCCAATCTTCACCAAGACCACATTCGAGACCAATCTCAATGCATACTTGCTTCTAAGGATGAGCATGGTAAAACTTATCGGCTTAAAGGGCATCTGACCCGCCCAAGTAAAGCGGAAATTTACGGTAGAAAATGCATGCATGTGAGAGAGGAAGATCGGGAAATTCAATCCATACGGGAACTTTAAAGGTGGTATATTCAGATACCACAAAGTCTTTATGCGTGGTGTTAACACAAGCGGCGAGTTATAGACATACCAAGTGGCTTGATTAGCTTGAGAATATTGGGCGCATTATAGGTCGGAGAAACAAAAAGAAAGAAACCCTTGGTCATTTTTTTGAATGCTATCAAAGTGGACCCCATGAGGGGTCCAGATCGTGTTAGCCTGAGATTTGAGCATGCTTAGGAGGAGATTCGACCCATGCAAAATACCCAATGAGGAAAAATTGTTCTAAAATTTTCAAGTAGCATTAAATTCAGAATGGGCATAACTACATCCGAAGGAGAGAGATTACCTCTTGAAAAACCTTGGGACGAACTTCCCGGGGTGCTTTGCGGCAGGAAGTGCCATTTCTCGCTCCACTATCTCCCTGCGCGATTGAAACAACCAGGTTTGAAGATGGCGAGGTCATTATATAGGGGACACCAGAGAGGGCTAGAAACCCAAGGAGTGATTATAATAATAAATTTTTGCAAAGCCCGAAAAGGTGCGGTATGACGATTAGGAAGGGGAAACCATAGAAGAGTCGACTCAATTTTGCGCAAAGTTATAGAGAAAAAAATTCCCAATCTTCACCAAGACCACATTCGAGACCAATCTCAATGCATACTTGCTTCTCGGGAAGAGCATGGTAAAACTTATCGGCTTAGGGCATACAACCCGCCCAAGTAAAGCGGAAATTTACTAGTGAGAAAATACATGCATGGTAGAGGAAGATCAAGAAATTCAATCCATACAGGAACTTTAAAGTTGGTATATTCAGATACCACAAAGTCTTTGTGCTAGGGTGTTAACACAAGCAGCGAGTTATAGACATACCAAGTGGCTTGATTAGCCAGAATATTGGGCGCATTAGCAGGTCGAGAAACAAAAAGAAAGAAACCCTTGGTCATTTTTTTGAACGCTATCGAGTGCAGACCCATGAGGGGTCAGATCATGTTAGCCCAAGATTTGAGCATGCTTCAGAGGGGATTCGACCCATGCAAAATACCCAATGAGGAAAAATTGTTCTAAAATTGACAAGTAGCATTAAATTCAGGAATGGGCATAACTACATCCGAAGGAGAGAGATTACCTCTTGAAAAACCTTCGGAAGGAACTTCCAGGGCGCTTCACCGCAAAGTGCCATTTCTCACTCCACTATCTCTGACGCGATTGAAACAACTAGGTTTGAAGATGGCGAGGTCATTATATATAGGGGACACCAAGAGGGCTAGAAACCCTAGAGTGACTATAATAATAAATTTTCGAAGCCCAAAGAAAAGGTGCGGTATGACGATTAGGAAGGGGAAACCATAGAAGAGTCGACTCAATTTTGCGCCAAAGTTATAGAGAAAAAAATTCCCAATCTTCACCAAGACCACATTCGAGACCAATCTCAATGCATACTCGCTTACGAGGACGAGCATGGTAAAACTTATCGGCCACAGGCATACAACTCACCCAAGTAAAGCAGAAATTTACGAGTAGAAAATGCATGCATGGCGAGAGGAAGATCAGAATTCAATCCATATAGGCACTTTAAAGGTGGTATATTCAGATACCACAAAGTCTTTGGACAGGTGTTAACACAAGCAGCCGATTATAGACATACCAAGTGGCTTGCTTAGCCATAATATTGGTCGCATTAAGCGAGGTCGAGAAATGATGAAAAGAAAGAAACCCTTGGTCATTTTTTGAACGCTATCAGCGGACCCCATGAGGGGTCAGGGTATGTGCTTAGAGATTTGAGCATGCTTTCGAGAGGATTTGACCCACAAAATACCTAATGAGGAAAAATTGTTCTAACATTGACAAAGCATTAAATTCGGGAATGTGCATAACTACATCCGAAGGAGAGAGATTAGCTCTGAAAAACCTTCGGTATGAACTTCCTAGGGTGCTTCACCGCGTGCCATTTCTCGCTCCACTATCTCCTATCGTGGTTGAAACAACCAGGTTTGAAGATGGTGAGGTCATTATATAGGGGACACCAAGAGGGCTAAAAACCCTAGGAGAGACTATAACAATAAATTTTTGCAAATCCGAAAAGGCGCGGTATGACGATTAGGAAGGGGAAACCCTAGAAGAGTCGACTCCAATTTTGCGCCAAAGTTATAGAAAAAAACAATTCCCAATCTTCACCAAGACCACATTCGAGACCAATCTCAATGCATACTCGCTTCTGAGGACGAGCATGGTAAAACTTATTGGCTTAGGGCATACTGACCCGCCCAAGTAAAGCGGAAATTTACGGTAGAAATTACACGCATGGCAGAGGAAGATAAGGAAATTCAATCCATACAGGCACTTTAAGGGTGGTATATTCAGATACCACAAAGTCTTTGTGCCAAGGTGTTAACACAAGCAGCGAGTTATAAACATACCAAGTGGCTTTCTTAGCCAGAATATTGGGCGCATTAGCGAGGAGGTCGAGAAAGCGAAAAGAAAGAAACCCTTGGTCATTTTTAAACGCTATCAAAGCGGACCCCATGAGGGTCCAGACATGTTAGCCCAGGATTTGAGCATGCTTTCAGAGGGGATTCGACCCACAAAATACCCAATGAGGAAAAATTGTTCTAACATTGAAAACAACATTAAATTTAGGAATGGGCATAACTACATCCGAAGGAGAGAGATTAGCTCGTGAAAAACCTTTGGGACAAAATTCCTAGGGCGCTTCGCCGGCGGTGCCATTTCTCACTCCACTATCTCCTGCCGCGGTTGAAACAACCGGGTTTGAAGATGGCGAGGTCATTATATAGGGGACACCAAGAGGGCGAGAAACCCTAGGAGAGACTATAACAATAAATTTTGCAAAGCCCAAAAAGGCGCGGTATGACGATCAGGAAGGGGAAACCATAGAAGATTCGACTCAATTTTGCACCAAATTTATAGAGAAAAAAAAAATCCCAATCTTCACCAAGACCACATTCCCCCAACATATTAAAACTTTAAAGTTTAAAACTTTTGACTTGATTAATATGTTAGCATTGTATATCCCCCTTTCACACATAAAATGTTTAACATTTTGAAATCCTATTTTAATTCAATATTTTGATGAAATTTCCAATATATTGTAAAGGTGTGGTGGTGGTCACTCGGGATAAAGTAGACAAGTAATCATGTTTAGAGTTGAAAGGGTGTTTTATAAATAGCATTTTAACATGTATGGAAGGTTATTTTTCTATAATTCTTGAGGATTTTATTCGCTTGCTCAATTTTGGGTTTGGATTTCCATCTATTTTTTACTAGATAGGAATTTTATGTTGGAGGATTATTATATGAGAGATGTACATGCTTTGTCGATTAGAAGAATTTGAAGAAGCGGGATAAGTTACCAATATTTTTGAGTAATGTGCTTGGAGCTCCTTTTCAAAATTGTCCCATTGCATGACATTAATATTAATTTGGGCTATTTTCTCTAACGCAATATGTGTATACACCTAATTATTCACGTTTCATCTTTTGTACATGTTATTAACAATTTCCTTTGTGTAGATAAGGGTAGTTGATGCATCAATTTATAGAACTAGTGCCTTAAGGGGCTTGTCGGGAATGGGGAATGGTTATTCACGTGACCATTATGGGTTATAGACAGTACACGAAGAGAGTATCGTTATTTGGTCCCAACCTTAGTTTTCCTTGCATTAGTCATCCCTGTGCCCTTAGGTCTCACACATATTGTATTCATGACATTATACTTACATCCCATCATCTGGGCACCTTTTTCATCCACCTATTTGATCCACGACACCTATCTTTACTTCACATTGCATTTTATCATTCAGGTGGTCGAAACATTGATTGCTCATAGATGTTTTTACCTTTCTACTTGAATTAACAAAGTGAAATAATAAAAACAAGACCGACCTCAGAAGACGCGAGGTTTAACGATACCCATAGATGATGATTGTTGATGCTTGATGTTGATAGAAGTTGTGATCCATCCAAAAGTGTGTACAAGTTCTGTCATGTGAAGAAACCGCGCTCAAAGACACTAAACAAAATGGATTAGATAGATAGATAGGTGAGTTGCTCAACAAAGGCCGATTCTAGGAATCCAAAGGGCTTCCTCGAAGGATGTCAGCTCGCCTTGTAAACAATCAAGTGAATTATAATGGATAAGTGATAAATGATAAATGGATACAAGATAGATAGATACAAGAATAATAGATAAAGATGACTAGAATTCAAGATTGAATGGTAGGTCTTGTCCAACTTCGAATGTGGCCTGCAAGTGTAAATGAAACTATGTCCGTTCAAGTAATCATACCAAAATTTGTCAACTTCCAATTCGATCTCATGTAAGAATCCAATATGATCTTTGATGTCATGTTCGGTGTCAACAAATCGGATTGCGAACAGATTCAATTCGTGAATGATGTCAAATTGTTCCCAATATAAAGGTTGTTTAACTATGGGAAGTGAGTGAATGCTTTTGATTTCGTGTGGTTGACTACTAATTGCCATCTAATAGTGAGCCATGTTTAAAAACATGTTAGAAGCAACATGTTTGATGAAAAACAGATAAGAGGCGTTTGATAAAACCGATAAGAATTGATAAAAAGGTAAAAATGATAGGAATCGGCGATTTAGGTAGATTTTGACAAATGATTAAAAATAAATGTTTGATGTTTCAAATTAATGATTCAGACTGATTTGAAAGCTATATATGACTTATAAAGGACAAATGAAAATTGATAAATTACCTTGAATTAAAATGAAGCTAAAAGATGCCTTAAAATTTGCTTGAATATGATCTTGTGATGATTTATGTAGTTTGCAAGTTGAATGGTTAAAGGTTGATCCGTAGAAGATCTGAAATGCCTTGAAAAAGCTTGATGATGATTCACAATAATGCTTGATGATAACTTAGATGTCTTGGAGCTAAGTGATGACGTGTGGGATGCGTTGGAGAATAATATTGAAAGTGAGGACTCGAGGTTCAAAATTGAGGATCTTGGATGAAGGTTATAAAACTATTATTTATAATCGTTGGCGATTTCCCGGATCGTGAGTGATCCAGGGGTTTTGATTTTGGTGGAAAAGTGGTTAAAACCACTTCAAATGAAGTTGTTTTGGTTTGTGTTCGGGTAAATTGTTTGCAAATTTGTTAGAGATGAGTTGTGATGGTTATGGAATAGGTTATATGATTTTTTTAATTTAATTTTGATTTTAGGGTGGTTAAATGGTTGAATGTAGATTTAACAGTTGTATAAAATATTTTTACATGTAGTAAATATTATAAAGGGTTTATGACTTAGGCTAAGATGAAGAATGAAGAATAAATGATTTGGGGGATGAAGGGTGCAAATTTTAGGTGTCTACATTTTCCCCTTTTTGTCTAGTAATTTGATGTCGGAACTAGACAAAAATAGTGATGAGTCGATTTTATGGGTGATCCCCCTCAAATTGGGGGAGCATTTGCGGCAGTGTAGTGGAACACCAGCTTGATAGGTTGGTTTGATAGGTGTGACATGTGTTTTTTTTTAAAAATTGCCCCGGTCAGAGGGAGTACCTGAAATGACTTATATTACTATGGCGTCAAGTGATAGGGGGAACCAAAGGGTTCGATGCCTATAGACATATGATCCGTGAAGGTAGGCTGTAAAAATGGGGAGGTCAAGTGATGGAGGCAAGGGGCTCGCGTCCCATAGACATATGACATATCCCAAGATTGATTTTTGTGTTCGATGTTTAATATTTCGAGGATTGGGGTCCTTTAAAGAGGAAACATGCTTTGAAAAAAGGTGATAAAGTGTTTGATTTTGATAAAACATTGATAAGGTGTGTAAAAAAGGTAGAATCGATAGCGATTACACTAATCGTGGGCAATTTTGAATGAATCGCCAACGATTGAGAAAATTGTCGATGATTAGGGTAAAAATGATTCATGGCCTATAAAAGGTGGTTTGGGTGGTGAATAGTTCATTTGTGCTAACAAAATTGGACAATTGTGAGAGCTGATAGAAGAGTGAAAATGATGTGTTTAGAGTGCAATGAAATCCTCCGGTAGGCATCGAAGCCCACACAAGCAAAGGTAGGCTGGATTAGACTTGTTTTTGTTTGAATTTGCATGAATTATGATTGCTTGAAGTAGTTTTTAAGGATTTTTTTTTGTATATGCTAGCATACGGACTTCCATTACGAGGAATCGTAGGAATCATCGATGATTCATGCGATCACCAACAATTGCGATGAGTCACTTTGGTGATTCAAATTGATAAATTTGATTGATTATTGAAGTGAAGGTTCTCATTTTTATGAAGTTTTTTTAATGTTTTGATG
This sequence comes from Taxus wallichiana var. yunnanensis, assembly GCA_018340775.1. Classification (NCBI taxonomy): domain Eukaryota; kingdom Viridiplantae; phylum Streptophyta; class Pinopsida; order Cupressales; family Taxaceae; genus Taxus; species Taxus wallichiana. Next base: position 863,487,453 of record CM031238.1, read on the forward strand.
TTAATATGTGTGCTAATGTTTGTTTGTGTGTTTGTGTATGTAGGTGGATGTGAAGTTGATGATTTGTGACATGATCCCTATCATTTTGGATGAGGTATGGGTTGGCATGTCAGATCAGCATTGGGAGCATGTTAAGGTAGTTGGTTTGGGAGGTATAAGGACTTATAGGAGAGTACATAGATGTTGGGGCTTGTTGTTGACATTTATGGAGAGGTGGAATCCTTCCACCTGTACTTTATGGTTACCTACGGGGGAGATAACTATTACATTAGAGGATGTGCATTGGATTATGAGACCTATCAGTGCGTGGTGAGGGTATTTATACCATTGAGGAGTCTGAGAGGTTAGACATTATGAGGAGATTATATGGTGATGAGGTGGATGATGTGAGGTATATTTCAGGAGGATTTGCATATCAGGCTTTGTATCTTCCATCGAGGGAGGGGTGTACGAGGATGACGATGATGATGATGGCCATATCATGAATTTCTCTACCTGATTCCGTAGGAGGTAGGTTTCCTTGGATGATGACTAGGGTTGTTGCTGAGATGATGGAGCATCACATAGTGTTTGAGTGGTCACCCACTTTTTTTTTCTCGAGACATACCGAGAGTTGTGGGCTGGAAGGCGCATAAGAGGTACAAGATTGATATTTCTTTCTTGTTACAGTGTTGGGCGTATGAGCACATAGCTATTGCTCGATGAGATGGTTTGTCATGGGGGATAGGAGATATGCATGCAGGCTTTATGAGATGGAGGCATGATATGGGTATATCGAAGAGGAAGAGGAAGGTGAGTTATTACAGGATATGGTGCGAGGGCTACAAGTTGGAGACCTTACTAAGATTTTCATGATTGGCCTGAGTATGATCACAAGCTTGTTGGCACACAACAAGACACATGGGTACAGGTGTGGAGAGGGGATGAGTATGAGATGGTTCAATTTAGCCATGTTAGATGAAATTTTGGATTAATACTGAGGATGTTTTGAAGGAGGCAAGATGCAATACAAACGGGAGGAGGGAGACACGAGAGACTCTTAAAGGCAGTTGTGGGTAGACCTTTCATGATTGTTGAGAGTGTAGGGCCATAGGCCCAAATGATGATGGAGATATAGTGCCGATAGATGATGTAGGGGTCACACCTGAGTATGGACCTTGGTGGACTCGAGAATTTAGAGATTTTGAGAGGACTCGAGTGGCGTAAAGAGTGAGGAGGGTGCATGCTCTAGTTGAGGGAGCACATGAGCCTATTTAGATTAGTGATGATGAGGGTGAGGAGGATGAGGATGTAGATGGGGATTTGTGAGCTGCACTAGCAAAGTTAACAGTCAAGAAGGCCATGAAATAGGAAAAGAGAGATAGTGTTAGGGGAGAGAGAGAGAGAGAGATGAGAGATGACTTTGTGGGAGTTGAGATGCGCGGTGCGGAGTGAGACAATGTAGTGACTAAGCGGGATGGGCTCGGGATTCGATTGACTTAGGGTATAAAAATCGGACCGATACTCGCCAAGCAAAGAGATGCATTGAAGAAGGCCCTAGGTATCACGGGGTCTTCTATATCCGGCATGTGAGTTGATGATTAGGGCACAGCTAGCAAAGAAATGAGATGGGAGCATAGGGTATGATCAATGTTGCTCATTATCAGTCTTTGAGGGTAGAGTTGGCATATTACGAGGATATGGTGATACACAATTTTTCGAATGCCACTTTGTATGCTAGATCATTTAGCGTAGAGAGGAGCAACACCTAGTGTGAGTGCGGGTAGCGTGGGTCAACCTCCTCGAGAGACTAGAGGAGGGGCCGATGGTGATAAAGGATCTAATGGTGGTGATGTAGGTGCTCGGGATGGTGCTTGGGAGTGTCATCTGAGTTAGTGATTTTATAGATGATACCCATTTTACGTGATGATATGTATCTTGTTTTTGGATATTTTACATGTTTTGACTCTTTGTGAATCCTTTGATGATGTAATGATATTTTTGATGATGTATTCTGGAATTTGATTATATATATGATGATGGTGTGGTTTGTTCTATGAGTTTTCATTTATTTGATGTCATAATGGATGATTTGTGTGATTTTATATTCTTCAAATTATGACATATATTGACATGTGAGTAGGAGTTTTAGATATAGTGATATAAAATCTTTAGCTTAAAAAAGTTAAGTATTCTTATGAAATGTGATGGAATGTTTAAGTAGAGATTAAATGATTGTGTATGACATGATTTAAAATGTGATCTCATGATGGATTTTATCAAAATATGACTAATGAGACAAGGTAAAAATGAAATGATTTCCTTGATTGGATTTGATACATACGTGATGGGTATTAGAAAATGTGAAATCACTTGCACTTGTAGCCTTAGCAATAAATATTAAATGAGATGATCAATGGGTAGTTACACAAGATCTTAGTCAAAGAGTGGAATGATGTGGTTGTACCTTCCTAGGACATGAAAGGGATTTTATGTGTAGATCAATGCGGAAGAGGGTTCTCCTTTTCAACGGGTTCATAAATAAATTCCCCAACTATACATATTATTTTTGACGCAAACTAATCAATTCGGGAAGTTTGTTGTAATGGGAAAGCTAATATATGTGGGAAGATTTCCTAGGATGCTTTATATATTTTGAATTTTTGAAGGTTGATCGATGCGGGAAGCCTTTTTACATGGGTAGCCATCCTTCAAGGGTATTGTCTACATTTTTATTTTTATTTTTACAATATAGTCTTCCTTGAGGACCGAGTCTATGATTTTTACTGGTAGTTATCCTTCGAGGGATCAATCTACTTTTACTTTTTGATAGCATGATTTTGATATTTTGAATAGTTTTCCTTCGAGGGATCAGTTTATTTTATTTTTATTTTTGATAAAGAGCATCCATAAATATTTTTGACTTTATTTTGAGCTGAGGACAAGACCCTAATAAAATGTTTCAAGGAGGGGAGAAGAAATGTGTACACGAACTAAAAATGTGTGCCCCATGACATGCCTTTAGTAGGTAGACAATGTGGATGGATGTAATTATTGTGAGGTTCCTGTTGTATATATCTTTCCCCCAGGTAGATATAGACAAGCAGAAGAATATAGAAATCAAAGAAGCTCAAATCCCTGACATTTATCCCCTTGGCGCACGGAAATGGCGCATGACAATGAGTGTTGACACTAAAAAGGATGCGCCCTTGGCACACGGAAATGGTGCATGACAATGAGTGTCGACAGGGTAAAGGATGCACCCTTGGCGCACGGAAATGGTGCATGAAAATGAGTGTCGACAGGGTAAAGGATGCACCCTTGGCGCACGGAAATGGCGCATGACAATGAGTGTCGACAGGGTAAAGGATGCACCCTTGGCACACGGAAATGGCGCATGACAATGAGTGTCGATAGGGTAAAGGATGTGCCCTTGGCACACGGAAGAGGATGTCGACACACACATGGATGCGCCAAGGTGCACCTTCAGGAGGCGCAACATTTTGAAACCGATAGAGAAGCAGACCACCGCGCGGAATATTGAGATGGCCATAACTTTTGTAGGAGCTCAGATTCGTGCAAGGTTAGACTTTTTGGAAAGCTTACGAGGTCCTCTGTCCAACTAGGATTGGATATCTTTAATTAGGTGAGAAAAAATTCTTAAAAATGCAAAATACAGTTCGCCACTTTTGGGTTGCTTGGGTTCTCACCTACCATCATTATGAGATGAATTAAATGCAACCTAGAGGTGGTTGGGGTAGTTTTGGAATTCCTCTCTCTTTTCTCTCTCATTCTTCCTATAAATTGTAAGGAGGGGCTTCTTTCTAAAGGTTGGACATTCTTGTTTTGCCCCTCCCTTCTTCTCTTTGGCAGGTGAAATTGTGGAGATCAAACCTCCCATCTAAAACTGTAATGCAACCTTGCCTCTTGGCATTTTGCAGTGTGTTGTATCAATCTTTGGAGAAAATTAATGCATGACTGTGGATGATTCTCAACCCTCTCTGTGTTCATTTGCATCCTCCTGATCTTTCACTGTGAACCTGGCTATCTGTGCATGATCTTGCATTGCATTTTAATGATCTGTGTTTACTGGCAAGACATATGTTCTTCATTCCTCGGTGCATCACCTCTGTTAGTTTAGGTTTTATTTTATGCATTTTCTTACCCTGTCTCCTTGGCAAGTTAGATTAGGTTTTTAGTAAACCCTCTGCATTTTCTACGTGTGCATCTGAACAGAGGAATAGGAACCGGCCTTCATCCGGAGAGCTTTTCCAATTTCGCAAGGTCCCATACTTGGGAAAAGCTCCATGTTATGCTGCATCATCTTGAGAGTCTCAACCCATCGTGTTGCGGACATTGAAGTGCTACGATTTGCCATCAGCAGTTCCTACTAAGGAGGAACTTGTCCATGTGAAAGATGCGACGAACATAGTCGTGGTGCTCATCTTTAAGGTTTTTTGAGATAGTGACAAAAGACCACATGCTTTCAAATCATTACGATGAGAAAATTACTGTGATGATGGAATAAGATCTTTGATGTGACTAATATAATGGCGGTCGATGTGTTGTGATAGAAAAGGCTGCAAGTGAAAAGGCATTCAAAGGTGACCCATACTATATGGACCAATCCCATTTAGGGGAAAAATTTCCACGTTTATTCCTTTCGAGTAATGACACTTTTATTAGATTGATAGGATAGGTTTTGGTGAAGATGTGCTAAGGGAAGGTGTGCAAGGTGAGACTTTTGACGTCTCGGTATAGAGGATTCCCCTTAGTATGACCTTGTGGATAGAGATGGAATGTTACGAAAGGAAAGACAACTTTCAAATTAGGATAATGTAAGCTTTGATTTGATTGATTGAGTATATAGTAAACAAAGGATCCCTTGTGACAAAGGATCCGTTGAAAAATTGGATGGGATATGAGAGGATGGATGATGAAGAGGTGTAGATGATGAAGCTTTGATATTACCTTTTCTTTGCGTATAGTGATTTTTGATTTGCGCAGTGGGTTAACCCATCTTGATTTGAGACGAGGGATCTTCATTGGGCGGTGATGAGAATATACATGAGAAAGGTTTGTCAAGATCTAATTCGGGGTGACCCCTTAGTCCTGCATATTTTGGTAAGGACAACATCAATAACTTGGGTGTATATGTTAGACATTGGACGAGATTGAGATACCTTTAATGGAAGGTGTTGAAGACATGTCTAATAAAGGTTTGGTTATTACGAGATTGAGGATGTCCCCCTTGTCCTGCAGATGTGTGTGAGGACATTGAAAAGGGTAGAGGTGTAGGTGATATCAATGATGGATTAGGATGTTCTTCTTCTAGGAGAAGATCATCGATGAGGAAGATTCATTGGATTATGGATTTAAGTGCTTTACAACTCTCCTTGTTATGCCATGGGTTTCTATGATAGGCACATTTTTTGTTTTGATCGTATCATGCGGGTTTGAGTATGTGAATTAGGTGTTTTGTTTGGTGGTATGTGATAAGAGAAGCTTTTATAATCCACTTGAGGATGTTGATGTAAGTCCCCTTTAGAAGGTTTGGATTAATGAATTTTGATTTTGATTTTGATTTACGAAAATGCTTAATAGGACGCGTCTTATTTTGGATGGGGGTGGATATGTAGATTTCGTTTGGTGTTAAAACATCATAGGGGTGTTGTGAGGTTGATAAGAGAGAGGATATGACCAAAGAGAGGGATATGATGTGTGATTAATAAGATTGGATGATGGATGAGGTCCCAAAATGGATGATGAGGGACCGGTTATGGATGAGAAGGGGTATGGATGTGTGATATGATATTGAGATAAATGATGGCAACCCAAAATAGATGATGAGGGTGGGCCCCTGTAAATTTGATAGATTTGAATTGTGACAAAGGATGAGGTCCCAAAATGGATGGTAAGGTTAGTACCTTAGATTATGTGTGTTTTGATTTTGTAATGTCAATTTTAGGTAAAGGTGGGTGTTTTATGACAGATGATGAGGATGAGGCGGTGGATGTGATAGGTTTCGATTTTGTAATGTTTAATTTAGATAGAGGAGAAGGTCTCATGTTAGATGACAAGGGTGAGGTCGTGGATGTGATGGTATTTGATTGTATAATGTTTTATTTAGGACAAGGTTCCAAACTAGATGGTAAGTGAGTATCTGGGGATAGGATTGGGTTTGATTCGCACGAATGAGATGTTGTTTTGAGATATGATTGAGGTGGGTTATATTTATGTGAGCTATCTAATTCTTCTATTAGTTTGAAAAGTGGGTTGATGTAGAGATCTTTGATGATGAATGCCTCCTTAGTAATGGTATCCAAGGTGGAGTCTAAGGGTTACTGAGGGGGTAATGGATGATTGGATAGTGGAGACAAGCGATATTGATGTGTAAGGATGATCAAAAAAAGGATCCGGGGTTACGAGTTTTGAGGAAGCATCGGTGATGAACTAGTCTCCTCATAGGGAATATCATATGTAATATTGTTGATAATGTGACTCGAGGATGCATAGTATCTATGTGGAATGATTCTATTGAGGTGTCGAGTCGGGAGACAAGTAATGGTATCATGTGTGGAAGTCACATCAGGTTCATAGGAAGACCTGGGAGAATCATATGGGGTGTGTAGATTGGGGATTGATACATCCTTCTTCGAGGGCTTGGATTTATAATTTTCTTGCCATGGTGAAGGCTTCATCAAACTTTTGGATTGTGTGGATCTGGAGGGTAGATGAGATGCGATGGGAAAATGATCAAGAAAACAACTCAATCAGCTCTGATTGAGGCAGTGATAAGGTTAAGCGATTGATAATGCTTGGCACATAGTGACAAAGTCAACAAGGGATTCGTTTTCAGATTGTTTGATGGTAGAAAGATCAAAAATGGTGATTTTGCGAGTGATGTTTATAGAAAAGTGTTCCAAGAAGAGTTGGGTGAGTTGTGTGAATGAGAAAAGGGAATAATGAGGGATGTTATTGTACCAATCTAGGGCAGGACCAGTGAGGGACATGGGGAAAGTCCTCAGCATTAGATCTTGGTCATGGGATATGAGATAACAAGCATGGTGGAAAGCACAAATGTGTTCTTGGGATCTTATTTACTATAGAATTATATAAATTTTGGAAGTTCCAGTGATGCGGATATGATTTATAAGGTAATGAGGGGTGAATGGGATCATTACATATTTTTTCATAGGAGAGAACATTCTTAGGACCCAAGGAAGCAGCTTCAAGGTTGGATATTCTATTCATGAGAGCTTGAAGGGGTCTAGTTGCGGTGGTTCTTTGTGAGGATGAGCTAGGTTGATTAAATGAAACTGGATGAGTGTGGGTATGATGGATACCACCGAGGGATATTTTCTTTGGTAAGGGATATTTTCCGATAAGGAATGTTTTGTTGATAAGGTATATTGTTGGGGATATTATAAATAGAATTAGATCTTTAAAGGTTGTGATGGTTATACATATTGATAGGGAATGGGAAAAGATGTGTTAATAAGAGGTTGTTTTTGAGAATAAATCCTACCTCTTCAACTTAAACTGAATAAGCAAGAAAATAAGACTTACCTAACCTCAGAATGACGGGGTTTAGTGATACCCATGGATATGACTGATGGTAATTGATGTTGCGCTCCGTATAAGAAATGATATAGGTTCCTTTCCTGTGAGAAAACCTACAGATCACGAGACACTAAACAAAATATTATTAGTAAAATATGAGGTGGATTTCTTGGAAAAAGCCAGTCCCTAGAAATCAAAGGACTTCCTGATAAGGATGTCAATCCACTTTTACAATCAAGTGGGTACAAAAATAATAAATGATATTCGATATATGGTAATAATAAATGTTTTGACAAATGTTACATTATTACAAATATAAAGTTGATAAATGATAAGAAATGATAGATATGAACTATGGTTCGAAATCGGAAATCTAAATCAGAATCAAAATTCTCAAAGGAAGGAGAATTCTCTTCTTTAGTGAACTCCAGATCCTCTTCTTCAGAGAAATCTAAATTCTCGTCTTCAATGTATTCTTATTTAAAGAAGTCTGAATACTCCTCTTCAGTGTCATGTTGGTTCTCAGATTCAAAATCTAAATCCTCGGAATCATTTTGTTCTCGTATTCGGACTCAAAGCTCAAATCCCCCAACTCATCTTCGTATTGATATTCAAACCAAACTAGATCAGCTCGAGATGCGTAGGACCTCAAAGTATGCTTCCCAAAATTCTTCTACAGCATCATGAATCCATTGAGTGGACTCAAAATATTTTACAACTGATCCAAAGGGGCAGAGTGAATAGCACACATCTCAAGATCATGTAGGATATCGTATTGTTCCTAGTACAATGGATGACGAACAATGGGAAATAAATTGATGCTAGTAATCTCGTGACTTGGACCACCTATTTCCATCTAAAACAATCCATGTTGGATAAAATGTTAGAAACAAACATATTTGAAATAACTGATGAGCATATTAGATATATATACCGAAGGAAGATAAATGTAATAGGACTCACTGGCAATTGTGAAAATTACAGAGGATAATGATAGATGATAAAATATAATATTTAACTAATTAATTTGAAATTATGGTCTTTTGACTTAGATGATAATGCGAGATAAAAAATGAACAGATAAGAATACCTAAATATGGAAATGAAACTATAGAATGATATCTAACCTCGATGGAAGGTGATGTAAGAAATTGATGAAGCTTGCAGTTGGATGATGAAATATTGATCTACAAAGACTCCAAAATGGCTCGCAAGATGCTTGATGATTGTGAATAACAATGCTAGATGATAACATGTTCACGTTGATGCAGAATAACACTAATGAATTCCAATAGAAAACTCAAACTCAAAAATGTAAGTGGATGATCCCAAAGAGATCTTGAAAACTCTCTTAAGTAATCATCGTCGATTACCTAAATCATCGACAATTTCAATCTATTTAAATTTGTTTAGTAAATGGTTGGAACAACTTGCTAAGTTAAGGTTTTTGTTTTGAATTTGAGGAAAGTTGTTAATTTGTTCAAAATGTGTTGGGTTGGCAGTGATGATGAAGGAATAAGCTAAATTTGGCTAGATTATGTTATGAATTAGCCTAATCTAGGTTTATAGATAATTTTAATAGGTTTATAAATGATAATGATAGGTTTGTTGAGATAAGGGAGTTAGAGAATAGGTTAAAAATGGTTTTTAGGAATATTTGGATAGTTAGGAAAATGATTAGGTTAGGTTATATAATTAGGTATTATTTAAGATAAATAAAAATAATAATTTTCATAGGTGGATATATTAATTTGATTAAATGGTGTTCATATTAATAAAAATGAGGATGTAGTATGTGTCCTAGGGTATGTTTCTAATTAATCAAATTAATTGAATTGAGATAAAGGGTGTTTTTGTGAGATGTCATGTGTTTAATTAATGATTTGGACAAGGATGATGGAGTGTAGATTTTCAATGTCTACATTTGCCCCTTTTGTCTAGCAGCTTTAATGGAAAAGTGTTAGAAAAAATGATGAAAATTTGATTTGTATGGGTAATTCCACTGCAACACAATACAAGGGAACACCAATGTTTGTATATGATGTGTTTGTAAAAGTTTCCCTAGTCCAAGGGGTATCGAAACAAATTATGCTACTGAGGGACCAAATGATAGGGGAACCAAAGGGTTTGATACCTATAGTTTGTGATCCATGAAAGTAGGATAAATAGATGGGGATGTCAAGTGATGGGGGCCAAAGGGCACGCGTCCCATAGACATATGACGAATCCCGATGTTGATTTTGTTTATTTGATTTGATGTTTCAAGGACTAGGGTCCTTTGAAAGGAACATTTTTGTGAAAAAGAGTGATGATTGACATGATTTAGGGAAAAAAGGAATATATGCCAACTGGAATGAATCGCTAGCGATTGATGATTAATTGAAATCATCGTAATGATTAGGGCAATCATCGGTGATTTCCCAAGGTAAAATTTGGGCTATAAATAGTCCTCTCACATGGTTATTAGGCTCATTATTACTGAGCCAAATACAATTTGTTAGAGTGAATTGGGTTGAAAAACATGTTTTTGGGTGAAAGAGTGAAGATTTTGACACCATGGCATATCTAGTAGTAGACATCGGAAAACCACGATGGGCCTAAGGTAGTGATTTTAACCTTTTTTTTTTTTGTTTTTTTTTAGTATTTTTAGGATTTTTACCATGTTGGGGGCATACGGATGCCCTAGTTTTGATGCATAGGAATCGATTGACAATTCATGGAATCACCAATGATTGAAGAATCACTAGCGATTTAATTTAGTATGGACAATTTCTATTTTTATTGATAAAGTATGATTTTTAAGAGATTTTTCAATTTTGTATGGTGTTTGTGGTTCCAATTTGGTTATTGGTATTTGATGTATTTATATTACTGTAGTTAATGTTGATTATATTTTGTGATGATGTTGATGTTGATGTTAATGGTATGTTTTGATGTTTTAGATGTTGTTGGTATTTTTAGGTGATAATGTTGATGTTGATGTTTTAATGTAAAGATGTTTTTGATATGTTGTGATAATTATATATATATATATTTATATATTGATAGTGATGTTAATTCTTGGATATGTGTTTGTGTACGTAGGTAGATGCTAAGTTAACTATTTGTGATCGTATACCACTGATCTTGGATGAGGTGAGGGCTGACATGACAGATGATGACTGGGAGCATATTGAGGTAGTGGGTTTGGTCTTTATGAGGACTTATAGGTGGATTCACAAATGTCATAGTTTGATGTTGGCATTGTTAGAGTGGTGGAATCCTTCCACCTACATTTTGGTTGCTACAGGGAGATTACGATTACTATAGAGGATGTACACCATATCCTGAGACTGCCTATCCATGGAGAGGGAATATATATTATTACTGAGGTGGAGAGGGCCGATGTGATGACTAGATTATATGGAGAGGATGCAGAGGATGTCAGATATGAGTAGGGGATTTTGCTTATGGAAGATTATATTCAGCTGAGAGAGATGGTTGTACCCATATGACTATGATGATGATGGCTATCATTTGTTATGCTTTACCAGATTTTGAAGGTGGCCATTTCCCATGGATGATGACTGGGTTGTGGCCAAGATGATGGAGCATCGTATTATTTTTGAGTGGGGTCCTACCCTACTTGCATAGACTTTAAGGAGTTATGGGTTCTGGAAGGCCCACAAGAGATATGGGATTGATGTGGCATTTCTTCTACAAGCTTGGGCCTTTGAGCACATTTTCATTTCTGACAATGGGGTTACCATGGTGGATTAGTGATGAGCATCTAGTTTTGTGAGGTGGTGTATAGGATGTGGTCATGGGTTAAAGAGGAGGAGGACATGATATTATCAAGATTTATTATTTGGATTGTAGGTGGGTGATGTAGTATGGAGGCCTTACCTAGATTTTCCTACTTGGCCTGAGTATCCCCATGAGTTGATAGGTTTATAACAATAGGCTATGTGGCTTCAACTCGTAGAGTGGGTGAGCATGAGTTGCTCCATTTTGATCATCGGGTGAGGAAAAATTTGGATTTTTTGAGGTATACCCGAGATATCCGTATAATATAGAGTGGAGGATGGAGACACTGAGACTCCAAGGGACATTGGATGAGACCCATGATCATTGTTGATGAGAAGGGGGACTACATGCCCTAATGAGGATGGTGAGATTGTGCCACTTGATGATGCATGGGTTACTCCAAATTTTACAGCATGGTGGACTCGAGCACTAAGGGATTTTGACAAGACCTGAGTAGCAATAGTGAGTGAGGCGGGTTTTGCTCGGGTGGAGGGAGGGGCACATGCTTAGGAGGCCATTAGGTTTCTGATAATGATGATAGTGATGAGGAGGGGGTGATAGTGATTTGGCTACATCTATTGTAGTGGTGATGCCGAGAAGGTTGTAGTGAGAGGAGAGAGAGAGAGAGATGCAACACACAGAGAGAGAGATGATCTCTTAGGTGTCTGGGATACCTTGATAGCTAAGTGAGATAGTTTAGTGACTAAGCGAGATGGACTCAGAGTGTAGTTGGCTTAGGATATTATAGATAAAGACCGATATAGCAAAAAGAGATGGGATGAGGAAGGCCTTGGGATTACTTTGGGTCATTATTTCTTTTAGTGTGTAGAGATGGGATGGCTGAGAGCATTAGAGTGGACAAGACTAGTGGATAAAGGCCAAGGCATAGTGGATCAAGACAACATGCTAGCGGATCGAGGAGAGAACCTACACTACCAGGGATGGTTTTATGGCCCATTATCAGACTTTACGGGTAGAGTTACATTATTATATTAATATGGTGACTCATGACTATCTAGATGATAGATTATATATTGATTATTAGGCCATTAAGGCATCCATCCTGAGTACTAGTGCAGCGAGTGTGGGTCACCCACCTCGGAGATGAGAGAGAGGAGGAGAGAATGGATGAGGAGGAGCTGGTGGAGATGTTGGAGCCATTGGTGGTGCTGGTGATCAGGGAGGAGAGGGAAGTATTACCCCTCCTAGCGAGTTCCTTGAGAGAGTTCCATTTTACTAACTCATGATATGTACTGATGATAGTTTTTGATGTATGGCTCATGAATCCTATTTTTGTATGACATTGATATGATATATTCTAATATATGACTCATAGAAGCCCATTTTTGTATGAAATTGATATGATACATTTTGATGATGATCATGATGTATATGGACTTGATTTATATATATGATGATGATGATGAGGTTTTATGACCTATGTTGTTTTTCCTTGATTCTTATGTGTTAATGTTTTTGATATGTGTATGGTGATGTATGTTTTAGAATGTGTTAATGATTTGTGATGGATGTATGTGATGATATAAAACATAATGTATTGGTAAAATGTTTTTAAATATTTATGTAAGGCATGATTTAAAATGTAATCTTGAAATGAGTTTGCATCAAAAATGTGATTAAGTAAAATAGGGTAGAAAATGAAATGATTGCTCCATTATGGATTTGATACATACACGATGGGTTTTGAAAGCTTGAAAGCACTTGCACTTGTAACCTTAACAAAATTTAAATGAGATTATCTATGGATAGTTACACAAAGTCTTAATAAGATGTGGGATTAGTTGAATGTACCTTTCTAAGACATGAAAAGGGTTTTGTATATGTAAGTCAATCAGGAAAAAGGGTTCTCCTTTTCAATGGGTTCATAGAGAAATGCCCCAACTTTACATATTTGATTTTGAAGCAAATTGATCAATGCGGAAATTTTTCTATTATGGGAAAGCTAATCAAAGAGGGAAGCTCTCATGGATGCTTTTGATATTGATGTATTTTTTTGAAGGTTGATCAATACGGGAAGCCTTTTTACATAGGTATCCATCCTTCAAGGGTATGGTCTACATTTTTAATTTTTGAATTTTACAAGATAACCATCCTTTGAGGGATCGGTTTATGATTTTGATGGTAGTTTTCCTTCGAGGGATCTAGGTCTAATTTTTATATTTGAATAGTTTTATCCTTCGAGGATCATTCTATTATATTTTGACTTTTGAGAAATGCATCCAAATGATTTTTATACATATATTTTTAAGCTGAGGGAAAGACCCTAATAGATTGTTGTGAGGAGGGGAGAAGATGTGTATATGACCTACACACATGTGCCCCATGTCATGTCTTTTAATTAATACAGGATAAATGGGTGTAATGATTTAAAGGGGTTCCACATAAGAGGAACTTGTCCAAAGTGAAAGATGTGATGAAAAAATTGTGGTGCTCATATTTAAGGTATATCTAGGATAATGATAGATAACCACATGCTTTCAAATCATTACTATGACAAGATGGATGATTTGATGGAGTGACAAGATTTTAAATGTAACTACTGTCATGATGATCAATCATTTAACAATAGAAAGGAAAGTGCAAGGCATTCAAAGGTTCCTTTTCAGGTTCACCATCAAGAGAAGCAAGACGATATGCTCCTAACCCATACTTGTGCGTGATAATGTATGGACCTATCCAATTAGGGGGAAAATTTCACATTTACTCCATTCTAATTGAGTGACATTTTGATTTTCTTTAAGCACAAGATCACCAATTTTAAAGTCATGTTCTTTGATATGTTTGTTATAGGCTCGTTTGATGCATTCTTGATAAACTTGATGATGTTCAAGGGCCATTAGATGTTTTTCATCTAATAGTTCAAGTTTTTTGTGCTAGATGGTCTTGTCGATATTATTCATTTAGGGATAAAGTCTTTAAGTGATACATGAAGTGATGGGATTTGAACTTCTAGATGTAAGCGGCTTCAAAACCATAGACAAGTGAATAAGGTGTAGCTCTGTATAGGCATATGGATACTATTTAGATAGGCCCATATAGTGAGCGAGATTTGGAGATGCCAATTCCTACCCACATAATTTATAATTTTCATAAGGATTTTATTAAGTGTTTTATTAGAGGCTTCAACCTTTCCATTTCGATTGGGGATAATATGGTGATGAAAAGTTGAGTTTGATGTTAAAAGTATCACAAAGCTTTTAACTTCTTTATTTTAAAGGATTTTCCATTATCTGTGATAAGTTTATGTGGGATGCCAAAATGACATATAATGTATTGATATATGAAGTTGATAATAGGTCCTGATTTAGTCGAGGTTAAAGGAATGGCTTCAACCCATTTAGTGAAATATTAGTAGTTGTGATAATGGAATGATGTTGTTGAGATGATTTAGGATTGATAGCACCAATGAGGTCTAACCCCATTGAGAGAAAGGCCATAAGTCCTAAGCAGGTTGTAACACTTGACTGGGGACATGAATGAGATTTGAATGAAGTTGACATTTAACACATTTCTTGACATAAGCACAATAATATTTGGTGATAGTAGGCCAATAGTACCCTAACCATATGACATGTTTAGTGATGGAATTTCCACTAAAATGTCCTCCACAAACTCCATCATGGACTTCTTCAATTCTTTGGTTGACTCATGTGATTTAAGGCACCTTAACAGATACCATCAAAACTATGTTTGTAAAGGATACCACCTATAATAAAAAAGTGGGTAACACATTGAAGAAATTATCTTTTAGTGTTATGTGATAAGTCGGATGGGATTTTAGATTTGGAAAGGTAGTCATAGATTTGAGTATACCACAAATCAGTTGGATCATTATCAATGGCGTTGATAGGAGGGAGTTCATTTTGATGTGAGGGATAATCTAATATTTGAATGAAACATATACTTTAGTGTTGTCTTTTGATTCTTCATTTCTAATGGGATGAGAGATCCTAAAGAGGCCATTGTATCTACAAATTTGTTAGAGGATCGTGGGATGGTTTGGATAGTGTAGTGATCAAAAGCACCGAGGAGAAAGTCAACGTTGGCTTTGTATTTTTACAAGATTTAATTTTTACATTGATATTCTCCTTTAACTTGACTAATGAGTTGTGAATCTCCATAGATTTCTAAGATGTGAACACCTAGGAGAATAGTGGTTGTAAGGCCCATAATTAAAGCTTCATATTCTATCATATTATTGGTGCATTCAAAGTTAAGTTTGAATGATAATGGAATAGGAATGCCCCAAGAAGGTATAATGACAACACCGGCCCCTCCCCCTTGCTGGAATTTAGATCCATCAAAGAAGAGATTCATTTTGATAGGGATAAATTCATATTTGTCAACATTGCTAATGGATTCATCTGGAAAATATTCATGAGGAAGTTGATTTTCTAGAAGAGGAGCATCAACAAGTTGATCTACAATAGCCTGGCCCTTAATAGATTTTTTGATATGAACTCGAGGTCAAATTTAATCATAATCATAAGCCATCGGGTGACATGATCATTATGATATGGTTTAGAGTGTATGGTCTTGAGTGGATTGAAGCTAGTGACAACATAAGTTTTTTGATTGAGAAGATAATGACGTAACTTAGAAGTGGCAAAGTATAAATCACAACATAACTTTTCAACTTTGGTGTAACAAGTTTCATATTCATGGAGTGTATGAATGATATAATATATAGCTTGTTCAAGACCTTGATATCACGGTGAGTGAGCATGGATCCTAGAGTGTGTTCTAAAAAGATATGTATAGATAAAATGGCTCCCCCTCATGAGGTGGGGTAAGCATAGGTGGTGATAGAAGATATTGTTTAATTTCATCAAAGGCTTTTTGACAATCATAATCCCAGTGAAATCTATGTCCTTGCGGAGAAGATGATGAAACGGTTGACAATGATTAGAAATTTGTGATATAAAGCATTAGATGGACTATAATTTACCTCTCTAAGGCTACGTAATTGTGTAAGATTGGATGGAGGAGGCATTTCAATGATGGCTTTAACCTTATTGGGTCAACTTCAATACCTCGAATAGATATGATGAATCCTAAAATTTTCTAGTGAGGACACCAAAACACATTTTTGGGATTAAGACGAAGACAATATTGAATGAGATGAGTAAAGATTAATTGAGGATGGTAAGATGATCTTTACATTGTTTGGAATTTCCTAAAAGGTCATCGATGTAATCTTTAATTATTTTGTGAATGAGGTCATGAAAAATGTAGGTCATGACACACTGATAAGTAGCTCCTGCATTTTAAGATCAAATGGCATAACATGGTAGAAAAAGGTTCCCCAAGGGTGATGAAAGATGTTTTATGTTAATTGTTGGTGGTGATAAGAATTTGATTATAACCAAAAATCCATCCATAAGGGAAATTTCATCTTTAGGTCAAGATGATCTATATTTGGAAGAGGAAATCATCTTTAGGACGAAGCAAGATTAAGATGTAGAAGTTTATGTAGATACGTTGCGTGAGGCTTTGGTTATGGGGACAATGTTAGAGATCCATTGTGGATAATCAATGGGTATGATGAAATTAGTAGATAAAAGATATTGTAACTCTTCTTTAACAAGGAGGGCTATGCGTGGATGCATTTTATGGATTTTTTTTAATAGGATTAGCATATTGGATATGTGATAATATTTTGTACAAAAATATTGGGGTCAATTCCAAGCATATCACTATATGACCAAGTGAAAGATTGATAATATTTTGATAAGAATGAGGTAAATTCATCTAGTTCTTGTGGATTTAATGATTGACTAACCTTAACTATGTGAGGATCTTGAGAGGTTCCTAAATTTACATTGATGGTGGATTCATTAAGGAGATTTGGTGTATCAGATGGTAGGGATTTTTGAAGGAAGTGATCCTCAACTCCCATATGAGAAAGGATGTCTTGGTCATCATTACATTGAAGGATATCTATAGTAGGTAAATCTTCTTCAACCATTTCGCCAAATAAGAGGCAAGGTTTTGATGGAGTGATCAGATTGATAAGTAAGCAGTCCTAAGGATATGGTATTGACTAAAAAAAGTTAGGCGGGATGGATACAATGTCATCTACATCCATAGGATATTTTGGGGCTGTGTCTATGTCCATTAGATCTCAAGGGCTACATCTATGTCCATATGGATCTCTAAGGTTGTGGGTGATGACATTTCTAGTATAGATGTAGTGGTTTAAATGGGTTAGAGCCAAGTTTTTATAGCCTAAGCCATATTTCTCATAAGT
The DNA here is from genome assembly GCA_018340775.1 of Taxus wallichiana var. yunnanensis. Classification (NCBI taxonomy): domain Eukaryota; kingdom Viridiplantae; phylum Streptophyta; class Pinopsida; order Cupressales; family Taxaceae; genus Taxus; species Taxus wallichiana. Next base: position 863,505,052 of record CM031238.1, read on the forward strand.
TTTGAGGGAGTGTTGGACTATTAAGTCATGTGTTCCCTATTCATAATGGCTAAGGCCAAAACCTTTCCATACACAATGGTGAAGGTACATGTAAGTGAAATCTAGGATTATCTAAAGATTTGAAATCTAATGTGAAAGGCTTAACATGGTGTGGATTGATAGAATGAGATGAAGGATGATCATGTCCCCCATAAACAAGGTTTTTTTAAGATAAGTGGGACCATAAGGGATAACATCCCTACATTAGGCTCATACATGGGTTGCTTGTTAAGACAACCATAAGTTTTAGGTGAAGGGATGGAATTGAGCATGAGAAGGTGGTATCCCCTAGCATAAGATGTTGTACAATATTACTAAGGGAAGAATCATCTAGTAATTTGGAGGATGGGATGGACGTGCTAGTAGATGCTTTATCAGATGATTCTAATATGGATTTAGGTACAAGGACATCATTTGGATGATATTCATGTAATAATCGACAAAGGGATTTTGATCTACGAGAATTATAAATGTTTGACCTTCATGTTCTATTTGAGGAAATGATGGAGGGTTGAAGGAACACAATGCATAGTGTGTATCCAGGGGCATCCTAATAACATGTTATATTAGAACTCTCCTTCTATAATGTAAAAGAGTTCATGTAAGGTCTTAGTGCCAACTTTAAGTGGTAGAATAATTATGCCTAATGTGGGTGTGATGGTGTCATTGAAGGATCATAGTAACACTGGAGTTTGACCAATGATGGAAGGGGATAGTTTGAGTTGATTGAAAGTAATGGATGATATGATATTGATAATTTTTGCCCCCATCAATCATGACCCTTTTGATGAGGACATCATTGATTTGAGAAGTGATAAAGAGTGGTAAATCATGTTCCTCTGGCCTAAGCGAGGGAATCTCAGATGAATCAAATGATATAGTTGTGGATGCTTTAAGGGCCCCTAAAAATGTGAAAGATGAAGGGTCATTCAATCTGTTATTGATTGAAGGAATTCATGTTAGGAATTAGTATTCACATGGTTGTTAGTTTATTATACATATATATTGTTATAACAAATATATAACAATATATATTATGGGATTATTGTTGTACGTGAGTTTTTAGATGGTTGAGGTTGTTAACAACCATCACCTTGTTTATAGGAAAGTATTTTCCTATATATTTGTAATCTATTGTGCAACAAACATATAGAGAAGATAATATACGGTGTGAAGAAGATTATTCTGTGTGTTTATTCAGTGTAAATCTGTAGCTGCTCTTATATTTGGTATAACAAGATGTTATTCCTATGAGAGATAAAGAAGATTTAAGAGGCAAAGAGAATATTCAAAAATTAAAAACAAAATATAGATCCAAGTATCTTCCTTAGAATGAACATATCATTCCTTAATTTTTGGGTTGAAAGAGAGGATTTAAACCATGTATTTCTAGAAGATTAACTTTTGGGTTGAAAATATGAGAAAAAGCACAAGATTATTTCGAAATTAAGGTAGTAAACATTACACGAAATTTAAGTGAGCATTTGGAAAGCACATCCAGTAAAATTTGCACACAAGTTTTTTCTTATTGGTCAATCCTTTTTTAATTATTTAGCAAAATCTATAGTTTAAAACATATATATATATTATATATACTAAGATCTATAGTCCACAAAATTGTTTAATAATTAATTTTGAGGAGCAAATTCAATTTTATTTTAATTTGGAGGAATTTATTTAATCTAATCTCAATAACTTTTACATGGTAATTCAAAATTGAGAACCGTTTTTGCAAAAGTGTTTATTTTTAATTCTCATTATAGTGGTTCTAATTTGGGAAAATACCCACTTTGAAAAATATCATTTTTGCTTTTTTTGTGGATGCATTATCGGTTTTTCGGAACGTCACTAAAAGTTAGATATATCTTCATGGTAAAACTGTAGAGTAAAATATGAATGAGGTTTGATGTGGAAACAAATGAGCTTAAAATTTTCATTTTTGGATGAGTTAGAAACCACATGGAAAATGGAGGAAGGAAGCATCGATAGGAAGGTTTTCGAACAATGACCTCTCTCGAAAAGTTAGATTTCTCTTCAGGGCAGCGAAAGCTGTGGTGGCAAATATGTATGGTGTGAGTATATGATTTTTAGTGTGGTTTCCATTTTCTCTCAAAGTTTGCGGTGTTCTTTTTTGTGGTATTTGATGGATGTTGGAAGAGAGTTGTGTTGGAGTGCAGATTTCCTCTGATCCTCAAACTGGTGAGTCACTAAAATTTATATTTCTTTGGAAGATGGTAAAACCTGCAGAAAAATACATTCACTGAGTATTAGTTGACCATGTGCTTAAACCTAACTAGCATAAGATCCATTGAGTATGTTCTTCTGATTTTCTTCTCAATATCTCATGAAAATTTCACATTGAGGGGGAATACATACCAATGTTTCATTCCTTTTATGCAAGTTCGGAACTAAAGTTGACTTCCTTTATGAAAGGAAAAACAAGTTCAAAGGAATTCGTCATTCAGTGGTAGTTTTTCCATGATGTTAAATCTACAAGTGGCAATAATCAATGACGAGAGACTACGATTAAGAACATTACAATTCTTATAGGAAGTAATGAAATTTTTTTCAATATATCTTCTATTGATGCAAGTTTTGTGATATAAATTTTGTTTTCTACATAATTCAATCTTGATGTATAAGCATAGTGGTGATCTATTTTAGCACGGAGTAAGTCGGTTCATGGATCTTGAAAGGGTTTGTGGGAGTATCATAAAACCACCACGAGGTGGAAAGTTGATGAGGTTCTAAATCATGTCAAGGTTTGTGGTAACTTAAAAAACCATAGGAGAGAACCATCTTGAGATTGAGATGATTTTGTTTTGAGGTCATGAGTCACGAGTTGAGAAGAATTTGAATATGAAATCATATTTGAGTTGAAATGTTTTTCTGATCAATTCCATTTTGTAAACACTAATGGGGAATGTTAGGAATTAGTATTCACATGGTTGTTAGTTTATTATACATATATATTGTTATAACAAATATATAACAATATATATTACGGGATTATTGTTGTACGTGAGTTTTCAGATGGTTGAGGTTGTTAACAACCATCACCTTGTTTATAGGAAAGTATTTTCCTATATATTTGTAATCTATTGTGTAGAAAACATATAGAAGATAATATACGGTGTGAACAATTTATTCATCGAGATTGTGTTTATTCAATGTAAATGAAAGTTATCTTATAATTCAATCATAGCTCACTTATGAGAAGGTGATGTCTACACCAACTCGTAAAGTGACATTTTGATAGGAGCTTGGTGTAACTATTTAATGAAAACCTTTTATATTGAGGTGGATGATGAGGGTGGTGTGGTAAGTATTGAAACTTTGGCTTTGGGTGATTTTGTTTGATCATTCATTTTGGGAGCTATGGAAATATATACTTTAGGATTATTTGAAGGAGTGGATAAATTAGGATTGGAGGTATGGCCACAAAATTTTTATCTTTCTTGACTTGGATTAATCTGTTTCATAATTTTGTGAGTGAGTGGAAATGTGTACAACATCAACCTGATGGGAAGAAATATTGGACATGGGCTCTTTAAATTTAGACGTAGATGATGATGTGGTATATGATTTGGAAGGAAGGAAGGATAGATTACCAAGTTTTAGAGAAATTAAATGAAATACCTTACAATCTTCTATAGAATGTCCTTGTTTCCAATGGTAATCACAAGAGACATTTAATTAATACCATGTGGGTTTCAATCTTATTGGGTTTGATGGTTTGAGAGGCGGTAATATTTTATAAGTGATTTTAAAGGAGGTCATCTAAGATAGTTTCATAATCCCCCTTAGGTAAGGATACAGATGGTAATGAATTTTTGGTATCTTATCCTCCGGTGGAAGTAAAGCTTTAAATTGGGGTTGTTGGGTTATTTATTGTTGAGGAGTATTAGATGTTGTGGTGGATGAAGGATGAGGACCTAGTGGGGAAGGTTGGTAAGTAGGTCTTGGTCTTGGCATGATATGATGGTTGTTAGGATTTTTAATGATCCTTTTAGGAGGATGTGGGAGAAGAGGATGAGGACCAATAATCGATATGATTAGGAAGTATAGAAGGAATTTTGAAAACTTAGACAACACCTTGTTTGTGAGGTCCTTTAGTGGTTTTGGATGAGCTAGGTATGGATGTAGAGGTAGCTATTGATGAAGGAAGGGAGTTTGAATGATGCAGTTGATAAGATCAAATGAGTTGTGGATTTTGTAGGTTTTGGGATTGATTGGTGTAGGGACAATTATTTTTTTGTTGTTATGGAGGACAAATGCGGTTTGTAATTTCCTTAGGAAGAGGTGTTTGTGTCATAAATGTTTTGAGAGGTATCATAGTTATATTTGCAAATGAAGGTGTAGTTGTAGGTGTAGTTATACTAGAGGATGTGATTGGTGGGGAGATGGATTCATAGTAACTTGTGATGAGGATGGGAGAATAGTTTTAGTAACATTGGTAAGAGATGGATTTGGTAGATGAAATTTTAGGTTTAATGGATGTTGGTGTTGATTATGTAGATGTGGGTATTGGGTCAATAAGTGTTGATGTGGAATTAGGAATATGTAATATTTTTAGTAATGGTGTTGATAGTATGATGAGAATGGATGACCATTTTTTTGGTTTCTTAATAGATGGGGCATGACTGGGAAAAGGTTGTTTAAATATGTCAAGATTTTGATTTGGGGGTGTATTTGGGTTATCTAAGTGAAGTTCACCTCTGTCAATCAAATCTTGAAGGAAATTACAGAACGTGCGACACCTTTTGATGTCATGTCCCTTAACCCTATGGTATTTACAATAGTCATTATCTTGATACCAAGAGGGTTTAGATACGGATGTGTCGATAGGTCGGATAGGTGGGAGAGATATCATGTTTATAGCAAGAAGAAGTTTTTCAAGTCTGCACTATAAGTCTCTCCTATGGGTGTGTAACTACGTTGTTGGTGGGAACATTTAGTAGTAGGTTTTTCCTTAGGATCATATTTGACTACTATGACATTAGTAGATGATTTGGATTTATCAAGATTAGATGATGATTTGATGGAATTTAGTTCATGGCTTCTTAGGATGAAGTTTAACTTGACCATCTTCTAGAGCTCATAGTTCCAATTTATGGGCCATAGTAAAAGCTTCATCAAAGGTATGGAATGATTGAATTTTTAATGTTGATGAAATATGTTTGGTGCATGATCGGTAAAAAACTTCAATCAATTCATCTTATGGTAACAAAAAGGACAGTTGATTGATCATACCCCTCCAATGGGAAAAAAAATCAGCAATGGACTCATCCTCAAACTATTTGATAGCATAAAGGTCATTAATAGTGACTTTTGGGATATTTTTATGGAAAAGTTCTCTAAGAATAATTGTGCGAGTTGAGCTAAAGGAGAAAAGGGAATATTGTGGAATTTATTATATTAATCCAAAGCAGATCAACGAGGGACATGGGAAAGTCCTCAACATGAGGTCTTGGTCATGAGCTATTAGATAGATACAAGTGTGATGGAAGGCATATATATGTTGTTGAGGATCTTCCTTGCTATAAAATTTGATAAATTTTGGAAGTTCCCAGTGAGGTGGATATGCTTTGTATGGGACTGAGGGGTGAATAGGTTCATTAGATTTGATCGTAAGAGAGCACATTCTTGGGTGTAGATGAGGCAGCTTCCAGACTAGATATACGGTTCATGAGGGCTTGAAGGGGATCGAGTTGTGTTGGTTACTACGAGGATGAGCCAGGTTGGAATGAAAACTGACTAGGTTGTGAGTATATATGGTACTGTTGAGGGATGTTCTGCTAGTAGGGAATGTTTTGTTGAGGAATATTTTGTTGTGGAATATTATAAGTAAGTGGAATGTTTTGTTGAGGAATGTACTATTGAGAAGGAATACTTTTTTGTGGGATGTTTTTTGAGGATATTTTTATTGTGGGAATGATATTTTGTTGAGGAATTTTTGAATTTGAGGAATGTACTATTGTTAAGGAACATTTGCGATAGGGATATTTTGTTGTGGGATGTTTTGTTGAGGAATGTTTTGTTGAGAAGGAATACTTTATTATGGGATATTATAGGCAGGTTAGACACTAAAGGTTGTGATGGTTGAATATATTGATAAGGATGTGGGATATATGTAGTGGTAAATGGTTGTGAATAAGGAGGTGGTTACTTGATAATACATTGTATATAGAGCAAGTGGAAGATGGTGTTTGTTGTGGGATGTTATGCATGGGAATAGATTGTGGTATGGAAATTAAGTGGCTATGATGGTTGTGGTATGTTGTGAAACAAGGTGAGTGGTGGTGATAGCACTAGTATTGATTAAAGGAATAGATGTTAGAATGGACATAGTGATATTTGAAATTATATTGGTTGAGATACATCAGTAGAAGTAAAATGAAACTCATGGAGGTGTCGGATAATTGAGGATGCTAGGAGGGGTAGATAATGAAGCACTAGTATTGTTTTGTGGAGGTGTTGAACTAGTGGAAGGCTCGGGTGAAGATGTATGTTGTTGGGTGGTTGTGTCTTGAGAAGAAATCATATGAAGACTAAGAATAGGAATGGAAGATGAAACTCTTGATGTTTCAAATTGACTTAAAGGTGGATATGAATGTATTTTTTGAATGATAGGTTGGTAGTTTGGATCAATAAGATGTGAAACCTAAATGAAGGATTAGGGACATATGGTGGTGGTTTGGATATAGATTGTTGGTTTGAATCAATAGGATGTGAAGAAATAGATAAAGGATCAAAGATATTTGAAGATGGTTTGGGTTTAAATTGTTGGTTTGAATCAATAGGATGTGAAGAACTAGATAAAGATAGAAATATTTGAAGATGGTTCAAGTCCAAATGGTTGGAGTTGAACAACCCTAGCTGCTAAGATAAGCATTGAGAGAAATGGGGTTTGAATCCAACATTTCTTTGAAAATAAGGTCTCCTCTTTCAAAGAAATTGGGTTTAGAAGATTTTGATTGTGAGGGGAGTATGGTTGTTCAGTTTCTTCTTGTTTAGATGTATGGAATATTTGACTACAAACTAATGAAGAATGTAAGATACATTTGTCACATTTCTTCATTATATTGTTCTCTATTTCATTCCAAGATTGTTGATGTGCAGATAGAGGAGTAGATGTGATTGGTTGATGAAATGGGTTTTGTTGTTGTAATGGTGTAGAGAATGTAGTAGATAATGGTGTAGATATAGTAGTGGATAAGGGTGTAGGAAATGGTGTAGATAATGGAATAGATAATGGGATCTATTGTTGAAAAGATGTAGGTAATGATGTAGACATATTTTAGAGACTTGATTATGGGCTTGTTGTCTTGTTTGAACCATAGTAAACAATCACACAATCACCTAAAATAGAAAATAACTAAATGGGTGAATTACAAGCAATAGAAAAAACAAACAAAAAATGATTTTTTTATATTTTCTTGATTTAATTATGAAAAAGTGAAATGTGTAAAATGGTTAACAAGGGTCCTAGGAAATGGCAAGCTATGGCTAGTTTCAGGTATGTTTATGGGTGGAGTCCTGATATACCCGAAGGTACGTGAGGCCAACTCTCTATATATTATTCCGATATGGGCATGGTATTGGGGCCTACCCCTCACTTCATGGTCTTATGATAAGGGTGTTGGGTGCTTTGCCAATATACTGAAAGACAAGTGATTATACTCGGTTAGAAAACCGAGTTCGGACTTCTCCTCTTGGTGATAAAATCCAAGTAGGTATCCACCTGGGTAGGAAGTTTTAAATGGTTTTTATTGTTTTTAGTGATTTGGTTGTGTGTGGGGGAAAATAAAGTGAATGTAATTGATTACCTTCCTAATTAGAACTATGTGAAGAAAGAAGGATGAATGGTTTGTTTTAAAATCCAAATCAAAATATTGTTTTGATGAAGATAATCAAGAAAATAATGCGATACTGAAATAAAAATGGAAATTTTAGGACTCACCATAACAAATGCTTCCTATTTTTTTTTTTTAGAAATTTTTTAAGCAAACAATGCAATAATCCATCAAGAAAAAACAACTATAATGAGTGTAACTTGCAAAACAAGGTTAGTAGAAGCAACAAAAACAACAAAAACAAAGATTAGTAGGCAATCTATAAAGCAATGAAAAGGACTAAGATGAATCATTGGCGATTGCAGGAATCGTTTGATTCACTAATATCGATTGAGTAAATCGGTGATTACTTTGTGAAAGAACCAAAAATGAAAAACAAATGCTATTTTTAATAAAATTAATAATGAAATGAGGGATAAATGTCTCCCCATTGGGCATGCAAGATGTTGAGAATAAATCCTACCTCTTCAACTTAAACTAAATAAGCAAGAAAATAAGACTTACCTAACCTCATAATGATGGGGTTTAGTGATACCCGTGGATATGACTTATGGTAATTGATGTTGTGCTCCATATAATAAATGATATAGGTTCCTTTCCTATGAGAAAACCTAAAAATCACAGACACTAAAAAAATATTATTAGTAAAATATGAGGTGGATTTCCTAGAAAGTCCCTAGTCCCGAAAATCAAAGGACTTCTTGATAAGGATGTCAATCACTTTTTTTTACAATCAAGTGGGTACAAAAACAATAAATGATATACGATAGATGGTAATAATAAATGTTTTTAAAAATGTTATGTTATTACAAATATAAAGTTGATAAATGATAAGAAATGATAGATATGAACTATGGTTTGAAATTGGAATCTAAATTAGAATTTGAATTCTCAGAGGAAGGAGAATTCTCTTCTTCAGTGGACTCTGGATCTTCTTCTTTAGAGAAATATAAATTCTCATCTTCAATGTATTCTTCTTTAAAGAAGTTTTGAATACTCCTCTTAGTATGTGTTGGTGCTCATATTTAGAATCTGAATCCTCAAATTTCAATTTCATTCTCGTATTCAAACTTGGAGCTCAAATCCTCTAACTCAACTTTGTATTGATATTCAAACCAAGCTAGATCAGCTTGGATGCACAAGACCTCAAAGTATGCTTCCCAAAATTCTTCTACAACATCATGAATCTATTGAGTGGACTCAAAAATATTCTACAACTGATCCAAAGGGGAAGAGTGAATAGCACACAACTCAAGATCATGTAGGATGTCATATTGTTCCTAGTATACTGGATGATGGACAATGGGAAATGAATTGATGCTAGTAATCTCATGACTTGGACCACCTATTTCCATCTAAAACAATCCATGCTTTGGATAAAATGTTAGAAGAAAACATATTTGAAATAATTGATGAGAATATTAGATATATATACTGAAGGAAGATAAATGTAATAAGAATCATCATTAGCGATTGCATAGGATAATGAAAGATTGATAAAATGCAATATTTAACTAATTAATTTGAAATCATGTTGTCTTTTAGGACTTATATGATAATGCGAGATAAAAAATGAATAGATAAGAATACCTGAATATGGAAATGAAACTATAGAATGATATCTAACCTCGACGTAAGGTGATGCAAGAAATTGATGAAGCTTACAACTGGATGATGAAATACTAATCTCACATAGACTCCAAAATGGCTCTCAAGATGCTTGATGATTGTGAATAATAATGTTGGATGATAGTGTGTTCACGTTGATGCAGAATAACACTAATGAACTCCAATAGAAAACTCAAACTCAAAATGTAAGTGGATGATCCCGAAGAGAGACTAAAAAACTCTCTTAAGTAATTGTTGGTGATTACCCGAATCTTGGTGATTTCGGTCTGTTTAAATTTTTTTAGTAAATGGTTGGAACAACTTGCTAAGTTAAGGTTTTTTTTTTGAATTTCGAGGGGCAAGTTGTTAATTTGTTTGAAATGTGTTGGTTGGTAGTGATGATGAAGGAATAAACTAAATTTGGCTAGATTATGTTATGACTTAGCCTAATCTAGGTTTATAGATAATTTTAATAGGTTTATAGATGATAATGATAGGTTTTTGAGATAAGGGAGTTAGAGAATAGGTTAAAAATGGTTTTTAGGGAATATTTGGATAGTTAGGAAAATGATTAGGTTAGGTTAGATAATTAGGTATTATTTAAGATAAAGGAAAATAATGATTTTCATAGGTGGATATATTAATTTGATTAAATGGTGTACATATTAATAAAAATGGGGATGTAGTATGTGGCCTAGGGTATGTATTTAATTAATCAAATTAATTGAGGTATGTGTTACGAGATAAGATGAGTAAAAGATGAAAAAGAAATGGGATGGGTGCTAGCAATAACACTAGTGTTGATTAGAGGGACGGATGCAGAATGGACATAGTAATGTTCGAACATGGATGGTGTTTTGGTGAGAAGGTGGTGGCTGAGAAATAGTGATAAAAATGAAAACAAAACTATCCAGAGGTGTTTGAACGGTCAAGGATGTCGAGGAGTAGATTAAGAAGCATTAGGATTGTGTTGAAGAGGTGTGGAACCAGTGGAAGGATCAAGTGAAGATGTAGGTTGTTGAGTGGACGTGTCTTGAGAAGAAATCATATGAAGACCAAAAACAAGAATGGAAGACATGACATTAGATGTTTCGGGTTGAGTATGAGGTGGATATGGATGTAATTGTTGAATGATGGGTTCTGAGTTGGGTCAATAAGATGGGAAAAACCACATGAGGGATCATGGACATACAAATGTGGTTCAGGTACTGATGGTTGAAGTTGAACACCCCTAGCTGTAAGGTGAGCGTTGAGGGCCACAGGTTTGAATCTAAAATATCTGAAAAGATGAGATCCCCACCGTCAAAGAAGTGAGTACTAGGTGGGTCAGGGATTCCAGATGACGTAGATTGAGAGCTAGATTAATGTGGTGATTCTAACTCTTCTATCTGAGATAGATGAGATTTTTGATGACAAAGTAGGCATGCAAAATCTAGAAGGTGTTTTTGGATACTTTCATTATAATGCTCATTTTCTTCCTCCCAAATTTGTTGATTTTCATATTGTGGTGTGGATATTTCTTGATTTGGATTTATAATTGGTTGAGATTGTGGGGTTTGATGGTGTAATGGTGTAGATGTCGGAACAGACTAGACATGTTTTCAGATGTTTGGACATGGATTGTTGTCTTGTAAGTACCATGATTAACAAATACACAATCACCTAGAAATGAAAAATAACTAAGTGGGTTGATTACAAACAATAGAAAAATCAAGCAAAATAAAAAAAATTAAAATTATCTCGAATTAATTAAGAAAAGATTAAATGTGAAAAATGATTGATGGGATTCTAGGAAATGGTTGTCTATGGTTGGTTTCAAGACTATTTAAGGCTAGCATCCTCGATATGCCCTAAGGTACATGAGGATAAAATCGTGTTGGTGCAAGACGGGCCTAGTATTGGGGCCTACCACCTCACTTCATGGTCCCCCAATGATAAGGGAGTCCGGTGGTTAGCTAATATACTGACAACAAGTTGTTTATACTGCTGTAACACTCGATTCAATTTCCTATTAGGTGATGAAATCCCAATAGTTATCACCTAGGTAGGAATGTTTGATGCAAATTTGATATCTAATGTGATTTGGTTGTGTGTGAAGGAGAATAATGTGAATGTAATAAATTAACCTTCCTACTTAAAGCTATATGATCAAATAGTATGTAATGTTCTTTTTAAACCCAAAAGGACAATTGATTTTGATGAGGACAGACGTCAAAAATGTAGTACTAAAAGTAGAAAGAGGGGAAAGGGATCACCTCAATAACACTTCCTTTTTTAATTTTTTTAATTTTTTATTTTTATATTTTATTTAGCAATACAGCAAGTAAAAATCCTCCATAAACAGGAAACATGTAAGAACATGTTAGTAGAAAAGAGAAAACAACATAAAAACATGGGTTAGAAGGTTGACTATTGAGTAATCAAAAGAATTCAGAGAAATTGTTATCGATTTACTAATTATTGGCGATTCACACGATTGTTGGCAATTGATTTTAATCGCTAGTGATTACAGAGCAAAAAACCTAAATATGAAAAATATGAAATTTGAATGAATGAAATAAGGGGACTAAGGTCCCATCGGGAATGCTCAGAATGTTCAAAGATGTTTTTACCTTTCTACTTGAATTAACAAAGTGAAATAATAAAAACAAGACCGACCTTAAAAGATGCGAGGTTTAACGATAATCGTAGATAAATATTATTAATGCTTGATGTTGATAAGAAGTTTACTCCGTCCGAGAGTGTGTACAAGTTCATGTCCTACGAAGAAACCTAAACTCAAAGACACTAAACAAAATGGATTAGATATATAGATAGATAGGCGAGATTATCTAGCAAAGGTCGATTCTCGGGAATCCAAAGGGCTTCCTCGAAGGATGTCATCTTGCCTTGCAAACAATCAAGTGAATTACCATGGATACATGATAAATGATAAATAGATACTGGATAGATAGATATAAGAGTAATAGATAAAGATGATTAGAATTTAAGATTGAATGACAGGTCATGTCTAGCTTTGAATGTGGCTGAGGCAAGCGCAGATGCAATTTTTATGGGTTCAAAGTAATCATACCGAAGTCATCAACTTCCAATTTGATCTCGTGTAAGAGTTCAATTTGATATTCGATGTCTTGTTTGGTTTCAGCAAATTGAATTACACACATATTCAATTCGTGAATGATGTCAAACTATTCCCAGAGAAAGCTTTTCTGGACTATGGGAAGTGAGTGAATGTTTTTTATTTCATGTGGTTAACCACCAATTTCCATCTAATAGTGATCCATGCTTAAAAATATGTTATAAGTAACAAGTTTGATGAAACAAATAAGATATGTTTGATAAAACCGATAAGAATTGATAAAAGGTAAATTGCTAGGAATCATCGACGATTGGGCCAATCGGTGGCGATTCAAGTAGATTTTGAAAAATTATTAAGAATGAATGTTTGATGTTTCAAATTAATTCTTCAAACTGATTTGAAAGCTAGATATGACTGATAAAGGACAAATGAAAATTGAAAAATTACCTTGAATCAAAATGAAGCTAAAAGATGCCTCAAACCTTTCTTGAGGATGATCTTGTGATGATTGACGCGATCTACAAGTTGAATGGTGAAAGGATGATCCACAAAAGCTCTGAAATGACTTGAAAAATCTTAATGATGATTCACAATAATGCTTGATGATAACTTGGATGTCCTAGAGCTAAGTGATGTTGTGCATGATGCTAGAGAATTATATTGAAAGTGAGGGCTTGAGCTTCAAATTGAGGATTTCGGATGAAGGATGTAAAACTATTATTTATAATTGTTAGCGATTACCTAAATCGTTGGTGATCCGGTTTTTCAGATTTTGGGTGGAAAAGTGGTTAAAACCACTTTCAAATGAAGTTGTTTTGGTCTCGTGTTCGTGTAAATTTTTTACAAATTTGTTAGGGACAAGTTGTGATGGTTATGGAATAGGTTATATGATTTGTTTTATTTGATTTTTATTTTAGGGTGGTTAAATGGTTAAATGTAGATTTAACAATTGTATAAAATATTTGTACATGTGGTAAATATTATAAAGAGTTTATGACTTAGGCTAAGATGAAGAATGAAGAATAAATGATGAAGGGGATGACGGGTGCAAATTTTAGGTGTCTACAACAATTTCCCATGAGTGATTGTGTTGGCATTTGATTTTTTCCTAACCAACACAATTTCCCCGCAGCGATTGTGTCGATATACATATGCATCACTCATTGACACTCAAGGAAAGGAAGTCAAAATCATTTGAACTGCCATTTTCTCTACTCTTTTATGCCATCTTTGCATCTCATTCACCTAGCTCTTGGTTCATATTGCTTCTTGCTTGATTCGATTGGATATTTTTTTCTTGGATGATTGCTTGCACTATTAGGTAACCTTAGTGAGTTCAGGACAAGAACGGTGTTCCCTTCTCCACCTAATAGTGATTTTCTCTCGCATGCTTGCTTCTCTAAAGAGATAGATTCATCGCTGACTGCCCTACAATTACAAGGTGGGTGCTCTAACCATATTTTGTCATTTTACATAGATAAGTTCATTTCCTTTCCTCATTGTGATATTTTTACTTGATATTACATTTGTTTGGATGTTAGTTAGCATAGTAATCTTATCGATTATCAGTTCCTTAGTTATCATCACTTTGGTTTCAATTATATCATGCACATTTGTTTCATTTATTGTTGATCCATACCTCTCTGCAAGTAACAATTGATATCTCAAAGAGATTCCTCCATCTATCTTGACCACAGGCCTTGGAAACCTTAGGTTGACCTAGTGTAGGGATTAGTTTCCTCTAGATATGCAACACTAGCACTTGATGTAGCCCCTTTAATTCTACCCCTTGTATGTTGGTACAAGTGTGTTTCCTACTACGTCACCTCAATACCCTAGTAGAAATAATGATTTAGGAGTGCAAGTTATTGAGACACATCTTTGGCCCGCATACATTCTCTGGTGAACCTGACATGAATCCTACATACCTTTTGATCGAGCACAACTCGTTAAAAGAACCCATCTCCAAATTTGACCTCATCTAAATACCCAAAAACCCCCAAAAACTAAAAACTCTACCTCCATGTACACCATCACCCTTGGGTGATCCTGTTTGTTTTTATTTTCTCACATTTGAATGCCTTTGGCCCCTGTGTACACCTATTTACATGATTGATCTTATCTATTTTTCCATATCTTCCCTAAGATGCCTTCAACCCTTGTGTGCATTTTCTGTACATTTAATTGTGTATGTAGCCTTAACTTTCGTGACCTTTTCTCAACAGATTATCACTTCACCATAGAGTATATGGGTTTGGGATCTTTGGACTCTATTGTGCATACATTTCTTGAATCATATCATCGTGAGACTGAGTTCCCCTTTTGCAGATAGATCTGTTTTTCCATAGAAGCACCTAGAAAGAAGCCTTCTACCCACCATAATGGCCCACCTGAGTGTTGTCGCTAAAAGTGAACCTAAGCAACTAATCAACCCTTTTGCCTATTGCAAAAGGTCAAGTTGGAATCATACCAGTTTAATAGTGAGAAACTTAAGGATAACTTAAGCATGGGTAGTTTAAATATAGGTTAATCATAGAAAAATCTAAGATTTCAAAGTAATTTCTATCTTCCAAGACAATAAAAATAATGTACAAAACAACAAAAAACAAACAAGAAAAGTAACATATCCTTGAACTTAACGTATTGGTTGTTTACATGAAGGCATAAAAGTTTTTGGAAATACTATGTATGTATTCTTCTTAACAAAGTTTTTATGCAAAGATACATTGACTATGGACTATGATGCATAGTTTAAAAAGGTAACGAAAAATCTTACTTGGGCCTCTCTTCACCAATAGGTAGTTTTTCCAAGTGAAAATGTATTCAAGCTCTTTTTCGACACCATGTATTAAAGATGAAACTAACACGATTTCTTGAAACAAAAAGATAAAAATGTATTAATTCAATTAGTAAAACTCATAATCTATATACATTGCAAGTCTAATATGACCCTTAAAACTCAAGAACTTATCTTCTAATCCATCATCTCATATATTTTATACAATGAAGTTTATCTATAATTTAATTAAAGAATCGAAACATGAAACTTTGTTGTTCATACACTTTATGAATCATATCATCCTCGAAGCTAAGTTCCCCTTTTCATGGACCATTGTGCCATAGAGCAGCTAGAAATAAGCCTTCTACCCATTGTAATGGCCCACCTGAGTGTTGTCTATAAAAAGTGAACCAACAACTAATCAACCCTTTCACCTTGTTGTCCCCTCAAAATTCCCCTCTTTTAAAAGTTGAAAATTTTGAAAATTTTGAGTTGGCACCCTTTAGTATGTTTCAGTGAAGAGGAAATTTGAAAAGATAGTGAAAATGTCATTTCTTGGGGTCATTTTAAGTAACTTGCGGGTCTGTCAGACATTTTTGTCCCTCATGTCCCAAAGTTCCTTCAGACTTTGTGTTAACCGATTCCCGCATCATCCGCATCATCCGAATCGGGTTTTCTTGTCCCATTTGTCCCAAGTTCTGACAAGCCTTCTATTCACCGATCAATCAATTTCCCCACAAGTCTTTGTTTGTCGGGCTTTATCGTAACTTTTGGCCCATTTGTCCCAAGTTCACCCAGACTTATTTTTCCTTGATCGCCCGCCTCGGCCGCATTGGGTTCTTTGCGTACTTTTGACCCATCTATCCCAAATGTGTCCTGGGCCTCCTATTCGCCATTCCCCGCATCACCCACGTCGGTTGGATCACATCTTCGCATCCCCAATGTCCCAATGTCCCATGGACTGCTTCGGGCTAGTTTTTTCCACTTTTCCCGCCTCATCTTTTTGAGTTGGTGCAAGGTGTATTTAATGCTCATTAATGATCTTCTCTCTCCTGAACGGCTATTTAAAGGGACTACCACCTATGCATTTGTCACATTGCTCACTTGCTTTTTCTCACTCACATCCTTGTAATTGAGTCATTTGTTCATCTCCCTGTATTCCTTTGCATTCTCATCATGAATTTGTTCTGGAAGGTCGTCCCTCTGTGCATTACAAAAATGAAGATCAAGTTTCAAGGGCAGGAACATTTTTCACCTCTCGAGACCTTTGTACCTGATATTGGGGATAGTGAGGTCCGAAACTTAGATTTTGATGATTTTTGGGGTAGACTAACATGCACCAACCCTGCTCCCATGGCCCAAATGATCAGTGACAGTGGAATTGCATATGCGGCTGGTTTTCCCATCTCTGTGTAGTGTGCCGACACCATGCTTGCTTGTGGAGCTCATTTTAACCCAGATACCAGGGAGCTTGTTAATGTGCATGGAGAATTAATTGCTAAACTGGATGTTGCCACCATTGTTGCTTCCCTACGCATTCCTGAGATCGAAGACTCCATCGTTCTCACTCTTTCTCAAGCTCAGACTCTATTCGATCAAGACAGTGAAAAATACAAGGCACGAGTAGCGAAGTCATGGTTAAAGAACCCTAAGAAAGGAGCATCCGACTCTCCAAAGCATTATTCAGGGTTGATTTCAATGAGGAGTTGTTTGATTTCATCATTTTTCTCACTCGTATCATGGGAATGCCCTCCACCAATGAATTTCATTTTTGGATGTGCCCTTTTATAAATATCATCTCATGAGGGCAAGTAGAATATAAATTGGGCTGAAATTATTTGTATGAATCTGACTGAGCAATTGTCAAATGTTCAAGACTAAGAAGTTCTATATGACTTCTTATCTCATGTATACCCTAGCTGCATCCTCGGGAGTGGTTCGGTTTCACCTACATGGAGGGCAAGAAGGATGAGCCTATCTACACATACTGCCCTCAGTTTACCCTCGAGGCCAGCAATCACAATTTTAGAAGGGTCAATGATGCTTTCACCATGTATATTGTAAGACTCTTAGAGGGTGACACTGCTAGGAGATTTTTTGATGAAGTTATGACTCTGATAGCCAAGTACGGGGATTTCTTCATCCAATTCAGAAGATTCTCATACATTAGGTTAGCTTGCTTTGAAATTACAACCCTCTGTAGACACCAAATTTGTGTCTTACGACCCCCGTGCCCCGCATCCCATTTCGCAACCTAACCTCATCACCTAAACCTTACACAATTATTTATTAATTACCTTATAATTAATAAATCCACATCGCCATACCTCGCCACCTCATTTTGCCACCTCATCATGACCTAGTCTTAACCCTAAACTAACCTAATTAAGACCTATAACTTGGACCACATCCACACCCATGATTAATTACTCCTCACCCGTACCTAAAACCAACTTCATAATGACTTGACCAAGCCCGCAACCAATCCCTCGGAAGAAAGGAGGGAAAGCCGGCTATTTTACCAAAAATAGCCCGCTTTGACCTAGCCGATACCGGTTCCTACTGACCGATCGTCGTTGTTGCGTGAACCGCCATCGGTTCCCTGTAAATGACCACTTCCAACCAAAAACAAGGGATCGGATTTTCATTTGATCGAAAAGAGGAGAAATCATTGGAAGGATCTGGATTTGCTTGGCCGAGCAGAGACAAGTGAAGAAACAAGAAGAGTTTGCAGAGAAGGACATCAAGCCCAAGACTACAACTGAATAACTCGAGCCCAGTGACACTCATCCAAGCATCAGAAGAGGAGATAGCTCATCTTGGATTGTCAGATCATCCTACAGAGCCCTGCTTCGTCATCACATCCCTGAAACTCCTGCATCTTCATCAGGAACGAGTAAGTAATATCTTGTTTGTCCTTTTAATAACAGTTCTTGAACTTCGAATCACAAACCCATCATAAGTCTATTCCTCGGATCTACTACCCAAAGAACATACTACATCTAACCTGTCATTCCTCCACCCTTACATTTGCCGAGTAAGACCATTTTATCACACTCGAGTCTTCCCCCGTCCTCTCATTATTCCCTCGGCCATCCACCATTCTTAATAACCCCACAATCACACAAAGAACCAAACTCTATCCGTAAGCACCTAGATTATCGACCCTACCGATGTCGGTTATCCCCTACCTAAGCACGGTCACATCGTGACTTATACCCCAAAACCTTCCTCTCACCTATTTGTCACCTAACCACCACAGATCCAGTCTGGTTTATCCCTATAACTCAACCCGAATCTATCAACGACATCAAGAATCGAAAAAACAACGTGACGTTTGATTATTGATGGCTTAGCCTCTATTGCTTTGTAACGAGGTACCTAAATCGTGATTTTGTAATAGCTTTCTTTGTTATCATTTGTGTTAATTCGTATTAAAAGGGGAACTGACCACCTTCAAAAGGAAGTTTTATATTTCTTGGGCCTAAGGCAGCTCCCTCATTTATTGTCTAATTAAAATCTGGGTGGTCTTGTGTTCTTACTGGTGTAGTCCTTCCAAGACAAAAAGGAGTTCTTCGCAATCGATCTCGATCTTTTTCCACTCAGGCACGCGCACACCATCTCAACATTCAACAGGTATTCCTCCTAGCCCTAACCCTTATCTGTTTCTCAAAGGAATGAAAGGATAGAAGCAAGTCTATTCCACAGAGCCGAAACATTCCGTGCGAAACATTTTGGCACGCCCGGTGGGACCCATTTCGGGTTTCTGTTTCTCTTGCTTGCTTTCATTTAGGGAGCATACTTGCTGTTTGCTATTTTTGTTATATTTAGTAAAAGAATTTGTCTTGCTTTCCCAGTTTTGCATTAGTGAAAGTCATCTTCTTTGCTTCATCGAATATCATTTTCGATTTGGGTTTAAAACACGTGCATTACATTCTTGCTTGCTGTTTTCAATTCTAGTGAACATAGACTAAGTAATAGGTCGTACACGTGGGGGTGATTTCCATGGTATTGACAAGAAATTAATCTTACTTTCACTGCACAACACATACCGAATCACTTCATAATTAACACAACAGCTCAAAACATCCCCCCTTTTCCGCGGTATTCCTCCGCCCGATTGAGGTAACCTTATAAGCCAAAACAAACTTGACATTTCCCCTAAGTCTTTTGTTTAGGATTGACATCATTCCGCGTCTAAAGGCATAAGCCCAAATTGATTAAAATTAACCCTAGGGTTAGTCTGTTAATTTGTTTGTGTATTTCTTGCTTGTTTTCAGTTCTGTTTCTCTATCATACACTATCGCTTTTTTGTGATCACTACAGAATAGTTTGGTAGGCATACTAATCACTATTAACACCAAATCAACAACTTCTTACTGCTTCTTACACCAGTTCTATTATACCGACATCGGTTAGCTTACCGACGCCGGCTACAGCCTGACCGACATCGGTTATCTGACCGATATCGGTTACTGTCTTTTACAGTTCCTGACAAACCAACAACCTACCAATTTCAAACATCTTGTTGTCTGTTTCTGTTCCTGATAGATTGAAACCCTACTGTGTACTCCTGTCCATGGTTGTTATCACTCGAAAGCAAGCCGCCGCCATGGTTTCACATGCTTGCTCTGTGCCTTTCGCTAAATCACCCCTTCACATTCTCGTGGGGAATCCATGCATACCAAAGCAAGGTTCCTAAAATCCTCGTAGGAGATAAAGAATTTGCCAAATTTCTCGAATGCTAATCTTAGCGCTGTACAATACCATTTGTCTCATGCCCTCGATCGTACACCCGACGGTCAACTCCTCCTTGTTAGCATGCCTATCAAGATAGCTACTCATTTAGCTCCTTCTCCGCCCGATAACTCCGCTTTGCCTTCCGCATCCTTAGTCCTGCCTCCTAACTCAAGCAGCTTCAGGGGTTCATACGGCATGATTGGCTTTCCTTTGGTTAATCTTGGGCCCAACATGTCATTACCGCGATCGCTCCTACCTCGTCTCTCTTGCACTGCCTGCCTCATGACTTGCTTCTCTCGCCACCTATCCACATGAGCTTTCCTTCTCAAGCTCCGCCCACCTTTTCATTTCCACACACATATCCTAGAACCTCAACGCCTTATATAGGACATCCCTATTCGGTTGCCTCAACACATTCGTCCTCCATACCTTATCAACATTTAACCCCACCATTGTCTAGCGGTGGCCCTTGGCCCAATTTACCTCCGTTTACCACAACCACACCATCATCTCATCCAACTACCGATTTAATTAAACAAATGATGGACAAAATGCAAAACTGAGGCTTTTGTTTCAGAAGTCGTAGTGCCTTGACATACGAGCAAGTTTGTCGGGAGCCTATCCACCCTTTGGTCCCCCTTCATTCATATCCTCCTCAATGGGAATTACCAAAATTTACCCGTTTTAATAGTAAGGAGGACCTCAACAACACTTGCGATCATTTAGACATGCCTCGCTATCCGATTGCCACGACGACGCTTTACTACTCCGCACCTTTCCCATGTCCTTATCAAGACCCGCCTGAGTGGTACAAGTTGCTTTAACCCAAAGACTCAATCTTCTTTTAACTATTAGCCCTAGCCCTTTCTTTGGATCATTCTCCATTAGCATTGCAAGAAAGTATCTATCATCGACTCTATGCCATTCGACAATTTGAAGACGAATCTATCGCAGATTTCGCTGGACGATGGCGGGCCTTATCAACCAACTTACGTATGCCTTGCCTCAAACCGAACTTATTGAACTCTTTACGCGGGCCTGCGTTAAGCACATCTCTCCTACCCTCCAAATTCAAACTTTCCGTACATTTGACGAGGCCTTTACTATGGCTCGAAAACTAGAGATTCGAGCCTTAGAGGAAGAGAAATTACGGTTGCGCAACAAAAACCCCAATTTCCAAACCCAAGATTCTACCAACAAACCTAACACCACCAATCCTCACCCATCGACTGCTTCGAAATCAAAAGGAGCCATGCACGCAGTGATGGTCAAATCCCAACCACCGTCTAATACCCCGCCAAAAACCACCTATAAGTATAAAGCAGAGCCCATCAATTACACTCCCTTGGGAGAAACATATGGTGTGATATTGGAAAAATTGCTTAAAGCAGAGCCATTACCTTACCTCCTATTAAACCTCACTCCGGGTTTGATTCCACCTGCGCCATACCTTCTTGAAGTACAAAGAAAATGACTTCAGAATTTCCACCGCGTGAAGGGACACATCATGAAACTGCAAGATGTTGAAAAACATAGTGCAGAAATGGTTGACATGGGGATATAGCCCTCGATAATCCTAACGCCCCGCTAACCGAAATTTGAAAATATTCAACAAACCATTCCCGAATCATTCTTCTAACAAGAACATAAACCAAGATATCTTAGCCGAGGAGAGTGTTCATGAGATCCATGCAGTCTTCGACTCCCACCCAA
The DNA here is from genome assembly GCA_018340775.1 of Taxus wallichiana var. yunnanensis. Taxonomy (NCBI): domain Eukaryota; kingdom Viridiplantae; phylum Streptophyta; class Pinopsida; order Cupressales; family Taxaceae; genus Taxus; species Taxus wallichiana. The sequence goes on from CM031238.1 coordinate 863,526,866, forward strand.
AACCTCTATCGAACAAATTCTCAATCAAGCCTCTTCACTAACGCAGAACCCGAACCCCCTTCCTCACCATCAAGACAAACTGAAATCTCGCTGCCTTTACCCATTAAGGAATTAACCGCCTGTGCAGTTCCCTTCTCACAAATGAGCCTTCTTACACCACATCCTTGCAAGATCGTGAGCGGATGTTATCTAATTTATCTATTTCCCAAACGTCTCCTTCTACCATTCTTGCACAGACAAGAGGAAGGCTCGCCACTTCTTTGGTCATCCTTAGACGAGAAACCTCTTGAACCGACATCACCACATTATTTAAACATGACGGATCCTCTCAAACACGCCTCCTACCTATTAGTTCTTCATCGCCTAAATATTTTCAGCGGACGGTTGACTCTCTTAACGCCTATTGATACAAGTGCCTCATCTACCCCCTATATCACACCCACAAAGGGACCGGAATCACAACCCACCTTTCTTCCATACAAAAGTTCCTATTCACACATGAGGACCGTCATTCCCGTAAGATAGACAGTCCTATGGGAATGTTTGAGTATGCCATATTCTACTCAAATACAGATGACCAATCCAGATGCCTCTACCATATACCCGAAGTGTTTACGTGAAGCTTAAAATGCCTATGTCCTCATCTTCACCCCCTCATCTCTACCAAATACCTCATCCACTTCTATTAACCTAACTAAATATTCCCCTGCGCATTGGGACCACACCAATACCTGGCCTAACACACCCACCTAAGCGGCTTGATTTATCTAAAAATAAAGCCATCCATCCCATTAGGAGATGCAGACTCAATCTCCTCAATCTATGCCGCTATCACAACTAAAACCCTCGTCGTCACACCTACCTTCCATATTGGGACCCCATCCCTCTACATTGCATCAATATATCATACCTCCTACGTTTTCTTTAAAGCAACCTACGCTTTCTACACCCATACAGAAATCCAAGGGTATAAAGAACACCGCTCACCCGTATATCCCGTCCACCTACCAACCAAAAACAAATTCCATCATCAAAAGATTTGTTTCTTTGTCACTCCTATTTCTCCGTGGTTGTTTTCGATACCACATCATCTATGGCCTCATCATCTAACACGCTAAACATAGCTTTCGCGCCAAAGAAGCCACGTTTAGTTAAAACCCATTATCAAAACCCTCGCTAAACCACCACCCATGCAAATCAACCATACCACGTCATCACTGGGAGACCGACCCAAACAATAGCCTCCTCTTCCTCCGACTTTGACCCACTCAAAGGGTCTTACGCCAAAATCCTTGCTATGTTGGTAGAGAATGTGACCATTTCCCTACCCCCACTTAGACCTTATGATCCATCTAAACCTCGACCTATAGGTTACGATGAGTCTAAAATCTGCGCTTACCACCGCACACCAGACATGACGAGAGAGGGATGCAAAGCGTTGAAAGCTATACTATCACGATCACCTCTCTCGATAGAAAAGTTAAGAAAGATAACTTACAAAGAGAGAGACCTTTAGCTTCAATTCCTCTCCTATACCACCTCGTCCCCGCCTCACCAAGATCTATCATTATTACAGCCCCACCTCTCGAAGACCATGACCTATCCCTACTGTCTTCCTCCTCTCGTATTCACGAGATCAATATGATTAGTGTTACTACTCGAGACGACAAAAAACAATGGGAAAGCGAAAGAAAACACACTGCGGCATCTCTTTCTCCGTCCACCATCCGATTGCACCACCACCTAAAGTGGTTATTCGTGGACCTCGCCTACCCTGCCTCTAATGGAATTTCCCACCGAACCATGATCAAATAGCTTCACCAATCACTCGTAAAATGACACTGTATGATCTCATTCAGACTTCTGAATCCCATCAACAAGCTCTCGTTGAAATCCTTCAAGGGATAGAGGTCTTACCTAATGAAACCTTGCCTGTTACCTCTATTCTAACACCCAATCACGTTGCTTCACTCACCAAACAATCTATCTCCCCAACCACTTCTTCAGATAGCAAGTTGTCCGCTGGCCCGAAGACGAAATTATCGACTTTGTGTCAAGATCCTGACCCTGCTCTTTTCATCTCAGCTTATGTCCGGGACATTCGGGTACGTCGTGTTATGATTGACGGGGGCGCTAGCCTAAACATCATCTCTTCAAAAGCCTTCCAACAAATGAATATCCCTTCTAGTTGCATGTGTGCCAACCCCATCATGTCATGTCATTCAATGATGCTATTATTTACTTAGGCACCGTGATCCTTAACATTCATGTAGGACCACGTACTTTACCCGAACTTTTCTATGTCCTCGAGGGAGAGTTCTAATACAATATGTTGTTAGCCGCCCTGATCCGGGCCATGGGATGCGTTCCTCCACCTTACATAGATGCATAAAATTTGAGTACTGGGAAGTCCTACACCGTAAAAGTTGATCCTCCCCTTCAAAACTTGCAATATGTTGTATCGCCCTAATGATGTGCTTGTACTACCAAGACACCCATTCATCCAACCCATCCATCCACTTCAACCGCACCTACACCTTCAACCAATGAAACCGCCACATAAATATCACTTCCTTTCCCGCAGATAACATCCCAACCTCCAACCCCTTAGTAGATGTTTTTCAACGCCTTACGCTAGGGGAATACCGCCTATATAACGTCATCTCTTTCCATACCCCGCAGAGTATGGACAGCTATATGCACATCCCACCTACGACCATCGCGTGGGGAGGTAATCTCTTATGGACCACCCTATGCCGCACCAACCTAACGTATGGTGGTGTTGACGCATACTCCGCTACCCCCGAACCTCCTCTTGGTGTGGTTCCTTCCAATCCGATTTTCAATACTTGACAAATCGTCATTTTGCCCTCACCTTCGACTCACCGTGCTTGGAAAGGCTTTGGTTTTGGTCTTTATGAACAAGGCCGACATACACTCATTCCCATGACTACACGCAAACACAATGATCGTAGTGGTCTCGGTTTTCCGAAATACTTACACCGGAGAAACTTCGTGTAAGTTGATCTGGAAGATGACGACGTCACCCCTACCAAACCATCATCACCCATTTTTCCATCATCACCTACGAGTCGATAGACTCGAATCTATCCCTCCTAACTTTTTTTTTTCATAAATGCTATCTTCATAGGTCCCTCACTTATCAACGCGATAATGAGAACCCATCTTCTCTTCCCCTTCTCAGATCCGACATGATCGAAGAGGATTCGCCTTCGATTAATGTTGTTGAGTGCCAGGATGATGACTCCATCCTCACTTACCTCGGGTGCGGACGACTCTATATTCAACGCACCTTACCGCCCCAAACTCAAACCATGTCAATGAGTCGACTATAGAAATCAACATCCACACATAGGAGGATCCTCACGTTGTGAAGATCGGACAATCCCTTGACACATCGTAACAAGCCGCCTTCACTACCTTTCTTCGCACTCCGCAACCAAGCTTTCACTTGGTCCTACGCTAACATGCCAGAATTGATCCTGTCATTGCTGTCCATAACATCACCCTAAAACCCAATTCCAAACTATCAAACAAAACCGAGGAAAATGAATCCACGCATTGCCCTCTTGGTCAAAGAAGACCTTCAACGACTCCTTCTTCGTTTCCTTCATCTTGCCTATCGACTATCCTCAATGGATTTCTAACATCGCACTGTCACTAAAGCGACGGGGACTTCGGATATGCACGGATTTCGAGACCTTAACCTCGCTTGCCCCAAGGATGACTTCCTCCCAAGTATTGATCAACTTGTTGATCTCACATGAGCCATGAAATGCTTTCTCTCATGGATGGCTTTTGGGATACAATCAAATTTTGGTAGCCCTGCCGATCAACATAAAACTACCTTCATAACTCCTCGGGGAACCTTGTTATCGTGTCATGCCATTTGGCCTTAAGAATGCCGGGTACAAACCTATCGCGGTCTATGACTTACATTTTTCATGACATTATGCACACTATCCTTGAGGATTATGTCGATGATCTTCTTGGCAAATATAAACATCGCAGTTGAACATCTCGATGTTTTAACCATTATTTTCGATCAATTGCTACAATATTCATCCGCTTCAACCAAAGAAATGTGTCTTTGGTGTTCTTTCGTAAAAACTTCTTGGCTTTATCGTCTCTTTGCATGGCATTGAGGTCGATCCATCTAAAGTCAAAGCTATCCTAGAAATGCCCCCACCCAAAACCTCAAACAATCGCGTAGTTTGCGGGGTAAACTTCAATCCATCCGGCGTTTCATCTCCCAACTCTCGTGACGATATCAACCTTTCCATCACCTTCTTAAAAGGGACATTTCCTTTCAATGGAGCGAAGAGTGTCACCAAGCCTTTCAAGCTCTCAAAGCCTATCTCATGCACCACCCGTGCTTATCCCACCTCGGATGATCACCCTTTCTACCTTTACCTTTCGCCACCGACCATGCTATAGGAGCCATGCTCGCAAGATCGGGACTCAGCACGTCGAGAACAAGCCGCTTATTATATAATTCGTACTCTCGTGGATTACGAGACTAGGTATACACATGTAGAAAAATTGTGCCTAGCCCTATCATTCGTAGCCACCAAAATCCGACACTACCTCCCGAATCACAAAACTTTTATCATCACCAACGCGGACCCCATTCATTATATGTATGCCAAACCACATCTAAACCAACGCACGCCCAATGGCTTATGCTCCTCGCTGACCTCGACCTTGAGTTTATACACCGTGAAGTCAATCAATGGACAAACTATTACGGACCAACTTATGGAGGCCCTTTACCTCGGGGAACAATTTACCAATTTTAATTTCCCGACGAACTCATCGCCACTCTTTCACCTGGGAAGAGTCGTATCCAATGACCCTCTTCTTCGATGGATCCAAATGCCGGCGCATGTGGAGGGTCCGGCGTTGTTCTCATTCCTCTTGACGCCATTTGAGCCTATGCCTCTTTCATTTCGCTCGATTTCCCCCGCACTAATAATACAACGGAATACGAGGCCCTTGTTTTGGGTCTCCGAGGTGTCTACACTTAGGTGTCAAATCTATTAATATTTTGGCGACTCTCAATGGTAGTCAATCAAGTTATGGGCATCTACCAATGTAAAATGAGGAACTTCAAAAGTACAAACATTACGTGGATTCACTTTTGACCTCATTTACTCGTTATTCTATCCGCACCATTCCCGCTCTACTAACAAATTTGCGGATACTATGGCTTGCTTAGCCTCACAAATTCCTACCTCACCAATCGACTCGACATATTCGTCTTGGTCCAACAACTCTTTGCCCCATCCTACTTAGCCCCGGTTGTTTGTATGATAAATAATGTGTCTCGCTAATTCGCAGGATACCTGGTACCACCAATTTCACGACTACCTTACAACCTCTCTGCTTCTCCCACCGACCTAACTAGTACCGAAACGTGCTTTTCTTAAAAGTGTTTCTCGTTATGTCATCATGGGGGACTCCTCTATAAACGTGGCTTTGAGGGCATCCTCCTTCGATGTCTAATCGTGCGGAGGTAACCTATACCATCCAATAGTCCATGACGGTATTTGTGGCGGACATTTTAGTGGCTTCGCTGCGTGGCTAACGAATCCTTCGCCTAGGTTATTATTGGCCCACTTAATAATGATCGCTACTGAATATGTTAAGCGTTGTGTTATGTGTCAACAACATGCTAACCTTCAACATACTCCTAGCCATCCGCTACATGGTCGCACGAGATCTTTGGCCTTTCTCACAATGGGGTTTAGACCTTATTGGTGAGATTCACCGACCTCTTCGCAACGCCACGTTGGATAATCACAGAACCGAATATTACACAAAATGGGTGGAGGCCATTCCACTCATTTCAACCAAAAAACAAAAAATCGTCGAATTCATTAACCATCACATTATCTGTCGTTTTGGTATTCCTCATCGCCTAATAACAAGATAATGGTAAATCTTTCAAAATAAGTTGTTACAAGACCTTTGTGACAACTTTGGTATCAAACTTAGTTTCTCATCACCTTACTATCCACAGGCCAATGGTCAAGTTGAATATTCTAATAAAACCCTAACCAAAATCCTCATGAAAGTTGTTAATGATTCTGGAAGAAATTGGCATGATCACATTCCCTTTGCCCTTTGGGCTTATCGTACTAGCATTCGTACTCTCCACTAATGCCACACCATTTTCTTTTGGTATATGGTACCGAGGCTGTCTTTCCTCTCAAATACAAATACCCTCCTCGTAATATCTCTTGGGATATTCTCACCAACGATGATTTCCGCCAAGAGCGGTTAGCCCAATTAGAGCTTTTGACGAGCGTCATCTTACGGCTCTTGACCACCTTCAAATCTACCAAAACGCATCAAGCGTGCTTATGATAAATGACTTCATGAGCGTACCTTTAAGGTTGGTGATCTTGTCCTCAAAGAGAATCAACATGTAACCAAACTAGAAAAGAGCAAACGTGGAAAATTTGCTCCTAATGGATTGGGCCTTACATTATCACTCACACTTATGGATCGTGCACTTATCATTTAGCTTCGCTTAATGGTAAACCCGAGCTCGAGCCCTTAATTCCTCGCATCTTCAACCATTCTACCGTTGAAATTAGTGTTATATCACTTCTTATCTACCTTACGCTCGTCCTTGAGCTCATTTACCACCGCATACACTTTGTTTCTTACATCTCAAAATCAAATCAAGCTCACATGGTTTGATTATCACCTCCCCTTTTTTAGTCTAGTCCATGACTTCAAAATATCAAAATGACACATTCTTAATTAAAACACTTATGGGATTTTCTTGAGTCAAACTTCCTACAAAACTAGATGCTTTATGCCCAACGGACATCTAGACCTCTAAATTATACAATAGACTGCTCCTCAAGGACACTTATATGCCAAACTATTGCTATTATTATATATAGATCGCTCCCGAAGGACAAATGATATACATAAACACCGTGATCTCAAGCTACTATAAATAGACTACTCCCTCAAGGACAAATATACACAGTCAGCCTTTATCATAAGCTTCTTGCATTGATCACTTCGTGAAGACCTCAAGAACAACAAAATACATATCCCATGTAGACTTCCCGCATCGATCGCCTATATCCAAAAATAAAAGCAAAAGATTTCAAAACACTTTTGAGTCATGGACTTGTCTATTTAGGTTTGGTTCTCTTTTCGCGAATAATCATCTTATCATAAGTTCTCTCTCGCACCTCGCCCACATCAACCACCTCACCTCACCATTTTTCGAAGCAACAAAACTCAAGGGACGTGACGTATATCCGATATATTGTGATTATACCACTCTTTTCACCTATCGACTTCTCGCCATGCAAGGTACCTAGGGATTCAAGCTCATCCTACATTAATATGTGGTTTGTTTCGCTCTTCTCAACTACGGGACACTGGCCTCTTTTGCTCGACTCTAGGATTGTGTGTTGACCTTAATCAGACACGATTCCCTACTACTGGGTATGCTAACTTTCGCTTCACCTATACCTACACCAACAACATTACCCTACCAACATCAAATTTTTACCAACCAACAAATTGCCTAACCACAACCAAATTACTCAATTCACCTCTCCCCGGTCCTAAGGAGAACTACATCGGTCCGAGGCCCTTCCTTGCTTTGTGCAATGGGCTATGAGGCAAAGACTTAGGAGACATGGGGTCTCCCAAGGTTAGCTCGACCATCCCCTACCATACTCCTATCATGTGTTGTAAATATAAATATTTTTTTGTGTATTTCTATTTGCCAACATTCATCTCTATCCTTTTTCAAACAAAGCAAAAACAACATTTTAAAAAAAAACAACCATTCTTATTATTATCATCACTCAAAACCACATACATCTTTAGTTTTATTTTAGATGTTAAACAAATACATCTTCTCTATCATCGACTCACAAAGTCAAAGATCCTTATTTATTCTTATATTCCTATAAAATTCACTTAGACCCTTGTACCTCCTCCCAAATCGTGTGGTGATCGTGATCGCCGATGCCCTCAATTGGCCTCTCCATCCTCAAAGGTGCCACCGCCATTGGTTCCTCCCATTGATTCGCCAACATCTCCCGTAACATACGAATACGTCCTCTCGCGTGGAGGAATCTTGCCTCCAATCTCTCCACTAGTAACTCGTGAAACCTCTAACAATCTCATTGTCTCATTCACTCGTGTTTGAAGCCGGTGAGCCAAATCTTGTAGACGATCTCTCTCCGCTGTAATCACGGCTATGTCGTGGGCGCTCACGTGCACTCTCGCAGCTCGCTACCCACCATACTCTATAGGCCTCTCGCTGTTCCCGCATCCATTACCCTACGATCGGGTGCTATCTCTTGGCCCTTACGGGAGGTGTAGGCCGGGAGGTGAGAATGCCGCCTCGGCGATCCTCATGTATGGTCTATATGTCATAGGTATATCCGAACGAACCCAAATTGTCGCGCACGCGATCTAGAGGAATCCTCTCATACTCACCCTTGTGCCTCGCGATCCACCTCAATCGCTCTACACCCTCAACTCCTCGGCCTATGTGCTATGTCACCATATAGTTCCCCGTAAGGCCTCCAACAAATATCCGCAATCGCCACCATCTCCCATACCTGCACTACATAATACTCGATGTCATCTATCAAGGCCGGGATCTCGCTTCTTTTCGTCCCGGACCCATGCGTCGAATCCCAACCTTACACTCTTCGCCTCTCCCGACTCGATGGGTTGGCTTTATTGATGCACACAAACAATATGTTCATAGGCCTAACAATGTAATAAGTACGAACAATCCAAAGTGTCGCCCCGTGTTTTCGCTTACAGCCCATAAACCCCTATATAACTCGCCAGATATGTGGTGCCTCATGCAAAAGTCACGCTCATTTCTATCATTTCCCAAATAACACTCATCAACGCTTTTGAAATCTTCCCCTTCCACCCCGCAGATGTGCATAATACCCCACCGCTTATCATTAATAAAGACGGCCAACCTTGTTTCTCGGGTGTGTTGCATACATTGTACCATACGTAAATGATAAACCTCGCCGTGTCAAATCTCATGCAACTGACCAAATATCGTTGTTATCGCTGCCCACCTCCGCTAGCCAGCAACGCCGATACACTGCTTTTTCCTATCATTGGGAGTCTCAAAATACGAAACACATCTTTCAAAGTCACTCTGTCATCTCTCCCTGCTGGCGAGATAGAAGGTATTCTTTTCTGGATTCCATCTCTCAATCAACGCCTGCAACATAGCATGGTTACGCACGATTCTTGAATAATAGCGGATTCCACTTAACCCCAAACGATTTATCAATGCCCATTCAGCTGGTGTTACATCCGCTCGGATTCGTGACAACAACGCTGGCACAGTATCATTCATCCTTAACCCTGCTTCTGCCTGCATACATCAAAACGACACATAATTATTCAAAAGAACAAATCTCTACGGGTTTTTTTCTCAAGTTCTGGAAACTCTTACAGTGACCGATATCGGTTATGAATAACCGATACCGGTTTGCTAACCGATACCGGTTATTTCTAAACGATACCGGTCACTGTCAAAAATATACCTACCCTGCTTAAAACATACACCTACGATAATTATTTTGCCCGTTTACTCCTATTTATACCTAAAAACATACGTGACCACCCTGTTTACCTACCCCATAGCACTCACCCCATCCCCAACCCTTGCCTATCACCTTTTCTTTCTCATCTTTACCCACTTACACTTCTTTCATCCTATTCACAAAACATGCAAGAATCAAATTACAACCAAACAGTTTACCTCTCGGGATGTAGCAGCTTGGGGTGGAACATGTCTTCCCCCTCGTCCCTACCTGCTGGATGCTTCTCCTCGTTCAGCCATGTTCACCACCCTCTTCAAATATAACTTGTCTTTCTCGCTTTCGAATCTCACCACGCCACTTCACTGTCTCTTTCCTCCTTATCACTCAAATTCTTTCATGCAATTACACTGTAGTAGTGCTGCCACAAACAAAGCCTTCGCATTCGCATATTTAACTTGTTGCATGACTCTAAAAATAAGAATGCTAAAAATAAGAACTTAAGTTGCACAACCAAGCAGCTTCTATTTTTAGGAAAATAACTTGCATAACCGATATCGGTTACATAACCGATATCGGTCATGTAGCTACCGACATCGGTTACATAACCGCATCGGTCATGTGCCCCCTTGTTGCTTAAACCTAAGCCGTTTCTTCATTTTTGCAAATTTTGTGGCGCCTGTCCCTTTTTCCTGCATAAACAACACCATTATCTATAATTTTTCATTAAATCCATATCTCATCACAATTTCATCAACATCATCTATCCATATTACAAAAACAACCAAGCCATCAACAAACGATATCAAAAACCATCAATCTATACACCATTTGGATCCAACTCAGCAGCTACATACGTTCAATTTCACAAACCAGCGACAAAACACATACAACATTTCATAAACACAACATGTCAATTAAACTCATCATCTATATATACATACATTCCATTTCAAAAAGCCATCAACAAAAGACATCAACACCATCAATATATAAACCATGTGGATCAAACTCATCATACATTAAATATCACAAACCATCGACAAAACACTTAACACATTTTAAACACAACATGTGGGTCAAAATCATCATATCTATACATCAAAAGTTTCAAATATACAATGTGCCCTTCAAAGGGGCCTCTGTGAGCTCATAATAATACAAAGCCGACACGCAAAGCGCAGCAACAATGCCAAAATATCGACTCGCTCAGGTGCCGGTCTCTCATATCAAAATATACTCGGCTTGTAGGCTAGTATCAACGATACAACCCGTGCACTCGGCTCATGCAGCCGGTATATACAATCAATGAATACATAAATGAAAGAATCATATGTGGGCACGCAGACTCTCTATACATAGCCGATTCGCAGACCTAAGGTGCCTCTATCTAATATCCATTTACAAACAAAACATCTCTCTCCACCTGTGGATGTCTCAACTCTCCCCACCACCCTCAAAGCACTTCTCTCCTGCGGGTCCTGCCCCGGCTCCCGCCTCCCTTCCCAATTTCTGACCTTATTTACTAATCGCCCTTTCTCACAACATCGCCTACATCCACCTTGGTCGAACACCCTTTGTTAACTTCATTGGCCCGACCTAAGGCCGCAACCAACCATTTGCCCGACCAAGGCCGCAACCAACCATTTGGCCCGACCCAAGGCCGCAACCAACCATTTGGCCCGACCCAAGGCCGCAACCAACCAATTGGCCCGACCCAAGGCCGCAACCAACCAATTTGGCCCGACCCAAGGCCGTAACCAACCATCTGGCCCGACCCAAGGCCGCCACCAACCACTTTAGCCCGACCTAAGGCCGCTACCAACCAATTTGGCCCGACCCAAGGCCACAACCAACCAATTTGGCCCGACCCAAGGCCGTAACCAACTCATTTGGCCCGACCCAAGGCCGCAACCAACCCATTTGGCCCGACCCAAGGCCGCACCCAACCATTTGGCCCAACCTAAGGCCGCACCAATTAAATACCTCGCCCAACATCAACACAATACAATTTTATCCACCCATCATGTAGCTTTTTGTTCAATCGAGCTCACCTGTTCGTGTTTTAGCATGATTAGGGTCCTTGACTTGATGGGCCGATCAATCTACTTTGCCTAGACCAAGACCGTGACATTTATCTCAACCAAACCAACCATTCGTATCGCCGAACATGCCTAAACGTTCTCGTACCTTACCCGTTATATCCCCGGAGCTACTTCCTATGCCTTGGATACCAGATTATATCACCCTTGTTTGGATAAACTATCGACCTTTGCCTATGAATTGCTTGTTTGCTCTTCAAATCATGTACCCCACGTCGCACTATCGCATTTCAACGTGTGTCCGCTTCTCGACCTACCCCACCAACTTACCATCATCTAAACACCATTTACCCTTTATCAACCCTATCCTCGATTTCACGCTACCTCAACTCGTGATCGATTTGAGGGGGATTACCTATACCCTTAACAGGGGTAACCACTTCTTATTATTGTCCATGTAGCTTTAACAAAGATAAGCTACACAACAACAAGGGGCTAATGTAGACACCAAATTTGTGTCTTACGACCCCCTGTGCCCCGCATCCCATTTCGCAACCTAACCTCATCACCTAAACCTTACACAATTATTTATTAATTACCTTATAATTAATAAATCCACATCGCCATACCTGCCACCTCATTTCGCCACCTCATCATGACCTAGTCTTAACCCTAAACTAACCTAATTAAGACCTATAACTTGGTCCACATCCACACCCATGATTAATTACTCCTCACCCGCACCTAAAACCAACTTCATAATGACTTGACCAAGCCCGCAACCAATCCCTCAGAAGAAAAGGAGGGAAAGCTGGCTATTTTACCAAAAATAGCCCGCTTTGACCTAACCGCCATCGGTTCCTGTAAATGACCACTTCCAACCAAAAACAAGGGATCGGATTTTCATTTGATCGCAAAAGAGGAGAAATCATTGGAAGGATCCGGATTTTCTTGGCCGAAAGAGACAAGTGAAGAAACAAGAAGAGTTTGCAGAGAAGGACATCAAGCCCAAGATCTGAATCGAATAACCAGAGCCTAGTGACACTCATCGAGCATCAAGAGGAGATAGCTCATCTTGGATTGTCGATCATCTCTACCGGAGCCCTCGTCTTCATCATCACGCCCTAAAACTCCGCATCTTCATCGAGAACGAGTAAGTAATATCTTTGTCTGCCCTTTTAATAACAGCTTTTGAACTTCAATCACAGCCTATCATAAGTCTATTCCTCGGATCTACTACCCAAAGAACATACTACATCTAATTGTCATTCCTTCACCCTTACATTTGCCCGAAGACCATTTTATCACACTCCGAGTCTTCCCTATCCTCTCATTATTCCCCTCGGCCATCCACCATTCTTAATAACCCCACAATCACCCAAAGAACCAACCTCTATCCGTAAGCACCTAGATTATGACCTATCGGGTGTTGGTTATCCAATGACCAAGCATCGGTCACCGTGACTTATACCTTAAAACCTTCCTCTCACCTATTTGTCACCTAACCACCGCAGATCTAGTCCGGTTTATCCCTATAACTCAACCTCGAATCTATCAACGATCGAGAATCAACAAACAATGTGACGTTTGATTATTGATAGTTTAGCCTCTATTGCTTTGTAAAGAGGTACCTAAATCGTGATTTTGCAATAGCTTTCTTTGTTATCATTTGTGTTAATTCGTATTAAAAGGGGAACCGACCACCTTCGAAAGGAAGTTTTATATTTCCCGGGCCTAAGGCAGCTCCCTTATTTATTGTCTAATTAAAATCTGCGGTCGTCTTGTATTCTTACTTGCAGGTAGTCCTTCCAAGACAAAAAGGAGTTCTTCGCAAAATAATCGATCTTTTCTACTGACGCACACACCATCTCAACATTCAATGTATTCCTCCTAGCCCTAACCCTTATCTATTTCTCAAAGGAATGAAAGGATAGAAGCAAGTCTATTCCACAGAGCCGAAACATTCCGTGCGAAACACCCTCAAGCTCCCCATGTTTTGCAATGATAAAATGGCTCTGGTTGAGGTGTGCAGATAACTTGATAAACTACATAGAACCTGTAGAGACAAGAAGATCACTAGTCTTCATTTCCCTATCTCCCTAGGAAATTATACATGCAAAACGGCTCTAGATGCCCAAAACATAGAAAGGGCTATTGCTCCTCTCACTGTCCATTTCTTCAGACCCAGGACTTGTTTTGATCTGAAGAAATTTATTGATCAGAACCTCATAATAACTTATCATCATAAACTAGACACTGAGGATTACTGGGCTGATTGTGCTAATGATTTTGAAGCCAGAAGGAGGCATTATGGCTAGACTCTCTCTGCAACAAATTATAGATCTCAATCTCTACCAAGTTCCTGAAGGGCTTAAGGACGATGATGAGGGCTTGCAATCCTTTGAGTATGAAAGATCCATCAAGCACACACCTCTAGAAACCCTGGATTGGTATGTAAAGGAGAAAGATGATTTGAGTGAGATAATTGCCCCCGCCTCTGTCAGAACTAAAGTTTGGTTTGATAGGAAAGTTTGTGAATTTAGGAGAAGCCAGGGCAGATCTTCTTCAAGAGAAACTTCCACACCTAGGAAGGAAGTACATACACCCAGTACTGAGGTACCTGAGCAAACCCCTCCTTCTTCCTCAATAAAAGATCCTGAATCATCTACTCCTTCCACTCAAGTGTATCAAAAGAAGATTAAAGAGGTTAAGCAAGAACCAATTGAGGAAGAATCTCTTTCGGAGTGGTCAGAATTGCCTTCAAGATGGGAAAACATTATTGTTCTTAGTGAAAGTGATGATGGTGAAGTGCCGATCCTCGCATATATCTGATTGGGCTCTTAGGAATGGAGTATATTTGAAAACTTACTCCAATTACTACCGTAACATAATGGTTTCATTGAATCAACTAACAAGAACCTGATTAGAATCATGAAGAGGACTATGGAGGTTAATCAAAGACAATGGCACACTAAAGTAAAAAATGATCTTTGGGCTGATAGAATCACTCTAAAGAAATAAATTGGTAATTCCCCATTTTTCCTTATGTAGGGCAAAGAAGCTAGAATCCCATCGTCACTTGAACTACCTTCATCAAAGATAGCTCAACAATTGGAATTTAAGGGGTGCACTTAGGAAATCATAATATAGTGGAACTTATTAAACTTGATGAATTGAGACAATCTGACATGGATAAACTAGAGAAGCACCAATTTTCAACCGAACAATGGTTTGACAATAAAATTAAGTGGCAAGATTTCAAAGGGTGATCTAGTCCTTAAGTGGGATGCAGATAGAGTTAAACCAAGGAAGCATTCCAAGTTTGATGTACTTTGGAGTGGGCCATACATTATCACTTACAAAAACCCAACTCCTTTGAGTTATCTAATCTTGATGGAAAGGTATTGTGAATCCCAATCAATGGGATTTATCTCAAATACTCCCATTTGTTAAAGTGGGCCACAATCGAGGATTGGGACTAGATAGGATCAAATGCACAAAGCAGAAATTTGTGTGGAGAGGTGAGATCCAAAAACACTCAAGAGAAGAAAACTCTTCATTCATTCATGCATAAGCCAATTAGCAAAAAATATGCATAGGAGGTTACATTATATAGTGAGAAATTAGGTCACCCAAAAAGGTAACTAACTCAAATCACAATTAGAAAATGAATTAAAGTACATTCCCTAATAACCTATGATTAACCTAAGCAAGTTAATTAGACCGTGTAGGTAAAACCACAAGGTGGGTAAAATCCTACACCAACACCCCCTTAAGCATAGCTTAGGTGAGTTGAAAAGAAAGGTGGGTCCCAACAACAAGGCCTAATGAGGTACCCACGTACAATGTAAATCTCTCATAAAGAGGAGAAAAAGAAAAATCCAATGGGAAAAAAACTCCTCCCAAAAGAGAGAAAAGAAAATAAGGTAGGACTAGAAATCCCCACTTGAAGCTACAACAGATGTAGCCATCTTGTATTTGGAAAATGTATCTCCCATGTGACTTTGGATCAGAAGTAGGAGCACTAGAGAGTGAGTCAAATTTCCCAAAGCTTGGAATTATGTTCCAAGACATAACAACACTGCTTTCTAAATCACAAGGCCTTTAGGAAAAATTTAATATATTTGTTTATAGGTAAAATGATAAGAACTAGATGCAGTGAGGAGTGGATCACCATGGAAAATTGAATGAGTCCACCAAGTGGCTAATGGACCTCTATCCAAGATGTGGTTCCTAGACAAGGAAATATTCTCCTCATGCAAAGTAGAAGAGCCAACTACTCCATGAAGGGATGTTGTATCCAAAGCAGAAGCATAAAAGGAATGTAGAAGGCCCTATAATTGTGTACTAGTCTCCTCGATGCCTAATGAATCTTCAATCAAGGTCCTTGCTCCCTAAAAATTCAACAAAGAACCGGAAGTAAGTTGATCAAGAAATAACTCCTCGATATTTGGAAGGTGACAAGGAGATGGTGGAGGTGAGTCCCCATCACTATTATACTCATTTGTGCTAGAAGAGAAGTCCTCATCATCATAAATTTCTCAGGATTAGAAATGACATCAAGTGTAGGTGAATCTAAAGAATAATCTGGAGGGACAAAGTGAGAGAAGGAATACAACCAAGTTTGATGATCAACTACACCCATTACAACAATGATAGCGTCATGTGTAACTCTCTAACATACACTGAATCTAGAGTGAACTCAACACACAATCCCTGACCAAGGTGAGTAATATGGTAGACTAATAGGAGATTAGTTGATAATGAGGGAATATTGAGAACATTATTGAATGTTCCTCCACTCACTTCAATAGACCCTCTCCCAAAACCTGTGCGTAAGAGTTGTCACCCAATCATATAGAGACATGTCACATGGATCCAAAGAAGTGAACTCCATGTGTGAAGAGGCCATATGATGTGATGCACCAGAATCAATTACCCATGTAGGAGTTGGTGGTACAACTGTAACTAGGGATCTCCCTTTGTTTTCTCCTTTCTTGATTCTTTCTCTTTCTCTTTTCCATGGTCATTTACCTTGGAGGATTCATGGGTTGATGAAGATGGTTTGAAAGAATCAAGAACACCTATGTTTTTCTTCTCAAGAAGACTTGTGAGGTGGTCAATCTGCTTCTTCATACATTTTCTTTCATCATGCTTTCTTGTGCAATACCCACATTTGATCCTCTCTTTCTTGGACTTAACATTGGAAGAGGAAGTTCGAGTTTGATTTGGAGGTGGGATCATTTTGATCCTTCTTGTTCTCATGATCCTTATTATTTTATTTCTTCTCTTTGTTTGAAGCCTTCATTTCTCATGTCCAACAAGTAGAGCATGGGGTTTAGAGGACTTCAATGCACCCATTTGAATAAGCTTGTCTTGCTCCCGAGTTAAGTTAGTAGAAAAATTATCCAAGGAAGGCATGGTCCATGTAGCTCCCATGACACTCTAGTGGCATGAAATGTAGAGACAAAGACAAAATAGTTAGAACCCAATTTGGAAAGGATGGAAAGAACCAATTGATCATTAGTTTTGTCTATGCCACACAGTTTCAACTACAACCTTAGTGATTTGAATTTGGTGAAGAATTCATGTATTGTGTCAAATTTTTTTTGGGTTCAAACTGATGAGCTCATTCTCCAACTCGTGACCTCTCATTATGTCCTGCTTCCAAAAATTCCTTCCAAAGTGGTCCATACATCATTAGGAGTATTTGCAGATTCAATATGAAAGAGCAAGTTGGGAGACATGAACATACATAATAGACCATAGGCTTCATCACTTTTGTTATACCACTTCACCTTTCTACATCTAGTGTCGACTATGTTTTGTACCCATGGTGATCCGGTGTAAGCCTTTACTCCTTAAGAGGATTTGTATTTTGAATTTCCACTTGTGATAGTTAAAGTGTAAGAAGTGGAACAAGGGACAAATCCATTGCAGCAAGTGGTTGTAGGTTGAACTGAGTGTTGAAAAGACTAAAGTGTGCAACCCCCTTGAAACTATATAAGTGATAAGTTTACAAGGAGAGAATATTTCAATGTGTAGATCTCGAAAAAAATCGCACTTTCAAAAAAATGACACCTAAAATGGAGCATCCAGTTGAAAGTTATGCCAAATCAGAGTTTTGATGATGCAAAACATGGGTCGGGGTTTAAACCCAACAGTAAACGGTGTGCAAAGTAGGGGTTGGAACTTGATAGGTGAAAAGCACGGGTTGAAACCCGATAGATGTAAAGTAGTGGGGTGGAATCGGACAAGTGTAAAGAAGAGGTCAAAACCTGGCACGGTGTAAAGTAGGTGTTGGAACCCTGACAGTGTAAAGAAGTGTCGAAATTGAAATGTGCAAATTAGGTGTCGAATTTGATAGCTGCAAAATAGGTGTTGGAACTCGATTGTGTGTAAAGCATGTGTTGGAACTCAACAGTGTAAAATAGGGTCAAAAAAAAACCTAACACACTAAGGGTGGAGATTTTGACTTGTTGAACACACTTGAAAACCCGATTTGCACTTGGGCAGATTTTTTCACTTGTCAAGCACATGCAAAAACCCGAAACACTACAAATGAGAAAAAAGAACCTCCAGATATGAGAAAACCATAAGTTTTTCGTATAAAATAACAAATACCCACCAAGTTATTCAAAACCTAGAAAAACCTAGAAGGGATTTTTCTATTTGAGCCCAAACTTGCATGGATTTGCTAAATTTGAAGAAAAAAACCTTCAAACCCTCAAAAAGTCAGAAATACCTGTCATATAGAACTAGGTCAAGTTTACAATGAACCTAAGGTTTTCACCCCTTCTGAATTCAACGACACTATCTGTTTTTCATGTAGAGACTTTGGAGAAGATATTTGCACAGATTTCCTTAAAATCCCACCAAACCCTTGAAAACTAAAATCTATGAAAACAAACATTGAATGAGCTAGAATGCTAGATCTTCTAATAGAGGCAATGGTATTCAACTACTAGATTTGACTGATACCATGTCGAAGTGGGCCATAATTGAGGATTGAGACTGGATAGGATGAATGCACAAAGTAGAAATATGTGTGGAGAGGTGAGATCCAAAAACACTCAAGAGAAGAAAAAAATCTTCATTCATTCATACATAAGCCAATTAGCCAAAAATATGCATAGGAGGTTACATTATATAGTGAGAAATTAGGTCACCCAAAAAGGTAACTAACTAAACTCAATTAGAAAATGACTTAAAGTACATTCCCTAATAACCTATGATTAACCTAAGCAAGCTAATTAGACCGTGTAGGTAAAACCACAAGGTAAGAATAGTCATACACCAACACCGATTGAACTTGAGACTCGAGACAATCCGACATGGATAAACTAGAGAAGCATCAATCACAACCAAACAATGGTTTGATAATAAAACTAAGTGGATGGATTTCAAAGCAGGTGATCTAGTCCTTAAGTGGGACTCAAATAGAGTTAAACTAGTGCAACATTTCAAGTTTTATGTACTTTGGAGTGGGCCATACATTATCACTTCTTGCAAAGAATCCAACTCCTTTGAGTTGTCTAATCTTGATGGAGAGGTATTAAAAATCCCAATCAATGGGATTTATCTCAAACACTCCCATTAAGTTGTTCCATTACATCTTGTAAATACTTATGTGTTTTGTGTTATTAGAGGTACCCTTCTTTTTGTGTGTTGATCGTAGATTCAGCTTTCTTTTACTCGGTCCTCGTGGTGATCATATTCGTTTGTAATAAGTGCTTGTGCACTTTCTACATATTTCACTTAAAGCATGTATGATCTTCCCTTTTGTACATAAGGTTTGGATCCCCATTGCAATCATACACAGATCACCTCGAAGCATGTTTCATGGAAGGAAATTATATAGCTAGAGTGGGTTTCAATACATATTATTTAAACTCCATGTGATCATCTTCACCCAATGTTAGGTTCTTGTGGATTCAAGAGACATGTTTTTAAAGATGAAATTGGTTTTCTTCAAGGTTATGCTTGACTTTGTACCAATAGATGATTTAAGACAACTAGTATTCATCATCTAACAAACAAATGTCCCTCGAGTTCACCAAATTGTTACCTAAAATTACACCCAAAGTAATTTTGAACAACTCATCATCAGGACTTTCATATTTTTCTCGAAAAAGTTGTGGGACACCGATTCACCTATCGCAGAGTGTAGGAACTTATTGTTCTATGGGTTTTCGTAACCCGCAGTAACAAAGGAATGAGTGGTTCTCGGGAGTTAGGTGAATTGCGATAATGTTAGTGTCCCACGGAAGTTATCAACCTTCGCGGCACCAAGGAGTTCATTCCATCAGAGGTCAAGTCAAAATAGAATACCACAAAATTGCTATCCACAGAGAGTTGGAGATTTTGGCTAAGTCGTAAATTCGTGGAACAAAGGCAAGGTGAGGAAATAAATGGTGTTTTGTGGCATGCAAACATAATGTCATGCAGACTTGGGAACTAAATACAAGTCCACTATAAAGAAAATTTTCAATGCATATGGGAGCAAGTTTGGAAGGTCACACGACAAAGTGGAACAAAAGTTGTAAAAGATTGTTCAAGAGCCGCATAACACTAATTTAGTATTACATGGGTTCTCTAATATGTAGTGTTTCGCATGTTTGAGTAAAATCCATGGAACAAAGGAAACTCTTCCTTAGTTCAAAAGTCGTGGATCAATGAATTAGGCCTTAGGGGTATTGTGAAGTATTTCAAGGTGCATCAAGGTAAGCGAAGGAGAAATCCCAAAGGTCTTAGCGAGAAATCAAGCCGCAAAAGGATCAAACCGCACTAGACTCGAACCAAAGGGCCAACCACCTCAACCACCAAAATTTAGTGAAGTGTGACGTCCTTCTCTCGAGGACGGATGGCATGCAATAGACTCAAAGGGCCATGCTATGGTTATTGGATTTCATCCGAGGAAGACCATGCCTATACTACAAGAAAACTCTACAAGAATTCATGGCTCCCATGCTTATTCAACACATTTTTAGGGGTCGTAGTAGATTCGGTAGTCCTTTCTCCTTCATCTCTCATATTTTCTCCTTTCCATGAATTGTATAAATAAAAGTGCTTCATAGCATTTTTAAGGGTTATTTTCCTTTTCTTCCTTAACAACTTTCGAGATCTTCTTTGTGAAACTCAAAATTTTATGTTATCGACCTTTGTGACTCCTAAGTGGAGATTTTCTTACCTTTGATTAAGCAAAATGTTTATTTATGAATAAAATATTGCCTAATCTAAGCATGTAACAGCTGTAATAAATATGTATGCACTAAGAATAAATCTAACCCAAGCAAATTAAGCTAGGAAATAATGAAACCCTAGTTGCAAAGAGGAGATAAAAGGACTTAGATGTTTTGCAATTAAATTTGGAATGTGCCGCAATGATAGATTGATGAACAGAAAGATAGAAGTGTCACACTGTGGGGCTTGGAAAATTGTGTAACCATTCGATGTGTCTAGACTATGGCGCCAGATGGGTCAAGGGTGCCTGCGGGTGTGTGCAGACTAGTTCTGGGTACCTATGTCTTCCCAAAACCTCATAAAACCTCCTTCATAGGGTCTTGAGATGTTTGTTTTCCTTGCTCTTAGTTGCTAGTATGTCACACAATGATCGCCGATGTCATTGATAACCTACAATAAAGATTTCACTTGTAAAACCCTCAAAAGCACATCAAATCCCAAAAAGAAAAGAATGCAAATGAGGGGTCAGACTATCCTCAGCTATCAAACAAGTGATCTTATGACTGAGTGCTACACTACATTTCAAACCCAATGTAGTTCTATGTGTGTGTGTGTGGAATCGTGCCCTAGGTGGTTCAGTGTGTGTGTGACTGACAATTGAGTAATAACTAGATGTAGAAGATGTAAGTAGATGTGTGCATGGAATAGAATGAACTTCCCCTCCTATGAAGTGTATGTAGAAGAATGCAGTCCCTTTCCCTTGAATGGATGCTAGAATGGATGCTTGAATGCTCTGAATAGCCTTTGGATGCAACCTTAGGTGGTGATAGCTAATGCTTAGTGTTTGGTCCTTTATTATGGTCACATAACTTTATATTTATATGATTCTCTTTCTTGAATTTTGTAATTAACCTCGAAAAGGCCAACTACTAAAAATATAAGATGCCCAAATGGATAGAAAGGACCCAAAATATGTGAGCAAAGTAAAAAGAGGTGGGAGCACCCAAAGGGACGGACGGCTCAAGCGCTAGCATATTGGTTTGGCATTCATTGGCCCGTGATGAGAAATGCCGAAGTATGAAAAGAAAGACTGGGAAAGCATGAGTGAAAGACCAAAAAGGAAGACTCGAAAGCAAGCAAAGATGGCCAAATAAATGGGTTGATTAGTACTTTTCTTACTTATGAATCATATGAATAGTAGTATGTGATCAAGACTAAATAGATACCCAAAGTGCGTGATTTTGTGTCAACAACCTCGGTTATGTATGTAATCGTAAAGGATTAATCAATGTAAGTGTGGTTTCCTTCTTTCCTTCAAATATGTTGTGTTTGATGTGAATTTGAAATATCCCTTATGGGATACCACTCAAAAATGCACCAAATATTGAAAGTTTTCAGAGCCAAATAAAATACCGATTTATGTAGATTTTTACAAAGAAGGACAACAAACTAAATAAAATCAATATCTCCCAAAATATCCACTCAAATGACTTGGAAATTTAAAGGGAGCTTGATATTATTATAGAGGACATAATAAAACCTGTTTTTAGAATTTTACACAAATTAAAATGCTGCCGTAAAAAAAGCACAAAGGTGCTCCTGCACAAACTGAAAACTTCAAAGGGTCGTAGACTCTCTAAATACAAGAGCAAAAATAAGGGTCTTTGGAAATAACATTAACAGATATAGGCAATAATAGTTCCACCTTCAAATCTGAAAATGGCCGATCTGAAAACCCCAAATAAAGGTCGCAATTCACCTTGCTTGGATAGGGGTCAAAAATGATGGAAGCACCTTCAAAGTGATGTTAAACCCAGCCCAAGTGGTCAGCGTAAGTCGATCTCAGAACCCTCCGATTATCTTCCCAAATGCCCCAAAAATCCTCAAACCCTTCCTTGAACCCTCTGGTAATATCTCGTAACACAGCCCGAAAGCGGCTCCAAAATGAAAGACTAGGGTAGATCTCTCACTACCGAAGAATGCCCTGCTAGCTAGGGATGGGTCTCTCACCACCGAAGCTAGGGTCCCTATGGGATTTGACTCCACAAGTTGTAGATGCACAACAACAACAGCTGCACGTGAAGGAGGCTAAAATGTATGCGACAAAAAAGTTCCTCTCCTTTCTCTCCCAGCTCCTTATATACCTTCTAAGGCAAAAGAGCCCCAATAGACCTAGATGCGTTTCATTCCACAAAGGGGTCAATAAAATAAAAATAACTTAAGTTACTTTTCCCCTTTAAGTCGCCATGGTCCAAAAGTGACCCTCAACGCAAAATTAGAATATTAGAACCACGTGGCCCCTTCCTAATAGCTCCCAAAGATCCACAGCCCCTTGGGTCTGACCACGGTTTGGACTCGACTTGGCCCTTAGGCCTTTGGCGCAAGAAAAGGGGACATTACATTCCTCCCTTCCCGAGAAATGCTTGACCCCAAGCATTATCCTATCCTGCTGCAGAAGTTGAATACCGCGCCTTAAGTTTCTCCACCTCACCTTGTCATCAACCAAGGATCGGTGTAATCCAAAGTAACCAAGAAACCCCATGTAGTCATCATGACCTCCATATGGTATTGAGAGCAATGGTTTCCATGAAGTATAATGATACCCAAACCAAATCTCCACTGGTACCCACACCGAAATTTTCAATCTATCCAATCCTTGCCAAT
This sequence comes from Taxus wallichiana var. yunnanensis, assembly GCA_018340775.1. NCBI lineage: Eukaryota > Viridiplantae > Streptophyta > Pinopsida > Cupressales > Taxaceae > Taxus > Taxus wallichiana. The sequence continues at coordinate 863,550,342 of CM031238.1, forward strand.
GCAAGGCTGTCATCATGTGATCACTCACTGCCTCTCCAATCAACTCCTAGGTATGAAAGTCCACTCTGAATCCTGTAGAATTCCCTAGATCAACCTGTGAAATAACCTGTATACACACAAAGTGTGCCAACTCTCCCACATGACCCACATTGGTGTGAGAGTACAATTCTCATAATGTATCTCGATGTGTCCCATGGGGGAAAAATCCCAAGATTCCAGTACATGGTCAACCAATAATGTTAACTCCATATAGTTCACCTCCTATGATGAGTGATAACCTATTGAAAAACCAGGTAACTGAGTTGAATCCATCCTTCCACTGACTAGCACATGGGTGAAATGCCCACCATGCCTAGAAGCAGTAAAATACATAGGAGTGTTATCCCCTGTTGACTCAGAACATGATGAACCTGTAAGCTCCGATTTGTTATAACAAAAACCGTACATCCCTATATGAAGTTGGGGATATCCTCCCTCAACCCATGCCATCTGAACCTCTCTGATATGAGCATGTAGGTCTCATCGAAGCTCAAGTGTCTGGTCACAAAATAACAATGCACATGTCACAATATCTCCATCCTCAACCCTGAGTCTGACACAAGGTATAATCTGCCATGATAGAATATCATCTCATCCTCCAATTTGTAGGTGTCATCATGTATGTGACCATCCAGAATCTCACAAGTGTGTCGGTTCTTGGAGTACTCAACAAGAAAATGAGATCTCTAGTCTACACCCCTTAGATAACCAACATAATGATAAACTCGAGGATCTCAACTCAGAACCCCAATCTCACCCTCAGAATCGTCTCATGTGCAACATTGCTGGTCAGATCCACATCCATCCTACTCGCATCGATCCGTAATAATAAAACTCCTCACCATGTCGGAACCTCCTCTCCATCCTCTTAGCTATAACCACCCTAGGTGCTCCTGTAGATAATCCCCTCAAAATCACATTCCTGCCCTCGGATTTAAACCTCAGCTCCATCGTCTAAAAGTTAATCTGAAACTCACGAAGAGAGTGAAGCCACTGCACTCCTAGCACTATGTTGGTCACTCCCATGCCAATGATGTGGAGATCATCGCAATCGTGATAGTTACCCATCGTGATGCTCACTTAAGGAACCCGACTTGTGCACCTCATAGACTCTCCATCGCTAAAACCCCGCTGAGGCCCTCAAAATCCTTTGTCTGTAATCCTCACCTTTCAAATAATGAGACATCAATACATTTGTGGGTTGCCCCACTATCAATGAGTACCCCAACTCGTTGAACCTACATAACTCCTGTAATCATAAATGCCTTGTACATTAGAGTACTAGACAATGTGGCTATAATCTCGAGGAAAAGCCTCCTCCTCCCGTCCCGCATCAAGACTATCCAACGCAACCCTGTCTCCATCATTCATCTCACGAGTCTCTAACTCCTCACCTCTATCACCCTTTCTCTCCTCAAATACTTCAATGAATTGGGCTTTCCTCTACCTCTACAATCATGTCCTCGGAATCCAGGTGTGTGGAAATCGAAATATAGTTTCTTTCGCCTCAACTCATCTCTCTGCCTTCACGGAAATGATTGGATTTTTAACCACCTCCTACCTTGGTGGAGGATCCTCTGTCAGGCGCTCATATGATCCGGGATGGAGGTTCCCTTTGTTGAACGCAAGGTGGATCCATCGATTTGGAATGGATAACTCTAAGTCTCGAGCTTTCCTAATAGACTCGTGCAAAGAAGAAGGTTCAAATGCCTTCACAAACCTAGCGAAAGCATCTGTCAAACCTGCTATGAACAGTTAAATCAACCTCATCTCCATGACATCAGGTACCATGACTGATAATCTCTTAAAATATCTGATGTACTGATCTAGGGGACTGGTTTGTTTCAAATGAGTCCACTCCCTAAAATACCTGTCAGGGTCCCTCCTATTAAATATGTTCACCAGCCTCTGCATGAACTCTGCATAAGTAGTAATGTGTATGTGTCCCTATGTAATCAACCCATGATGCCACCAATCATGAGCATCTCCCTCAAGATGCAAGCTTGCAAACTTAATTGCATCTTCCTCGCGCATAGGATTCAAGTCGAGTATGTCTTCAACTTCTGGACCCAAGATGGTGCAAGTACACTTCTTAGAACCATCGAAGTGTGGAATGGAGATCTATCCTAATATCCTCTGTAACTCTAGTACCTATTTCTAATGATCTCACTTGGGTCTCACCTTGCCAATCTTCATTTTGCAAGATTCCGGAATGACATGTTGTTATAAACCCCTCACTCAAGGTCTAGTTCCTCTCCCAACAAGAATCCTCATCCAAAATATCTATTGGTTGTTGTACCTGTGAAACTTCTAGATCCTTCAAGAAAGAAGGTTCGTGAAGCCCCAAAGGTCTGACAGAAGAATGGGGAGGCCGACCGAATGTCCACTCTCACCTCTTTAACCATGTTGTTCCATATTGCTATTTTCTCTTCTCATTATGACTGTTGTTATACATAGTCCAAGCAGGCTGAAGATGATTAAAAAATATTCTCTTACCCTTTTTAGCAATCATAGAACCAACGCTAGTACCTTAAGAGGTACTCTCCCTTCTTACACCGGAGTCTCCAATGAAGAAATCATGCTTACCAACACTTGTAATCCCAAAAGACACATTTTAATTCCTTCTTTTGTTTATGAAATCATCACAAAGTTTTCAAAATCCAAATTGATAGTTTTGGATAATTGCCACATATTACTGTGGATCCCCTACCTTATAATTCCCATGAGCCCTTGTATCTATTAAGTGAGCTAAAACTTTCCACCATATATCATCCACAAGATGCTCATATACACATAGTTGGAGCAATGGTCCAACAAAATCCATGATGAAGACTTCATCATCTACCATACCATGCATCTCATGATGGAAATAAATTGGAATAGGAAACAATAAATAAGACACATTAGTGTGTTCTTCATACCTTTCAAGGCCATCAATGTCCTCCGTGTGTTCAAGATAGACATATGTTGAGATGCCCCCAACATTGTTGCCTAAGTGCCTATTGAAAGTATCTGAAAGCTGATCAAAAGTTGTTGGTTTGGAAATTACAGCAGGCTGTAATTTTACACAAGTGTCCATGTGAGGTTCCTCCTCATGTGTTAGCTACTCCATATAGTCTTCTTTCGTGGGTGTAGACTTCCTTGCATCAATTACCCTCATCGTTTCCTTGAACTCTCAGTAAGTGTTGTCTCTTGCTTGAGTGCTATCAACCTAAAGCAACTCTAGCTGTTATTCCATTCCTCAAACTTTTTAGAGTTTCCATTACATCCTCCTGCTTGATATACAAATTTCTTCTCCCGAGATGGAATAATTTCTCTAACAAGCAAAGTTTCACTAATGCAATTATTTTTCTCAATGGAAATGATAGCTTTTTTCTCTAGAAGCTTCTTATTCTTCAAATGAGTTCTTTTGTAATTTAGGTATCTTGGCATATGATGATCTTGCTTGGGCTTGCTACCAATCTTCATCATGCAATAACTGAAATGACATATTATCTCTAAAACCCTTACTCAAAGATTGGTATTTCCTCCAAAGCAAGAATCCTTATCAATCATGTGTATTGGGTGCCCTTTATTATTGTTCTCACCTTTTTCCTTATTGTCCCAAGATTTGCTTTGATTCAAATTCTTGAGTGAGATGGCTCAAATAAAGGTTAGTGGCTTCTTGTTGTTTCACCATGTTGGTGAACATTTCCTTCATAAAACCCACATTGAGATCTTTCCAAACTACCATATTTAACCCGCACATGCTGGAGGAACAACAACTCTGATACCACTGAAATATCCCTTATGGGATACCACTAAAAATGCACCAAATATTGAAAGTTTGCAGCCAAATAAAATACTGATTTATGCAGATTTTTACAGTAAGGACAACAAACTAAATAAAATTAATATCTCCCAAAATATCCACTCGAATTACTTGAAAATTTAAAGGGAGCTTGATATTATTATAGAGGACATAATAAAACTATTTTTGGAATTTTACACAAATTAAAATGCTGCCAAAAAAGCACAGCATGCCCTAGACAACTGGAAAACTTCAGAGGTTCGTAACTCTCTAAATACAAGAGCAAAAATAAGGGTCTTTGGAAATAACATTAACAGATATAGGAAATAATATTTCCACCTTCAAATCTGAAAATGGCCGACTGGAAAACCCCCAAATAAAGGCTGCAAGTCACCTCACTTGGAAAGGGGGAAAATGATGGAGGCACCTTCAAAGTGATGTTAAGCCCAGCCCAAATGGCTGCCATAAGTCTGATCTAGAACCCCTCTGATTATCTTCCCCAAATGCCCCCAAAAATCCTCAAACCCTTCCTTTGAACCCTCTGGTAATATCTCTGTAGCACAGCCCTGAAAGCGGCTCCAAAATGATAGACTAGGGTAGATCTCTCACTATCGAAGAATGCCCTACTAGCTAGGGATGGGTCTCTCACCACCGAAGTTAGGGTCCCTGTGGGATTTGACTCCACAAGTTGTAGATGTGCAATAAAGCCAGTAGCTACACGTGAAGGAGGCTAAAATGTATGTGACAAAAAGTTCTCTCCTTTCTCTCCAGCTCCTTATATACCTTCCAAGGAAAAAGAGCCACAATAGACCTAGACATGTTTCATTCCACGGAGGGGTCAATAAAATAAAAATAACTTAAGTTACTTTTCCCCTTTAAGTCGCCATGGTCCAAAAGTGACCCTCAATGCAAAATTAGAATATTAGAACCACGTGGCCCCTTCCCAATAGCTCCAAAGATCCACATTGCCCCTGGGTCCGACCACGGTTTGACTCGACTTGGCCCTTAGGCCTTTGGGCGCAGAAAAGGGGACATTATAGAATTTTTGCCCTCTTCGCATATTTCATGTTCTTTTATTTGCTTGCAGATTGAATTGCGTGCATATTCACGAACCTAGCATTTTGATCTTACATTTGTGTGGTCTGGAATTTGAGGAGTTCCACCTTCTTTCTGGTGCTATCACCGCCCCTTTTTAGCTTAGTTTCCTTATTTCTTGCATCTCTCTCCTTGGTTTCTTAGAAATGTTAATATAGGTTTAGCTATAGGAATAGTTATAACATTAGAGTAGGTTGTGTTTTGTGGGTTTCCTTTAATATATGGAATAGAGGAAGTTGACCTTCTCTAGAGGTCTGTCTTAAGTCGCAAGTCCCACACTTGGAGACAGTCATATGTTGCCTTAAAATTCTTGATCTTTATGATTCAGAGCAAGGTGCAATTTCAGCACTAATAAAACCCAAGCTTGGTCATTTTGCTTGATGTTTAATCTATCACAGTTTGTCTCTCAGCCGTAGATTTATACATTTAGGAGTCTCGTATTCACAATGTTCTTTTTGTGGTCACATTGAGATCCTCATGCACCTTTTTTGGTTCTACGTTGGTTCTACCAAAAAGCTCAAATTGATGTTCCTATATTCATGATTTTTCTAAACCATCGTGACCCAAGCCTTTTCATTGGTAGAACATTCTTTTCGAGAGACGGTCTTTCATTGCTATGGTAATTACCCATATTTGGCATACTTTTAGTATGGAAATTATGTTTTTCATTTGGAAAAGAAAACTACAACTATTTTTTCGCATACAAAAGTTGAATGTAATATTTCTACTTATAATAAAGGTGTGATTGTTTCTTATGTCTTTTACAGATCCAGTGCAAGCTCGGAGGTGGCTTTGGAGGTGGTTGATCTCCAAACCCTTCTAGATCATCAGGGGCAATGCTCCATGTAGCATGGCTCGATTCATGTCTCCACCGCTTTTTACTAACCTTTGTTAAGAGTTAGGGGGGATTGCTCTCAAACCCACTTGGCATGGGGTCCCCTCCATCGTGGGCACAATCATCTATTGGCTCAGCATGGGGGTGTGCTTCAATGTCGTCACAACACAATGGTAGGGCTTCGCCTTCTTCCATGAAAAAGATCCAAAAACACATTAAGAACAAAGCAACATAAGCTACTAAAAACACAACCATTAGATGTGAACCCATTCTAGACATGCTTAACCTTCTAGATGGTTGTTGAAGTAAGCCGATGAGAGAGACCCTCCTCCATCTACTTAATTGTTACTTAAATGACATTATGTTTTAATAAATTGTCTTGATGTTTTTGTAAATTGTTCTTAGATCATTGGTCTGTTGTGATGTTTGCGTAGTATGCTTCGATATTGTCATCGTTTTTTCATGAATAGGAATACTATTTTATTTTGAGCAATATATCTACTATTTCATAGAAGAAGAAAAAAGCGTGAATACCTCCTCCGAGGGGGAAGCCCGTGGCCAACTCTCTGTGGTGGGCCTCCCCTTCACCTCGGCGTGCGTGCACACTTGCACGCTCTTTTCCCCGTGGTGGGGGATTATTGTTCCATTTTAGATGTAGATGCTTGACCAATATGGTTAGCAGTGGATCCTCTCCTCGGCCAAGTTGTCAAGTGGAGTGTTCATCCCTCCTTGGGATGATCCTCGCCCTCCTCTCTGAGCTACGGCTTGTGCCTAGTGCTCTCTAATTTTTGTAGTGTTTTCTATTTGCCCTCTGGACATTTTTCGTAGCCTAAGTGACAAGGCATGGATATTGTCTTCACCTTAACAATTAAACATTTGCATTGTTTTCAATCAGATTGTGACATCTGTATTTAAATGGGGCTCAACTAAAGTTTTAGGTTTTGATTTTTTTATGTTGGCAACCTTGTATTGGTCATTGCCTTTATTAGCACTGCTCACAGGAAAAGTGCAGCAGTTGTAAAACATTTAATGCATTGACTGTAATACGTACAGATTAGGTCAGTTTTGAGTGGCTCGAGGGGAAATATGTTTCTTGCTTTCAGGTTGTTTACCTGCCATTTTGATCTGCCCGCCAGGAGGTAAAGTAGTCTGAAGAGGAAGGTGAATTTTCATTTTTGAACGATTTTACTTTGCTATGGATATTCTGCAAGATATTGTAGCTGCTTGATTGTGTTTTGGCGAAGGCCTCTCCCAAAGTATCGATGTTCAACTCTGCATGTTAGTGATAGACAACAGACTAAGAATGAACATGCAGATCGGGTAGTAGAATAAAACCCATTATCCGTACTCTGGTGCTCATGGTTTCACATTTCCTACTTAGGCAAATACCCATGAGTTTTCTATGGCCATATATATATATGCACTATGATTGTGCCTTTTGTGTTGGTCTTTGGTTTCATTTCTATTATGTTCCTTTTGTGTTTATCCTTACCGTGAATATGGAGTATTGTGCTTTTTATGGCTATAAATTTGCAATAAAAAACTGGGAAAACATAATCTTTATTTGCGGTGCTACCACTTTTGTGGAATATTTTCACTATGTATTTGTGGAACATGTTGGCTACATATTTTTGCATTTATTTTTACTGTTGCAAGGATTGGGTTTGAAATTGACACATAAGTAAATTTTGATTTCTTGCAATCTGTTGGCTAGAATCTTGGTATTGTAGTTTTTTTCTATAATCTACTTTCTTGAGTTCAAAGTCACATAGTTTGTTTTCTCATGCATTTTCGCATTTTTTCTTTATATTACATGCCTTGTCTTTGATATTGCACATAAGCAATTCCATTATGACTGATTCATCCTTCTTATCTTTGGATTCCGCTTCCCTCCTCTTTTCTTTGTTTCTGTATTTGAGTGTGAAATTTTGAATATGTATTTTCCTGATCATTATTTCCAAGCAAATAGTTTGGAAAACATTATAATTTATATATAGTGTTTTATTCTTTAAATGGCTTCTAAATTTTATTCTTGATATAACATTCATTATGGCAAGAGAAGACATATATTTCAAACTTCATTATGGTTGAGACATCTTTCTCTAGGGTGTTGTTGAGATTAGGTTGGTAATGTGGCTTTAGTTTTGAATGTGTTACAAATAATATTAAAACAAGCTATAATAGAAACACCGCTAAACAGCTTTTTTTGTTGCTTCCATCTGAAGGTTTGTTAGATTTCTTTAGTGTTGTTGGGTTTACAATCTCGTTAGAGATGTTTTTCTCTTCTATTTAGGGAAGACAAGGATAGGAAAGGGTTACTAGTCTCCCATTAGAAACCAGTTTGTTTGGATTTTGTTTCCAGCCCGCCCACTTTGAATTTAATAAGTCCATATGTAATATTTCTATGGGTCAGAAAGGGCATTCCATTCTTTGGTCCTAAAATTTCAAGGTAACACAACTTCTATATTGCCTTCAAAGTTCAAACCATGATTACAAAATGATTATGTGCCTAAGCTTCCTCTAAACCACAAATTTAGCTTATCTGACTTGCCAAAGCATAAATTTCCGTAGGATCATAACTGCAAATTGTCCAATTTCCAAATTTGCACTCAAAACTTCTATTTGAGAGCTTTAAATTGTCTTTGCTCTCCTGAAATCACAAATATTAGGTGCCCAGATGATTTGGATAAGTTCATGTTTCATCTTTTTATGATTCAATATGATTTCTGATATAGGTGAATAGAGGACTGCGTATAACTTGTAAGAAGAAGGATATTCATCCACAGTACTATCCTGAAGCTAAAGTGTACTGCAATGGAGAGCAGGTGATGGTTACAGGAGGAAGCTACAGAGAGGGTGCTGACAGTGTCTATTAATTATTGTCAACAGTTGTGCATATCACCGACTAGTACTATGCTTATGGAATGTGCCAAATCATTCAGATACTCTTATCGCTAACATTTGGTTATGTATAATAACTTTCATACCAAAGGGAAATGTTACAGAACATTGAATCAAGATCCTCTACAAAATGCAAAATAGAAGACAACTCCTCCTAAATATACTAGTATTTGTACATAAATCGACAATGCTATTAATTAAAATCCAATAACGGAAGTTATTACATGTTTAATCCATACGGTCAGAATTCTGGATAGAATCTTGTCAGAAAGACTGAGCAAAGAAATGGGCGCTTGGTTAAACATTCTTAGTGGATTGCTTGATCAGTTAATTCACATGAAGGATGTTTCTGCCCCACTCAAATCAGTTGTCAACATGACTGTAGAACATTTTAGCATCTGTAGAACTTTTTAGCTCGTGCTTGGGTAATTCTTGCATTTAGGTCCTTGGAATTTCCACCATTGGATCGCCTTATTTGCTAATGCCTCCTGTGATGAAAAAAGATCTTACTTCTGTTTGTATCATAATCAAGAATGATCTTATGGGTGAGCAAGTTTGACTACTCTAGGGGAAAACAAGTAGACTTAACTGGATGAATGGGCAGATCTATTATGCCCACTCAAATCAGTTATCAAAAAATGGGCATCTGCAAAAAACCGTTTGGTTTAACTAATTTGATTAAATGCTCCAAAGCACATGGCCTACAACATTTTAAAATGAAAGGTTGTAAGTCCTCTTGCTTTCCACATTTGAATATGTTGTTATAACTATTGTAATTTCCCTTCCTATTTTTTTACGCTCACCTGACTTTACTCAAATCCATGTTTTCCCCACATTGATTACGTATTTCTCTCTAGGCACAATATAACTTTCATTGATTTTAAATGACTGCTACTTTAAATGACTGCTCTTTCTTGTGTATTTCATTGCACTGCTTGCTTTATTGTATGTACAAAGTTTATTTTCCCCCTACTGTTTGCAATACTGACTAAATGCATAACATCTATTGTGTACATTTCAGGTTCGTGACAAAAGCAAAATTAGAGAACGAGAGATATTTTTCATTATTGCTTGTATGGATTGCTCATGCTCCATTGGAAAAGGTATAAACATTAGTCTTTTCTTCTATATTCTGCTGAGGAAACTTTTTTTGTAACAAAAAAGAACAAATCAAATGCACAAAAACATCCATGGCAACCACACTTGTTGATGTAGAGCAATATACATTATCAAACCGCGTCATAGAATGCATAGACAATGTGTTGCATAGGTTCGACCTTTTCCGAGACTATGCTTTCAAATACAGAGTGGGTGATTGTTTGTTTGATTCCTTCGCTGTGTTGTTCCATTTCCGATACACATCTCTTGAACTTAGAAGTGGTGTCATTGAGCACTTTTAGACTTTGCTCTCTATCTGATCCTGTAGCGTTGGCTTCTCTACAGTTAGAACTAGATCCTGAAAGCCTTTTTCTTTTGCACGGTGTTCATAGTTGGGAAACATATTTACATCGAATGAAACTATCTGCAGTGTACTCGCCCGAAGATACCGAACAAGGCCTATGGGGGGACATCTTTTGCATAAAATGGCTTTCCAAGTGGCTTGACTTGCCAATATGGGTTTGGTCTGCAACAAGAGGCACAAATTATCTTCGATTCACTCCAAATAGTCAGATACTACCATATTGTATTCTTTTCCATGATTCCAACCCTCTTAGTGGGCATTATGAACCCTTATTCTGGAAAAAGTATGTGCAATGCCCTGAACCAACAAACAATGCTCATCTATTATCCCTTCAACGTTCTGTAGAAACGCTTTGGAGTGGCTTATCCGATCAACTACAACAACTACGCCTTGTTAGACTGCAAACAAGTGACAATATCTACGTTGATAGCCTTTTCACTTCTATTTTCCGCATTCACAACAATGAATTTGACCCTTCTTCCCGCAGCAGTATGTGCCGCTTGTCAAAGCTTTTGTAGTTCTATTCTTCGAGAAGACCATACAACTCTTCGCTTTCTCCATACCTGGCTTGACCAAAACCCAATAACAAACATACCGCACATTGCCACGTGGCAAGGCCTTGTAGTGAACATAGCCATGTTCCATGACCACAACAATATAGACGAAGATGACTTCAACATCCATTGGTTATGCGTACTTTTTGAAATAAATATTCAATTGTGGCATTCACATCCTTTCCAAGTTTTTAAGATTTATTCTAGTAATGCACCGCTTGAAAAAACATACAATCTTATACGATTTTCACTTCCCGAAGGACATTTTCATTATGAACTATTGGCTACAAATTCTCACTATGTTCCGATACTTCTCACTACTGATACATCCGAAAATACAACCGCCCAAATGCATACAGAAATTGAAAGCATATCTTCGGAAACATGTGTAAAAAACATTGTGCACAATCAGAACAAAAAACCGTTGACATTTTCTGTTCGCTCAATAAAAAGCATATACGAAAATAGACACATGAAAGAGCTATAACAGATTCCAATGTTATACATTCCCTGCTACTCAAAGGCCATTCATGTACCAATTTCTTCACTGCCAAAACAACTTTCATGTCCACATCACTTGAAGCTGGAACAGATGACGTTCTCTCCACTAAAACACTCAAGCAAAAAGCAAATGACTCTTTGCAACCACAAATGTCAACCACCATAAAACAATGCAATCCAACAATGCCAAAATTGTCTTTACGAAAGCTAAAAACAACTATACGCAAACATACACAGCAAACAACCAACTCTGCGCGATGTATTGCCCGTTTTCATGCCCGGACAAATGACACACCAATCCATACATGCAAAATTTGTAACCAGCTCCACTTCAAGCTCAACCTGACATCTTTTACAAATGCAACAAAAAAAACATATCTTCAACTCACATCAACGAAAACAATGCCCGAATCCAATAAAATTTGTCGCCCATGCTCAACAAGCTTATTAAATGGCAAGTTGCCAAGATTAGCATGCCCTCAATGAATCCAATTGATTCCAATGCTTCCAACAGTTGCAATGCTTTCTGACCTTGAAGAAAGACTCGTGTCTCTTCGACTCGCATTTGGTCAAATAAGGTGCCAAAGCCATAAACGTCCTCAATACACGTTAAAGGGAGCAATTATAAATGTTCCAACAAATATTGATATAATCCAACAAGCATTGCCAAGATACCCAGAAGAAACAAAAACAATTGTTGTGGCGCTTAAACGACGTCTTGAATACATAAAAGCATACCATTCAGGAAATGTGCGCCCCATAATCACTATGGCTGCTCTTAAACAATTATGTGCAACAACATTATATCTTATGCATGAAATCAAACTAAACCATGACTGGGATCAAACACTTTCTACCGCCACAAACTCAAACGATTAACAATGAAGAACACGAACATATCCCCTGAGAACAACTCTTCTGATGATGACATCGATAATGACAATGCGCATGACACACTAATTCATGGTTTCACTGACTCCTCAACTATCCACTATCTTAAAGACAAGATCATAAATATCGCTCCTTCAGAGGGCTTTACACCATTGGGTATTTTTCAAGACAAATTTTCAGAAGAGATGAATTTCCCAACTTTGTTTTTTGGCCAACCTCGCAATGAAACAACTACAAAAACAATTCCATATCAAAAAATAGCACAATGGGAGTTAATGCATTCAGATCGTAGATTTTCTTATCACATAACGAATATATTTTTCAAAGCAATAAAAATACTAATTGACCAAGTGGGCCGTTCAATATGGCTCAGAATCAGAAAGGGACAATTAAAAGGTCGAACACTATTTGCAAAAGATGTCAAATACAAACCAAATCTAGAAAAAATCTTGAGATCTGATATCGGGTACATCGATTTCAAAAGAATACGCATTTCCCCGGACTATATGCAACAAACAAGGAAAAACCTTTTTGCCATGATTCGTCAGCTCGGCCCACCTACCTTTTTTGCCACATTCTCAAGCGCAGAACATTGTTGGTTGCCACTAACCGAGACCCTCAATAATTTATACACCCGATATCATAATACTATCCCTTTAGAGAAGCCAAGACGTTCAGATTACAACGACTCTAACTTTTTTGTAAAAATGATCGTTACATGCACTCGTTACTACAAGCATAGACTCTATGCATTGAAACAATTACTTTGCAAAGACAAATCCTTCTTTGGCCATATAGAAGATTACTTTTGGGTCATGGAATTCCAAAATAGGGGAATGCTCATAGCCATTGGCTAATTTGGACAAAAAACGCACCGGTCTTTGGAAACGATGCCAATGACATTATAGAGTCATACGTTGATGGCTACATTACATGTGATACTAGTTCATTCCCTCAACATATCGCTCAATTGCAATGCCATCACCACACGCAAAGCTGCAAAAAAACAATCCAAGTGCAGATACAATTTCCCCCAACCTCCAATGAAGTGTACAAAAATACTTGAACCTGTAGAAGAGCCAACACAATCTGCTATTGCACTTGCACATTCCATTTTCTCTGTTCTAGAGAGCAAACGATACGATACTTGCATTACACATGATATGTTCCTCCAAGAACTAGGCCTCAATGAAATAACATACATAGAAGCAATACAATCAACACTCAAACAACCAACATTGCTCTTGAAAAGAAAACCAGCTCACGCATGGAATAATAGCTTTTCCAAGAAAATGCCCATGATTTGGCAAGCAAATACCGATGCTCAATATGTGCTAAATGCTTATGCAGCAGCAACATATTGTTGCTCCTACATGACTAAAATTGACCGAACAATGACGAAAGCATTCACTAGAATTCAGGCTGAGCATCAAAAAATGCATCTTGATGCCATTCAGATGATTCGAAGCCTAGGCAATGCAATGTTGAATACCCACCAAATGTCTGCACAACAAGCAGTCCACATAGTCCTTTCCATCCCTTTAAACAATACATCACGAAAATGTGTTTTCATAAACACTTCAAATCCCGAAGACCATACATTCATTCTAAAACCTCCAAGTCTACTTCAACAAGAACCAGATGAATCAACGAACATCATGTGTCGATCTGTCATAGATCACTACATAGCACGACCTCATTCTTTGCATTCCATTTGCTTAGCTGACTTTGTTTCCATTCACAATGCTAGTAAAAATAAAAAACCTCGAAACAAGCCACTCATCATTAGGTCTGTCAACTATAGCAAACATCTTGACATAAACAACTATTGCCATGAAAAGCTTTTGCTTTACATCCCTTTTACAGAAAATGAACACACCCTCAAAACAAAATTTGTAACTTGGAAAGATGCATATGCATTTCACGAACACACCATCCATGCCAATGAATCCAAATTCCGCTACGCTACCAACAACAAATGGGGTGACATGGACACAACAATTCACGATGTACAATTGTCTCTCCAATCCTCAGAGAAAATGACAATGATAACTACACATGAACACCTCCCCTTTGAAGACTATGACATAGAGCATGATTTGCCTTTCCATAATCGACAACAACATTCAGACATTGCAAAGAAACAATTTCAACTAGCAAAACACCCGAGCATCCAAGACAACACAACATATTTCAAACAAATGCAACTTCTCAACAAGAAACAACAAGCCATTGTGAAAGACATCTCCTTTAAGAAAAATAAAGACCCATCAATTGCTATCTACCTTTTCCTAACAGGAGGCGCCGGCACAGGTAAAACATTTGTTGCAAAATTGATATTTGAAACATTGGCTCGTATTTACGATAGCTCCATGCACAATGACCCCTTGAAAATCAAAGGCTTGATCTTGGCATTCATGGGAAAAGCTGCTTACAATGCCGGTGGAATAACACTTCATTATGCTTTCCTCTTGCCTTTCAATCAATCTGAACTACACCCATTAACCAATGAATGATTGGATTCCTTGGCAAAGCACTACCAACAATTACAACTTGCTCTAATAGACAAGATTTCCTTGGTCGGAGGTCAACTTCTATACTTCACAAACCAACGACTTCATCAAATAAAACACATGCCCACAACTTGGTTTGGAGGAATTGACATGATCTTCTGTGGAGACTTCTACCAAGCACAACCAGTCAATGATTGTCTTGTATTTAAAAACCCCAAAATTTCTAGAGAATTGATTAGCTATGACTTCTGGAATACACATGTAAAAATATTCGAATTGACTGAAACAATGCGTCAAAAAGATGTTGCCTTTGTCTCTGTCCTGAACAGAATTCGCATTGGACAACATTCAGAATCTGATCTTGCATACCTCAATCATACCTGTATTCGGCCAATCCCAGTTGATCCAACACTTCCATTCCTTTTCTACAAAAACACAGATGTTCTTCAACACAATAAAAAAATGCTTGCTCTTGCTCCAGGCCAGAAAATTGTCATCAACTCTATCGATGAACAAGATACAACAATCGAACAAATGGAAGCCTACTCTAAAACTATAGAATTGCCACAACATATAGAGCTCAAAGTTAACATGCTAATTGAACTTTTCGCTGGGAACTATGACATCCAAGACGGATTGGTCAATGGTTCTGACGGAGTTTTCAAAACATATACAACAACAAATGACTTTGATGCCATATGGATAAAATTCAATGATCCATGTATTGGAAAACAACAAAGATCTAAACATCGCAATTGTCAACAATAATAACAGAACTTGATTGGACTCCTATTGTTCGTGTGGCTAGACCCTTGCGTAGAACATCGTACAAGACACCGGTTACAATAAGAAAACAATTCCCCATACAACTTTGTTCCGCACGCACAATACACAGAGCACAAGGCCTCACACTAGAACGGCTTGCTTTCAGCCCCCTTGGTGTATCGTCACATGGCTTAGCATATACAACTCTGTCATGAGTGAGAACCATTTCCAACCTTTACTTGTTATCCCGCTTACGACAAAGAATTTCAACATTAAACAAACAATCAACACATAAATGGAACGACTCCGAAACGAAGCTAAATGGAATATTCAACATGCCTTGTCCATAGCTGATATTTCTTCCTCTATTATAGTTGCTTCGCTAAATACCCGAAGTCTTCATGCTCACAGAGAAGCCATTCTCCACGACCATGAATTAATGCAATCTGACATTCTCTGTTTACAAGAAACTCACATTCCTTGCCCCATTGCAATTGACTACCTTGACGGATACCAATGCTTTTCTGCACACCATGTACATGGTCTAGCAATTTTCATTGCAAACAATATAGCTTTCCTAGAAAAACATTACTTTCAAAGCACACACGTAGAGTCGCTACTCGCAAACATATTACTGCAACATCAATGCATAACAATTGTAAATGTCTACACGCGCCAAATGCACATCTGGAAAACATCTTCATTGTTCTCGACAATGTCTTCCAATCCATTGATTTGACCATTCCCACCTACATTTTTGGAGACTTTAACATCGACATGCACAACAAAAATAGAAAAAAAACAATGCTTTTAGCATTTATGCAAAAAAACAATTTCAGCTTCTATATTCAACATCCAAGTGTCTTCACTAAAAACATGATCGACCATATATGGTCAAACACGATACAACAAACCTGTAATACATTTGAAAGATTTGCATATTGGACTGACCACCCAACAATTTTTGTTGTCTTGAAAAACACCATCAACAACACTGCACAATTGTAAGTGCACATACCTTGTTCTATTGATTGACCAAAACTAACATCTAGTTTGTTGATTCTTTTCTTTCCTTTTCATTTGACACTCTATAACAACTATGCACATATTTGAATGCTTTGCAGATAGTTACAGAACAAAGACATGGAACAACCCTCCAAGAACAAGGACATTGCCAGCAATGATCTTTTCCAAGAATCCTCTAAACGGTAATCTCTTTCTAACATTTCTATACTTTCTTGTCATCATTCATTTATTATCATGCTTATCCTTTCAATAAAAGCATCCTAATACCCTTCAAAATGCAGCCCAAAACCAGAAACACAACAACCATCCTCCATACTTGACATTTGTGCAGGCAAAGTTGCAACTGTCTTTGAAGGTGATGTCCTGGTCATCTATGGACCAGCGCATGCAACCAACATTTCCCCCTCAAAAGCTGAAATCCTTCATGCTGATTTGGTTGACAAAAATGGTCAAATGACAATCACTTTGAACATGAGCAACACCTTTGTCCACAAATTTGCATCCATAGTTGTTGGTCGGTCTACGTGTGACTGGTTTCACTGTCAAAGAAAAAACAAAGTACGAACGAGGAGATGCAAACTGTTCTTTGTCCGCAAATGCAACAACCACCATGGAAAACATACCAACAGTTTGCAAAACACGAAAATTGACACCCGACATGACAATACAGGAGCTTGTTGATTCAAATGCAACATTCTCCATCGGGTCATTTGCTGCAATTGTGACAGGAATCCATCACACCAACGACCTGTTCACCCTCTACGTTAAAGACTCTGATGCTGAAAATGCAAAAGCAACAGTATCAACACTCTCCCTTCTTTCATTTTAATATACATTGCACTATATTATTGCCTTCAATTTTAACCAAACATGATGCTTTCTCCTTGCAGGTACATTTGGGAAACTTTCACGTTTCACTATGCCATACAATAAGAGACAATATTGCAGCAGGGAACATACCACTATTGCTTTTCAAAAACTTCATCAGACAAGGATTAAAGGGTTCACGTGTTGTACGTGTAGGCCATTCATCCTTCATTGACCCTTTAAATGATGAACCTACAAAAACATTTTTACAATCTCTCATAAACACAAACACAGAGGCAAGTACATTGCAATTTTTCTTTTTTAAGTTATCTTGCATCAACAATTTGTCATCTATCAAATATGCCTATTAACAATACATCCCTCTAACAACTTCATCTCCCTTGTGCAGATTGCAGGCATTTCGCGCAAAGAACATATACCTTTCTCCTTTCCAAGCATTCTGTGTAGAATGTGACCATCTCACAGAACCTGATCCAGCTAAATGAAACAAATTTCCCTTTGTGTAACTTGCAATACATCAAAACCATACAAGTATAAGCACTTTCTCCATTGCAGTTTGCAAACAAGAGATGACTCCCTCCACTGCACACTGCGAGAGCCATTACTGGGAAAAGTCTTCCCTCAGCTTTGTCAAACACAATATGAAGAATATCAACAGGACATCTCAAAGGCTGTATTTCTTCTCCGTCAATTCCAAATCAAGGGTACATTCACTTTGACGGTTGACAACTCAATATCCACAATCAAAGAAACGTAACTTTCTCCCTTCTCTGGTAAGCATCTCCATTTTCCAGCTCTATTCATTACATTTCAGTTTAATTCTTTATTTCTAGTCTAACATACCCATCATGTTCTTTCAGATTCCTGGAACGATTTTGCACCCTATGCACCTACACGAACAAATCTCATGACAGCTCCCCATATCACCAGGAACAATCCATTATTATCCTCTATGTTTTTGGCAATATTAAAAAAAGGCAAATCACACTTGCAAAGCATAACAATCACAAACAAAAGAAACAATTGCCTATGTTACACAAATTTTGCAATGACTGCTGCTTGTTACATATTTTTTCCTTGCTTTTGTTTCAGCCTTTTTGTAATTATGTTATTCTCAGACGACTAATACAATGAAATCATAATCCGAAAGAAATATTGGCAACCATTATTCTCTTCTTGTGTCTACTTTAATTACTTTTTACTTTACTACCATTTGATTACATATCTGACTATTAATTCGTATATTTTTTCTATATTATTATAACTAGTTTTTAAAATAGACTAAACTTAAAACTCAAGGTAAAATGACTTTTTCTCCATCCAAGAAATAGACCACTACATCTTCCACCTGAGATTAAATGTAACCAGCTCTTGCTTCCAATACTTAATATGTTTTACAACTTTGCCAGTAATACAGGCTCGCATAAACAGCCAATGCATCTCACTCAAAGCATCAGCTGCTAACACCTGAAAACCAAACCCACATCTGTAAATTTGATTCTTTTCAATGAATAAGCTATATAACATACCAACTTTGTTGGACACAGAATACAATTGCCTCCAGTACCATTTTTTTGTATGTAGATTTTTAGTTTAGAATATTCTTCAGGTGACCATGGACCTCTCTTCACCTTCTCTTTGTCACAACATGCTTATCTGCCCATCTTTTCAACAAGATCTGGACCACCTATTAGATTTCTCTAGATCCAGCCTATCTATTACCGCATTTGACAAATTGCTTCAAACCGCGTCACAAATCTATGAAAGAAATCATGGGTATCACATCTACTCAAGAACAGGATGAAATCAAGTTTCACGAAATTAAAGGTAATGTCCTTTTCAAACAGCCGCAAATCCAATACAAGCCAATACAAACAGCCACAACAAACCTTCTTTTTGGCAACATTTAAAAAAATGCATCTAATATCTCTGACTTTGTTTTTTTATATTAAGACATTAATTGTTCTGGCCTATTTTTACTGTGTGTATTACGGTTGTTTGCAATTTGTTACAGATTTGTTCTATGTCACAGATGCATGGTTGTTATGTAAACTTACATAAATGCAATCCAATTATTTAAACTATTCACTACCTGTCAAAGAGTTTTTCTATTCCAGATTGCATACACAGTTTATGCTAGTGATGATTATAATGTGCTACAAAAGATTCTATATAAGCTATTCGATGACCCAGATAAGTGAGCTTCTTCTTTTCTATTGAAGTGTTCATCCATTTCACTATTCAAGTCAACTTCATGCACTTCAAGTTCATTAAAATCTACCACATCCGCAATCATGTATTCCCTTATCCCCCAAAGGTTCTAACAATTAATTTTGTCCCATCATTGGTCCTCAATGTCCCCTCCCACGAAAATATCTGGCCTGGGTGCACCCTTACGAGTTTTAGTTTCAGAATTTAAAGTTAAACCCTCATTTAATTTCCTGGTTTTCTCATTGATTTACATTTAACAACACGAGCAGCAACCCTTTTCTTCCCATTTTCTGCTGTGTGCATCTCCAGGCATTCCAATTATCTTCTCTGCTTTTTTCACCAATCGTCTGCAGTTGATTGTTAAAGGAGATTATGGGATTACACAAATTTATGGCCTTGTTCAGGACCATGTGGAGGAAGCAGATGCATTTGATGATTCAATTGTGATTACAAACAAAACCCTAGTGCAAAATTTCAAAAGACAATCCAATGAACTTTTGGAGCTTACCACGGCAGTGAAGCCATTGAAACAACATCCGGACACAACAACCCAGCTTCTCTTCTCCAAGATTTCAGGATCTGAAAGAAAAACAGAACCAACTTATCACAACATGCATAGAGGAAAAAATATCACTCTTGAAAATAGTCGTCCATTAAACACATTCCAGCTTTTTCTGTCTACTACATTTTGGTATGTCCAGACTTGAATAAGGCTTAAGTTTCTCAAGTGATATCCGGTTGCTATCTCCCTGGTCTGTAGCGAGGACTTTTTAGTACAATTATTTCTCAGTTCAACCTTTGTTCTTTAAGCACTCTTGTAATTTCCTTATTATCTTAATGCGTATATTTATTTCCCTATTAAAAAAAATGCCTAAAGTTGAGGAAAAAAATCACAAAAATAGTGATAAAAAGAGCCACATTTAATGCCTCGACTTTGGTTGAGCTTAAATAACTGAAAATCACTTCCCTCTTTCAAGTCAAGTTAATGGATTGATTGCATGGTAGAGACACACAAAGAAGCATGATCAAAACATTAATGAACGATTCTGTTAAGAAATGACAAGATTTTTGTTAATGAGGATCATAACATCCAAATGCAATTAGGACGTAAAATGGGCTTGTAAAATGTTGGATGACAAAAAAGCTAAACAAGTTGAGGAATATTTAAACAATGACACATCCCAAAAAAACAAAAATAATCTACCTGTTCAGTTTTCATATAGCAGCAGGATTCCATGAAAGAACAAGGAAGACATTTTGGAAGTGAACAAAGGAGAATGGAAGAACTGCAAAAAAATAGATATCCGCAAGATACAAAAAGAGCTTCAAACAATTGTTATTTATGTAAAATGTCTGAGATTGAGAAAATTTATAGAAACCTTATGAGCCACCTTCAACAAATTAAACAATCATGTGCCTAAATCTTCAGCAACCATGACCCAATATGAAGAAGCTCCCAAACAAAGATAATTACAATTTGATTAGAACAAGCAGGTATTTCTTCTTTATTGTAGAAACAAAAGAACTTGCATGCCCTAGAATATGGTCTCTAGTCAACTTAAGATACGCATTTAAGATGACAAATATCAAAATGATTGTACAAGCAATAACCTTAACTACACCTCTTCGTTTTGAAGTTCATGACAACCAAATAATTAGCAATTATAAACAAGAAATTGAGCTTAAAAATAAATCTATAATAATATCCACAAGTAGCCACAGTACGTCAACGGGGCTCTGCTACACAGGGAGACAATAAGCAGCTCAAAGGAGTACCCAATGAAAGGGCCATCTGTAAAAGAAGAAAATAAGTCATTACCATGGATGACTAAACTAAAATTTTGAATCTCGTTGGTTTTAAATTGCAAGCTAAGACACGACTCTCTTCTAATATTAGGTATTTAATTTCTAGCATCTACAGGCCCCGACTCCTCCTTCGCCTAGGACACACCAACTAATGCAAAGATAGGCCTTATAGCTTCAACCCGTAAATGAATGCTACCGTTAAGAAACATAAAAAAAAATCCAGTAATGATGCATATCAATGTCTATTCAAATTCAAGATCAGATGCATACACATAATTTCCAAATCGATGGCAGCAATAGATAATGCAAATACACAAGAGGAAACCGAACTTACCTTACTCTGACAAAAACTTGTTCTTTACGCCATGCTCCCTGCACCATTGACACCCCCAACTTAATGCACAATCAATCCAAGACACTTCGCATGTTTTGCATTTCACAAAGACTCAACTTGTTCTTCAAACTAGTCCACTTACATGCCATGCTCATGGGTTGAACAATGTAAAGCAACAGAAATAAATTTTCAATGCAAGCCGCTGCCTGACACATGTCACTTTAAACAATTGACACTGCACATGGCATGGCACATGCTATGCATTTCAAAACTGCGGTTGTATAACACTTAACACTTTCAATTAACTCTTCATTACCATCATATGAATATTCACCACAAAACAATGAAAATAGTCTATTTGGCATTTTCAATTTTTTTATGTTTCCTCTTCCCATTTTTAGAATATAATATTTCAAACACACTAAACAAAGTTTATCGATCTACACAAAATTGTCACCAAATTCACAATATGCTTTAATCATACAAAAGAAATTGGATGTTGATAGTTCTCTCAAGTTCCATAGCAGATTCAGGTACCGCCCCAAACAACATGTATCGTCCATTCAAGTTCAACTGTACATGTACAAGCAATAAAAATTCTACACTCATGTCTTTGGTTCTCCTTAGCCTCCGCTCAAACACGACTTTCTGCAGTAATAGACATCACGCTACATTGCGACACAATCAATCCAAGACATTCCACATGTTTTGCATTTCACAAGATCTTGAAACTAGTCCACTTTTGTGTTTGGATATTCATAGTTCTCTCAAGTTCCGTAGCGCATTCTGTGTACCGCCCAAACAACATGTATCGTCCATTCAAGTTCAACTGTACATGTACAAGCAATAAAAATTCTGCAATCATGCTGCTTCTCCATAGCCTCCAATCAAACACTGCTTTCCGCAGTAATAGACATCACACTACATTGCGAAGCGGCTTCAACATCATACCTACAGTTCAGTACAAATCGTATCCTGCACGAAAATAAGACAACATCACAATCAAATGAACAATAACTCCTACGCTAAAGAAACAATCACAAATAGAGTACACCTTCTTCGCTTACATTGCTTTATGCAGTAAACATCTCAAACATAACTGCCACAACTTGTCCTTTGCCACCGCTCAAACAACGCTTTCCACACTTACAAACAGATACTACCTACACCACACCGTAATAAAGATTCTCTTGCGCAAATACCTATAACCAAAGCATCCGCTTCAAGATCTGGTCATATTCATATTGTCATACATGTAATGCCCGTGCTATCAATGTCTCCGCATATCCACTCAATCTATCGCACCTACCCATACATACACGTAAGACACAAATCTCAACAACATATCATTAACATCGGCGGTGGTTTGCCATATCATGGCCTTGTTTATTAATATAATGGTAGTTCCAATAAGACAAAAGCGCATAAAAGCGTGAGGACTTTTCAAACCTTAAAAGATAGGGTAAGTTTTTGAAACTCATTCGCGTTAGAGGCGAGTGCATATAAAGCAAGGTGGCTCCACCGTCTACGCCACGCTTTATCCACGCGGAAAAAGGACCCAAAGCGCCAACGCAGCGCGTTTTGCATCGAACAAAGAAAAATCTCGCCACAAAACCCTATCTATTTAATACCCCTCGCTTCTACCACTCCTCGCAGCGGTGATCAAATTTGAAGGGCTAGTCCCAATTTCATTGTGAAGGGTAAATATTGGACCAACCCTTCAACTATGAAAAGTAGTATAATCATTTTACACTTCATATGAAAATAGTAAATAAATCACACATGTCGTAAAAAATTGAACACTTTTTACAAAGAAAGATTTCATTTTTTTAGATGGGTGATTTTACAAATTAAAAATGTCAATGTATCATATCTAATAAGAGTGTCTCCCCTTAAAATGTAATAAATTCCATTTCATAAATAATGTATGAATAAGTTATATTGCGAGATCCAATAAAAAATTTAAAATTAAACTCTCTAATTGACATTGGAATTACAAAGTGACGAACAAAATTTTTAACACACATAATGAACCTAAAAATTAATGACAACACAAGGTTCTTTTACTCAAATTTAATTTGTTAAATATAAGAGAAAAACTAATTAGTTGTATAACAATAATTCATGTTTCATCTAATAAATAGTATCAAGAAAAATATCAAACTACCAAAAAATGTGTGATCTAAATAGAAATGTTTCTCGTGTTCACCTCAATGTAAGCAAAACATATCACCAACACATTTTTTAGGCTCCCTTCAAAAAAGAAAATACCTGAAACACAAAATGAGATATAAGTCATTACAAGACACATTGATCAACATTTAGACCAAGTCAAATGTTCTTGACAAGTATTCATCAATTATTTTGAAAAAAAATCTTATTAAATTAGTAGTAAAATATTGAAAACACTTATCTAAACTTCCAAAGAATTTTTTTATAAATAAAAAACAATAAAGAACATATTTTATAGAAAGAACTTCCAAAAACTCACCATCTATTTGTCTAATGGAAGCGGTTTTCGAGTTTTTTTATTCTTCCATGCATCATAAATAACATCCCAATCTACCTCATTTAGAGCATGAGGTGCACAAAGAGATAGAAACATTAGCATATCCAATGTGCTCAAAGAAAGCCTGGATCTATCATCATTCTTTATCCTATTTAACTTTGAAAAACCTCTTTCACATACGGCTGTGCTTGCTGGAATTACAAGAATAGCTTGCCATAGTTTCATCAAACATGGAAACCCGTCAAACCATTCAGGTTCACCGCCACATAGATCCCATGCTCCAAACATATGTTTTTTTGGATATGATCTATAAATAGTACAAATAAATTCATCCATCTCACCCAAACATTTAACACTGTCCACAATAGGTAGTTTCCAACACTAAATTTGTCACATAAACATGTTAGCCATCTTTTTGTTTGACGATCTCTATCTTCTGTCTCCTCGTAGTAATTACGAGGATCTGAAAAAATTTAAAGAACATTAAATATAGGTAAATCTGTGAATCTTGTATCAAGAGAATCAATTACCTTAATTATAAAGCTTTTCCCCAATTCAATGCAATCATCTAGTGTCCCTGATCTGTGTGACTTAGGCAAGCTCTCAAATCTCAATGCATGTACATGCAATGTACCTGTTCCATCTGCAAACTCAAGAGATCCTCCTTGTGCCCTGGTTAGAAAAGATGATGTATGTAGAGTACCTGTCCCAAATATGCCTCTTTGAAATCTCCTACGAAGCATGTCAACTGTGATATCTAATGTAGTCCCAATGGAAGTAATATCAATATGATCCTCTTGAAATTTTTTATTCAGCTTATTTAACTCAATAAGCACATCTGCAAGTAAATGGATGCAAAATTGTACCTGAAATATTGTTGCCAAATCATACATGTTTTTCTCCTCTAATTCCCATTCTTTCAACAAAGCAGGCATGAGTTTGACAAGTCTTTCCATGACCTTTCCTCTAGAAAGCCACCTAATTTGATGAATTTGTAACACTTCCAACCTGTTGATTTGAAATGACTCCATCAACTCTCTCAATGCTCCATGTCTTTTAGCAGATTTTCCAAGCCATGAATATATTTTATTTGCAAATTTATCAATAAACTGCAACTCTGGAAAATGAGATGAAGCATCATTTGCTGCTAATGCTTCTCGATGAGCTATGCAATGAATATCTAATAAATGAGGAGCATCTCGACGAAGCTTTGTGGACAAACCTTCACGAATTCCCCTCATGGCAGACGCCCCATCAGATCCAAATCCAACTAACTTCATTAAGGATAAATTCATCTCTGTCAAAAGAGTGATCACGGCATCATACATAGCTTGAGCTGTTCCATCCTTTATTTCAAGGAGTCGTATAAATTTTGTTACACATTGACCTCTTCCTCCATTTGTCAAGTATGTAATATAAACAATCAAATGTTGTTCCATAGTACAATCAGTGCTTTCATCAACTAAAATAGAATAAAATGGACTATGAAATATATCATCTTTCAACTTTTTCCAGTAAACCTCCTTAGCAGCTTGTAAAAACTCTTTTCCGGATGTTGTATTTGTATATGCAGAATATTCATCTGTGAGAGGCATGTGTGGAGTTCCTTTATACCTGTTCAAGTCACAAATCGGCTTATAGAGCTCCAAAGATAAATCATGTATGGCAACAAAATACATATTTTCCATCACTGATATGATTCTCTCCTTCTCAGCATCTACCATTAGTTCTATGTGTTTAGTGATTGGAATGTTACTTTGTTTATTTTCTCCCTCCAAACGTTGTGATGAAAATTTATGAGGATCTGATTCTGCATGGGTAAGAAGGCCACTAACTTGAAGGGTGGTGCTTCCATCTTTAGCAAATGGAGTATCTCTCTTATATTTGACACACCAAGAACATTTTATCCTTTCTACACCATTGTAGTCTTTTATAGCATAAGCCCATGGAAATCTTGTTTTCCATTTGGCCTTGAATGTCCTTTTAGGTTTCTTTGATGGGTGTTCCTCTTCCCCAAATTCTGCTCCATCTAACTCATGCTCTTCTTGTGCAAGAATATCAAATTCTTCATTTTGAGAATCACATGGTTGACTAGAATGCCGAGAGATGCCAAATGCATCAGCAAGTGACAATTGTTTTTTATCCTTCTTTGGACGACCAATGGAAGCCATTTTCTCAAACTTCTTACACGACACTTGTCACCTATTCCAATGAAATAATTATAAAAATATCAAAATAGTGTTTTCACATGAATTTTTGTGTATTATTTTGATAATTTACAATTAGAGATTAGAGAATATTTAAGAAAATAATTTAGAGTAATTTGTATAATCATGCAACACTAAAATCTCAAATATAAGATTGCACCGACAATAATATCTAATTTTAAGATGGAGAAGTGTTTAATCGATACTTTTAGTAATGAAAATATAAAGCTGTGCAGAGTTTATTCTATTTTTCATAGAGTTTCGACTCACAAGTGTACTGTTTCAATGCGAAGCAAGATGAAAGCAATACCCCAATCGGTCCCTTTGATTACGTACCTTAATTTGTATCAACCGTCGCCGCCTCGGTCGCCGAATAGAAATCAAAATGATGAAATACTTATTTAACTTACAAACTCATACAACGTATTGGGCCTCTCCAGTTCCACAATCCAAATGAGATTTTTAATGTGTAGTTGCATTAACTACTCATGCTCATTCTTGAATCCTGCTTAACCCTTTTAAGTACACTATACAACACACAATAAGTTCTGATTCAATTTGTATGAAAGCCGCTAAGTACTACTTAAGCATGTATTAACTGTGAGATGCATTTTTAACTTTATATTTGGAACAAAACTTTCTGATTCAATTTGTATAAGAGTATATGTGTGTACAGTTAGTACCTGTGCTCAACGATCACGTCTTCATCTGTCAACTACAAAGACTCCAAAAGATTGTACTCATGGTTACAAAACCAGATGCCCGCGCAGTCTCCCAATTTCCAATTAAATATTCAAACGAGCTGAGCTGATCTGATTAGCCACGGCCCACTAACTGGTTTGAGTCTGTGGGAAAAGGAAATGAGGTCGTAGACTGTCACTCATACTATCTGCGCAAATATAAAGTTTTAATTGTAAATCATAGTATAATACTGAAGTCGTGCCACAATATGGCAAGCACAAGCAGGCTATAGGTAACACTAACACCGTAAGTTCGTAACAGTTTGCCAGTTTCGTGACTCCGTGGACCGTGAGCATCTGATTCTAGACTTTGGCAATGGCATTCAATACAGTGCGCTCCAATTAAAAAAATTTAATTCATTTGCACATGGGATACAGTTAGAGTTAATGTTTATTGGACTTTCAGGCTCCAACTGTGGACGGTGTCAATATAAATCTTTACAAATTACAACACCATTAATTGGATTCAACTGCACTCTCATCTTTGTCAACACTGTCTACTGTCACGACTCACGACTCACTGTCCCTCCAAAGCCGTGTTCAAGGCTTCAAGCTACTTAAAACATTAAATGTCATTAGCTATCTATGGCTATGCAATAATGCAACTGCTGTAACCTGTTCTTTGTCAATGGCGTGAGTGACGTGACGCGTCCAATGTCATTGCTAATAACTATAAACGTGGTCGGTGCCACTGTGCCAGCCTGCCAGGGAATTAGATTTAGGAATCTGCGCTGAGTGGGTACACTGTGGTTTAGATTCTAGAATGCACACTTAACGTCTCACTGTCTCAGCCTCAGGTCTGCCTGTCCCTCCAGGCTCCGGCTCCAAATGACATTTTCGAATTTTGCCCTTCATATGACATTTTTAGTAAAATGTTATGCTTCCAAATTGTCAAACAATTTTTATATTTTGAATTTCTTTTTACGGGCCAAAATTTTTCTACACTTTTCTGACGGGTTAGAAGCCCTTTGACGGGCTCTGACGGGCTCAATTTTGAACACTGCTCGCAGGTAAGCTCTCAACAAGATAGCAATGGCTGCTAAATTTCACGGCGAGGCAAAATCCGTCTCTGTTCAAAACTCCTCCTCCTCTTCGCGACAAAGTAAGGAAGAGATGCTGAGCGTCTTCAACAAATTCGACGCCAACGGCGACGGGAAAATCTCCGTCGCCGAGCTCGGCAGCCTGATGCGAAGCCTGGGCCACGATGCGGCGGAAGAAGATCTCCGTAAAATGATAAAAGACGTGGATTCCGACGGCGACGGATTTATCAGCCTGCAGGAGTTTGTAGAGCTGAACGCCGTTAAGAGCAGCGAGGAGGAGCTCAAGGACGCGTTTCAGATGTTTGATTTGGATAACAGTGGGGTTATTTCTGCGGCTGAGCTTCACAAGGTGTTGAAGAAATTGGGGGAAGAGACGAGCATGGAAGAATGTGTGAGGATGATCAGAGGCGTTGATAAAGATGGAGACGGCGTTGTTAATTTCGAAGAATTTAAGGTTATGATGAGCAATAAGAATTCTTCTTCCTGACTCTGCACAAAATGGGCTTTGTATGTAGGAGAGAGAACTCCATGACAGTGCACCCTAACTTTAGGGGCACGTAAATATATGTAGGGGTCTCGTCAACATAAAAATTATATTATTGTATAGCGTATCATTATGCCATATCAGTATTTTCGTTTTGTGTGTTTATTTGGAGGGAAAAATAGTTGAAAGAGGTACCAATGACCGAGCGCCCTATGTGTCACATTGTCATTGGCTCTTAAAAAGTGTCATTAGTCAAAAAGTGAAAAACTATTAGTCATTTCAACAATTAATGGTGAAAATCAATGTACATATGTTGGTACATGCACAATTATAAGGTCCTCTCCCTATGTAACATATGAAATGTATATTGGCTTGGTTTATGGAATTTTGATTTGAGTTTTTGTTTAAGACTTTACATTGAATGGTGTGTAAGTAAATAATAATACTACTTTTATTATTGCTAGATTCAATGGATTTATTGGTAGGCCTATACCCTAGCCACCATTTTTATGCACCATGAAAGTGTAAGCGAGACAAAAATAAATTAAAAAAATCCTTTGTGTATTTGTAAACAATGGAATTGAAACCGTGGTCCTTATTTATCTTTTTGTATTTGAATTACATGCTATACAAGTTTTAATGAAAACACATTCATTTAAAAATAAATTACAATTTTGCAATGGAATTCAAACTAGGACTCTTCTTATCTTCTATCTTTGAATTATACGCTCTATAATAACTTTCTTTTTAAGTATTTTAACTTTAAGTACGCATCGTATTGTCTCTCTCCACTTCACATTCTTTGTCATCATAGTCTTTAGTTTAAGAAGGATATGTGACCAAAACATTAAAACAGGGGAAAGATATTTAGTTACCATTTTTGCCGAGGCGTCCGCTTTGAAGAAGTTCATGTTGGAAGCTGTCAAATTCGATGACTCTATTTCACCTGAATTTTTTTCGCCACCATTTTATTTTATTTTATATTTATTGAATTTTCTTTTTCAACAAGAAGTGGATGTGTCAGAAAGCTTAGAAATTTATAAATACACCCATGCTTTTTTTAGTTTTCATCATGCACCATCTCCACAATTAGATTAGCTTCTTCTGCTTCTTATTTTACTGACTTATAATTCCAGAAAGAGTTTTTAGTTTTTGCAGTTGCCTACATACTTCGTCGAAATCTTTGCAGGTAAACGTTGATTTTGAGTTATTGTAGTTGCTAAGTCTGAAACTGGAAATGTTTCTTGTTTAAGGAGTCTTTGGAATAGATTTTTTCTCATACTGTCCAGGTCGGATGTCTAAATCCCTCCCCTGGTAATATTCGTTTTCTCCCTGTTTGGTTATGCGAACTCTTTTTCTCACCGGGTGGTCCCCTCGTAATAAGCATGGTCATATGGGAAACAGAAACATCATTTATTCTCCTACAGATTTAGCCTGTTTTATATTTTACCAAATAAATTTTAATATATGGGTTGTTTCGGTAATGCAGCGATACCATTTATGATCTCTAAATTAAATCGATGGAGTGCAAATTAATTTATTTATAGACACGATAGGGCCCCCTATTGTTTCCCTTCGTCATATACGAAGATTAAATTTGTACAGTTCCTCTTGGTCTTTGATTTTCGAGCTTAATTTTGATGATTCTTCGGGTTCTTTCTTTCGATTCTTTTCCTTTTTGGCAATCACAGTGTGAAATACTTTTGGCAACTGGTGTTAAAGCCGAAAGTAGGATTTGATGATTCTGATCTTTCTATCCCTGTGATATCCTAAGATTTACTTTTTCTGTAAATTGACTAATTTGGAGGCTTGAATTTGCTACTCCGAGTCTCTAGACGTTTCATCGAGCCATTGTTTTTTGGAATGTTTTGAATTTTTTTGGTATGTTTTCTGATTTCTATTTTGTGAATTTTTTAGTTATGGTGTTTCTTGCAATTACTAAAAATCTATCCTAGAAATCTTAATGGAAACTCCAATTTTATTGCGAGGGCCATTACAGGCCAAAATCCTCCTTACTAGATTATTAAGTTTACAGGCATTCTACAATGGCAGTCGGGTGGGCTTGTGCACTGTAATGTCGTGTGAATGTATTTATTTTTATTTTTAATTTTAAATTTATTTATTAAGTAATTTGATGTTAAAGTTTGCATTAGACGTATTGTATCTTCCCTGGTAATGCATTTATCTGTATCCCTGTATTGGAAATAACATTGAAGTTCCCACAGTGGTAATAGTTCCTTCAGCCAGTCCCGATTTGTGACCAGGCGTATCCATCTGCTCTTGTCAGATCACTCTTTTTACATCGAAGTCTCTATCTTTTGAGCACTGGATTCAACATTACATTCGGGAGGCTCCACCTTTCCTCAATATTCATTGTAGTTGATCTTAGTTGATCTTATTTAGTCATCCATGTATTAGTAAGATTCACTCGATCAAGGTCCTGGGCATCTGATGGAGATCTATTTGGTTGAGGGATGCTTAAGCTCTGTCTGTATTCTTGACAAACATGCAACGTATGTGTTTTCAGATCCATTATATCCAGATATTTGACAGCGCTAGAAATTGTCAGTTCCATGTGGTGGTCGACTATGAGTTTGGCACAGAGAAGCGAATATCAGACAGTCTTTACGTTTCCTTCCACCCACAAGGACCCCTCAGTAGCTCCCTCCTGAAGGAAGCGACATCTTCTCATGGCATGATAGACTGTGCATTTATTTATTTCTCCATGGCTTTTTCTTGTTTTCTGAAATTTCACCATTTCTTCAAATCTTTGAATTTATATTTTCGTTTTTATATGTATAATTTACATTTAAATTTGCAATATTTAGCATCAGTGCTGGTCTGTTATGCCTTTCTCGTAGCCTTTTTCTTGTGTGTTGAATTATATTTTGATTTTTATGTATGTAACTTGTTCTTGTTCTTGAAGGAGAAATCTAATTAATTGTTTGTCATAAAATTCTCGATTTCTTAGCGATATTTGGGTTCTAGCTTGTTATGAATTCAGAAATTCTGGTTTTCCATAACAAATTTTTCATATTCTCGGATTCTCCTATACTGAGGTTCAGCTATTTGTACCAAGTTCTGGACATTTGTTTTGATTTGTACTGGATATTAAAAAGTTCTGCTGAGGTTGTGCCCTTAGTACAAATTTCTCCTCCAGATGCAGGCTCAAGATGTCTTGTTATTACGTCCAACATAAATTATTCTGCAATATCTCTTTTTCCCACCTTCAATGCTACATAAATGATTGAAATCCGTGACATATATATGTATATGTATTTCTGTACTTGTCAGTAGAAGAAAAATTTATACTAAACAAAGTTGGTTGCTTTTTTCAGGTATTATGGCCGCTCCAAATGGAAGTCCATCCATTATCACAATATCTGATGATACCTCTAGTGCCATTGTCGGGAGCCCTCCGATTGAACTGGTAGCTTCAAATGGGTCCCCTCAGTCATATGCAACCCAGGCAGCCACCAACGAAAGCTCAATACAAAGTGTCCAACCACCGCTTGCAACTTCTGTCCATTCTTTGGCTACTTTTGTTGCAACTACATGCTCAACCATTTCTGGTAGGATATCAGAGTCTCTCATCCCATCAGCAATGATTCTCGATAGTGATTTAACCACTGTCTTAGACATGATGCACAAGGTAGATGCAACGTACCTTAGGCTTGACGCGTTGTACACTTTCCTTCGTTTGCTAAGCTATGATCAGTACTACTCTGGCGGCGAGGAACACTCCATTAGAGTTGCATTCAATGCTTATCTTGCGTCCCTATAATTTTAGCCCCTACCTCACCCCTACTACGACTTTGCATTACTCATACATATGCCCACCTCTTCTATTCTAACCCACAGTAACCTCTTTTTGAAGGGTTGCCTCGATAAACCTATACTTGCATAAATATGTTGTACTTGTTCCATTTTAATACCACCGTCAGAAGTTTTGTATACTGCCTATCACGAGAAATACATAATAGTTGATGTACATATGTTTCGTACTTTACTTTGAATGAGCATGAAAATTGTTGTATTCTATGAACATCTTCCCCACTGTACATATCTTTACGTGCTTATTCTCTAAAAAGAACCACTTAATGTGTACGATAACTTGGTTACCCCGCTTTATGGTTTAGCGCATGCGCCCTCATACTTTACGTTACCCCATTTGCTAATTCATTTCCATTTTATTTTATTGTTTAGGAACCACCAGCATCACAGGCTCCATTGGCCCCAACGTTGTGCCTCCTCAACTGGCTGTACACATGCCAACAGCCCGCACTGATACTTTGGCACCAACTACACGTGAAGGACGCCCTGTAGACTGCATGCAACTCACGCCAATAAAATCGTTAAATCCTTACCAAAGCCTTTGGACTATTGAAGGCAGGGTCATCAAAAAAGGCTACCTAAACAACTATACCACGGAAAAATGCACAGGGCAAGTTTTTAGCTTCGACGTTATCGACAAAAGCAGTTCAGATATAGTGGTGACTTCTTTTGACCAAGCTGCAACTTCTTACTACAACCAAATACAACTAGGTAAAACATACACAATCAGAGGAGGCACCTTGCGGCCTGCAAAAAAAGATTACAACTCCACAACTCCTTGGGACATCATCCTAGACTTGGATTCCTCTGTAAAACTTAGTACAAATCAGTCCATGGACATACCGCAATATCTTTTCCGTTTCAAAACAATAGCAGAAATCAACTCCTCCCCCGCCAAATCCACCATTGACCTACTAGCTATTGCACTATCCATTACTGCCCCCTCCACTATAAGGAAAAGTGATAGTACTTTTAACCACAAACGCACAGTCCTACTTACTGATAACTCGACACTATGTATTGAGGCAACGTTATGGGGTGCTTTCAGTGACAATGAGGGCAAACTTCTGAGTGAACTATGTGCTACACAGACATCGGTCAGACCAGTTGTTGCAATTAAGAGAGCAAAAATTACATCTTTCAAAGGAACAACATTAGCCACAGGCCCTAATACACAAATCTTCATAGATCCTGATATAACTGAGGCTCATGCACTGCGTGCATGGTTTACTTTGCTCGACTCTACTATTGCATACCCTTCAGTGAGTATTGGAAAAATTGAGGAAACCGATATCGCAGGCATAAAATCCTCCTCACAACTAGGTAAAACACTCACCTTCTCCACCGCAGCAACAATTATACACATGAATATGTCCTCATTTAGCTATCCAGCATGCACATCAATTGTTAACAACCAACAATGCAAGAAAAAACTTGATCTAACTGCAAACTCCTCTTGGTATTGCCAAAAATGCAAGCATGATGTCTCTCATTGCGACTACAAATATGCATTACACTTCATCATTGAGGATGGCACAACAACAACATGGGTAACTTTTGATGAGGTTGCTACATCAATCATGGGTATATCAGCACAAGAGCTACAACTTCTTGCACCAACACCCGACAAGTTTTGGCCTGTTGTTAAGCCAATTCTATTCCACCGCTACATGTTCACAATAACCGCGAAGCTAGAGGTCTACAGGTCAGAAGAGAAAGCCCAATGCACTGTTGTCGCTGCAGTTAAGGACATGACTTTCAACATGCAGGAATCCCCACTAGATGCATTCCTCGCATCCCCTTAACTATCTATTGACCAAAAAGATCCTGTACTATCTCAGAAAACATATTATACTGTACCCACACAATGTTAGGAACTTACAAATACATACTTACCATACCACCTACTCCACATATAAGTTTTTGCATTCGTAAGTTGTATAACCTTTAATATGGATGCATGTTGTTGGTTTTCATAGTAAGTTGCAACAGTTCACCATATGCATTTGTGCTCAAGTTTTCCTATATTTATATATCACTCTTGATTCTTAATATGTCTTTATAATACAACATATTCGGGTGGAGGGGGACATTTCCCTCTCACCCCGTCGTCTGAGGATATCTTGCACGTTAAAAAGGTCACTTTATACCAGCAATGCAAACACTGTCGACATTATTAAACAAAAAAATGATGTTTAGACATACATTGTTACACTTCACGTCAATAAAAAAAAGTACTTCTACTTTTTGCATGCATTAACTACCCTCTATACCTAATTATTGTTACCTGTTTCCCTCATTTTGCATGGCCTGACACGAACTGAGAAAAATGCAAAGGCTCGGTTGAGGTATGCAGCCAACAAAAACAACCTAAATGAGCATCGTCACCATATAGCTTGCATGAAACGACAAAAGCTGAACACACAGGCGCCAGTCTATATAGCCAACCATGTCAACCTACTCGAAGATCACACACCAAATACGCATTCACTCCAAGATACCCAACGCCAATTCCGTCAAAGATTAGATCACCTCCCACCTCCAAACAGATGTTCATGTTGTAATGAATTATATGTTGGGCTACATACAAGGGTTTACAAAGGTGCCAATACCTGTCGCAGATGCATTGTTGAAAAAGATGATCGTCGCTTCTCAAGTTGGAATAACATGGACCCAGGCCCGCAACCTAAGGTTTTATCTTCACTTACACAAGTTGAGGAAATGTTGATAGCAAGGGTCAACCCAATATTACAGGTGACTCACGCTGTAGGTGGTCAATACAAATATAGGGGCCACACCATATGCTTCCCCCAAGATGTTTCATCCATAACTAAACACTTGCCTCGGCATGTCGAAGACTTGGACATCTTAATCATCCGAAGAATCGGAGCAACAAATAAAGCTTACGAATGCTTTGTAAGTAGATCTCGTGTTTTGGCTGCATTGCAATTCAAAATAGCTCATGACCCTTACTACAAGGATGTTGTCCTAGACCACACTGCATTGCATTCCCTACCACCTCACAGTACTGATATATCTACTTCCCTACCACACTTCAATTCAACTATCCCAGACAATGCTGAAGCAGAATCAGAAGCAGACCTTCTCTCAAGTTCCCCACCAAATACCCATGAGCGGCAACCATCATCTTTTGTGTCCTCCCTCCCTCCAGCCACTTCGGAGGTTGACCAAATAACAAATTTCATCAAAGGTAGAAAACAAACTCCGCTACAATCAATTGAGTGGCCACACATTGGTTCAGCTGCAGTTAACGAATACAACACTGAGGGTTTGCTCTCTATGGCTTTTCCAACATTGTTCCCTACAGGGATTGCATTGTTCCACCAAGCACGGATCAAAAGGGTTCACATGCATGAATACGCATTGCACCTAATACGTTACCATGATAATGATTTGGAAGCCATCCACGCTTTCGCTACTTCATTCTCAACATTATGTTGCGCCACAGGAGCGAATCAACATCTGTTGTTTTCACACAAAAAAAATAGGGGACAACTTGCCTACCTCGGTTTCGATGTTACGCCAGCAACTTGCACACTACCCGAACGCCCACATTGCAAAACAACTAATGCGCTTTGGGTCCAATTTGCTAGGAACTAAATCATTTTGGTGCAAACGCAGGCATGAACTCACAGATATGATAACCCAACTAGAAAGCCCTACGCTTTTCTTCACTTTAAGTGCAGCAGATACTAAATGGCCAGATTTACACAAAGCAATGCCAGGAACCCCGACGCCACCCACAACAACTGGCTAGCAATGGAGAAACATGAACTTGAACATGCACCCCCATATCGTCTCTGCATACATGGAAAAAAGATTTACAATATTTTGCGAGGAGGTGCTTCAAAAGAAACTGCATTGCACCGACTACTGGTACAGGTGAGGTCACTACCACTTAGATTTTAATACAATACCACCCCTGCCCCATTTACTAAGTTGGATCTTCTTTGTGCAAAATACAGGTACGAATGGCAACACCGAGGCTCAGCTCATATCCACGGTTTTATATGGCTTCCAAATGCACCAAACATGGAGATCCTAAACTGGGACAACCCCCGTGAACTTGATGCGGCAAAGACTTACTTCGACCAATTAGTAACTGCATGGAATCCAAGGGGCCCTGAGAGTGGAAAACCTGGGATACATCGTTCGCAGGAAGATGACCCGTGCTTGTTAGACACATATGGGATACTTACAGACAACCCTGTAGCTGACTATGAAAACTTGTTGAACCGCGTGCAACGGCACACAAAATGCGGTGAGGCAACCCTGACACGATTGCGAAAAAAATGGGACACTTCAATGTAGATATAAAGCCCCTTGGCCACTCCAAGAGTATTCAAGTTTGGGCATAGATGAAACAGGCAAAAAAAAGTACACCCCTGCACGCAATGACGCACGGGTCAACATACACAACGCAGACATGCTAGCTCTATGGCGAGCCAACGTTGACTGTCAACCCATTTTGTCACAACATGCGGTCTTACAATACATTACAAAATATGCAGCCAAGGCAGAGAAGAAATCAGAGAGCTACCATCACATGTTGACACGGATATCTAATGAAGTTAGCGTCGATCACCCTGCAAAGGCGGCCTACAACAAATTCCTCTCAGAAACTATTGTTGATCGGGACATTGGTGCACAAGAAACATGCCA
Organism: Taxus wallichiana var. yunnanensis; assembly: GCA_018340775.1. Lineage (NCBI taxonomy): Eukaryota > Viridiplantae > Streptophyta > Pinopsida > Cupressales > Taxaceae > Taxus > Taxus wallichiana. Next base: position 863,587,390 of record CM031238.1, read on the forward strand.
CATGTTACAAAAACTCCCCCTCTCCAGTTGTAGTCGAACATTTATTACCCTATCCATCGGTAAGCAGGTATTCAAACGTGTCCTCACAGACCTAGGAAACACATTCCAATTCCCTTCATTCGTAGATGCATACATAAAACACCCTTCACAATTAGAGAACACCTCCCTCTTTGAAGTTTGTTCGTTCCTAGTCCTACAACTGACCAAAGGAAAGTTACTCAATGGCTACAAAGAAGAACCCATCTTTGTCATCCATGTATTCCCCGATACAGTGATGTCCCCACCCCAGATGTGATACACTATGAGGATTTTTGCTAGACAGAGCTTCTACTTTATAAACCCTTTCGACATATCCAAACTGACATTGGCATCTCTACATCGAAATAACTAACCAATGGGGCAAATTGAAAAACTCGTACGTCCCTTTACATGTTAATAGAGCCCTACTCTAGAAAAACTTCATTTGGGACAAGTAGTGACAACAATAACTCTTGAGGATATAATCAATTTTGCATGCAAAACTATTTGAATGGGAGCATATATCACGCATGCACCCAACACTTAATACAACAATTGATGATGTAGACATGATAGGCCTTCGTGACTTTGACATTAACCACGATTGGAAGGTTCATTCAATCCCTGCTGCCTTACAAAAAAGTGCACCTAAATTCATAGACCTTGCCCGCACTGAAAATTCACCACCACTTGTTACTCCACCTACCCAATTAGACGCTCTGCAACTATCATCAAAACAACACCTTGCATACTCAATTGTACTTTCCCATGCAACTCAACAATGGAAACACCGACCATTAAAGATGATCATTCAGGGAATCGCTGAGTACAGGGAAAATCATACCTCATACAACGCATAAGAAATGGGCTTGAAAATATGACTAGCAAATTTAAATCTTCCCTCCTTGTACTAGCCCCAACAGGTATTGCTGCATTCAATATAAAATCATCTACTATACATTCTTCCCTCCGAATACCCATATCCGACATGAAACCTCTTGAAGGCCAAGCCCTAGCAATCTTCCAAGAGCGTATGAGTGTTGTACATTACATGCTCATAGATGAAATGAGCTTTATAGGTCCTACAATGTTACACAACATCAACAAAAGACTTCGTGAGGCATTCCCCCAACATAGTAACCATGCATTCGGTAACTGTTCAATGATTTTGGTGGGTGACTTAGGCCAGCTCCCTCCGGTCAACGATGTACCATTATATGCAGGCAACAAAGTAGGAAGCTCCCTTTGGCATGCTTTTGATACCGTGATCACCTTGGACACAAACTTTAGGCAACAAGGATTAAACTCGACACAACTTGAATTCAGAGAAATGTTGACCAACATCAGAAATGTAGAAGCAACCGTTAAGGATTGGTCTCTTCTCATGTCACGTACAAAGTCGTGCATGTCTACCTCAAAGCAATCCATGTTCATGACTGAGAAGCACCTATTTGCAACAAAGGACCTAGCAAGCAAGCACAATAAACAAATGCTAAAATCCTTACACGTACCAATTGCAATGAGCATCGCAGAACAAAGCAAACATAACTCTGACTCAAACATCAACGACACTCAACTAGACCCAGTAGTTTTCCTATGCACCGGACAAGAGGTCATGTTGACATCTAACTTATGGGTTAGCTCAGGATTGGTTAATGGTGCACTCGGGCAAGTGACAGATGTCGTGTACAACCCAGAAACACAACCACCAGACTTGCCATCCTTTGTTGTTGTCAACTTCAAACACTACCGAGGTCCCCATGGGACATACTCAACCCAACCCACTTGCCCCTACCTCCTGTCACACGTGGAAATCGTCGCCAAATCCCACTAAAAATGTCTTGGGGCCTCACCATCCACAAATCACAAGGCCTAACTCTTGACAAGGCCACAGTAGACATCGGAAATGTTGACCGTCAAGGACTAACATTCACAGCAATGTCAAGAGTTCGTGCCATCAAAGATCTACAAATCCTACCAGCTTTTACGTTTGAACGCTACGCAAGAATGAGATATACAAAGAACGTAAAAGCACGCAAGGAGGAGGAGAAAAGACTTTGCAACACAGAATTGGCACACGACGTACAAGGCATGTGCATACTCCTTCCCCCATCATGCTCACAATAGTGTACCAGGATCTAGGATCCAACCTGCGTACTTAAAAAAGGTGTAATCAACGAACTGACTGCCAACAACCAAATCAAAATATTTGAATCGAAAGAGTCAAAAAACAAATGGTTTTTAAACCTTCTTCAACAATGTGGACGAAAGTGCAAGAGTGGGTATGTTGTCAGTGCCAGTGCTAGCATGATGGCTACTCGGTTCCAAGGTATTAGTGCAATGATTACCGCATTCAAAACAAAAAAAAAAAACAAGACAATGATCCTGATAATGATAATGATTTGTTTTCGCTGGTACCGTCATGAATGGTGATGTAGCCATTAGTAATCTCCGACATTAAATAAGTTAAGTGTTGTACATATATATACGCAAACCCCACTTGTAATGCAATACAAATACAATTCACCTTCACTTTGTATCCAAACTATATTGTATACAAAAAACTCAATCCCTCTCCGGCGTAACTTGCAACTCATTTGCAATTGCTAGTTTATTAGTTTTGCATATGGATTCTCATAACATCGTCCACATTGATTTTGTTGCGTTTGACATGCACTAATGATTTATAAAGGACGCAAGAAACCACACCTTCAAATATAGTCTTCTTACATTGGGTTTGAGATCACTAATTGTTTATTATCTTGTTAAACTACATCTAAAGACATTTCACGATTTGTAGCTTTGAATTTCTCCTTTAAAGCTAGCATATCGCTTCTTTTTCACTTTTTCGAAGGGGTTGAAAGAAATCTCACGTTTTTGGAATCAATTGTATGTGGCATGAGAAAGAAAGATTTTCAAGGTGTAGCCTTTGTATGTGTTGACGATGATCCTTAGAGATGAACTGTTAGAGTCGTAGGAAACCTTAGGTTGGTGAGACGTGTGCCCTAAGGTGACCTTGATTTTAAAGAAGTTGGCTCTTCTCTAGTGGTTGGGGTAGGGTTAGAAGAAAGCATATAAATGACTAAAAATAAAAAGGCGATGCGCCAATCTAAGAGAATTCTAAGTGACAGAATACTTTGAAACCTTTATCTAGAATACTTAAAGGGCTACAGAGCATTTTCCACTACTCGATAACGTAAATGTATGAGGAACCGAAATGATTGATTTATAGACAAAAAAATGAAACAGGAAAATTCTAAGGGCATCAAGACGCACGAATTTCCTGACTCATTTAGAAATACTTCTCATAAAAGAAACGAAGATTCAGAACATATAAAAATTCGATTGCACAAAATAAGAACTCTTTATTCATATAGAGAATGGGTACATAAGGCCCTCGAAAGCACATATTACACTTCTCTTCTATGACAGAGGCTTACTAAGGCTAAAATTTATAAAACATATAGAACCTTCTGCTGAAAACCCCTCCTTTTGCTTTCATTTTTGCCTCCTTTTAAGGACCTCTTTTCCTCTGTTACTTTCAACTACCACCTTTTTGCTTTCAATTTTGATAAGGCCTTGCTCTTATCCTTCTGGCTCCTAACCCCAATATTTTAAATGCAGTGCTACCACTGTCAGTATTTTAATTCAGATCTGGAATAAAGATTTCACTCCTTTATAGGAATCTGTGCATCCACTCCCTACTCGGTATTGCCGCTGAGTCTCTGGCCGTGAAGCTCCCTTTTCTTGCCACGTGGAGGGCTCACACTTGTTTAGGGTCCTCTTTCCCACCTTATATCAAACATGCGCCAGATAGACACGTGGAGAGCTTCATGAGGCAGACATATCTTTGACTCTTCAACTTGCTTTATGGGAGTGACCTCGTCGAACTTTGGACACATGGAGAGCTTCCACCCGCTTCAAAGCTCCATCTTTAGGGTTGTGCCAATGGGAAACGTGGAAGACTTTTGTAGGCCTTTTCATACTTAGTCGATTTTGGCCTTGAGCGATCAAAAGAATCTAGAGTCGGGGCGAAAAAATGCTTAATAAAAGAGTCCTAACAAAAGAATATAATCAGTTTGGCGACTCACCAAGGGATTTCGTGCTGGTCATGGAAGAATCCGACATTTCTTACCTTTCCAAAAATAAAAATGTGGCTCACAGAGGGCCACTTAGAGATTCTACAAAGAATCCTGGTATCCGAGCCATTCTTGCTCTGTTGGCTAGGTTCTGTGTTGTAAGGCTTGAAATGCTCGGTCTAGCTCAATTATCTCCTTGTGGGAGAAACCCTAGAGGCTTTGCATTACTATATGCAGGTGAAAATCTAACTGTATGATAGGATTAATGATGGCCTCGACCTCAAGCGACACTGGAGTCCTCTTTCAAAGACTGGAAGATTGTCTTGTCCTAGCGCTTAGTGATCAAAAGCTGTTGAATTTGGTCCTTTGATAAGACCATAGATTCATTTGGGAAGGGAGAGGGGAAACCTAGTTGCACTAATTCATTGATATTCTGCTTTCTTTCCTTCATTCCCTGGTGAAGCTATGCCAAGAGATTTTGACATTTGATAGAAGCTTTGTTACAGCTCAAAATCTCATTGATCTTTGTCACTATCAACCACTTGTCAGTGATTCCTGCATTCTAAAGAGCGGGGTTTGAGGCATCATAAAGTTTTTGAATCAAAAGATTCGACTCCTAGACCTTGGCGAGATAAGGCGTTGTTGATGGTGGAGACTGCATTTTCTACCTTAGGGCACAACTCGTGCATGGATATAAATCCGAGTGTCAGGGCTAGATTTGCAACAGTGATGACAATCCTATCACAACAGAAGGCATACAATCCCTACACTAATGATATGATTCCCTCCTTCTAGGATCGTTTCCCCAATTGGTTGGTCAAGTCCTTGATTGTTTCATCGGAAGATTTTATCCTGGCTTGAAGGCCATTCTTTTCCTGTGAGAGTGAAATGACCAGGGCCTCGGATGCAGTGAGCTTAGCTACCAGATCTTTTGCCTCTGCTTGAGAAGCTACGAGGGCTTGCTTGGTCGACGTGTCCTTCAACTCCTTGAGTTGATCTACCTCTCTATCTTTGGCCTTAAGTTCGGCCATACGGCCCCGCTGTAGCCTCTACCTTTCAAAGGATGGTTTTTGCCTTTTGAAGTTGATTTTTGAGTTTCAAATAGTCGGTAGTGACTACCGCCATCGTTTCATTCATCAGCTCAACCTTGTCCTAAGGCCAGAATTTAACAAGGTCCACCGCGATAGCACTAATGGAATAGTCATCATGTTGCATTTGTTCTGCGGGCTTGGATACCTAAGGGACAAGGCAAGTGATGGTCAAAGAGCTCTGTTGATGATCATACAAGGATCACACCTGCTTAGTTGATAGAGTTGCCATCTCCTTCTTTCTCTACTTTAATCTCCTTTGATCTCGGGCCGACTTAGCGGACTCTGCTTGGCTCAAAAACTTGAAGGAGAAGAGACCATTCCTCCTGCAAATGGGAAACCGGGTGGCAGGTCGTATGGAACAGTAACTGGTAATTGAGACGCTGCAGATACTAGGGCCGAAGAAGGGGACATGATCATGCGGGGTGAGAAGCTTGGGATGGCGGAGGGAAGGCAGAAGTTGAGGAGCAATAGGGCGGAGGAAGAGTTTGAGATGGAGTGATAGACCGAAGGGGACTTTCCAAAGGGAAAGGTGGAAGTGGAGGCGTTACAGAGAGAGAAGTCCCAAGTTGTGGTGTGGACATCACGGGGACTACGACTAACTTCAACTTTTGTGGGCCGGACAGGAAAGCGAGTCTCCTTCCGTTGTTGATTTTGAGAGGTCGGGTGATGGCAAAACTGGTGAAGGAGTCTAAAGAGAAGCGCAGACAAAGGCGCTTTCGGTATCCGTTGTTGTGGAAGCTCGGAAGATTCGCGGTTGACTCCGAGAGATTGCTCTGACATGAGCACAACTATATCCTCACTGTCTAGATCGGAGTTATGCTTTGCGTCCCACTTATCCTCCCACAGCTCGTCACTGAGAACCTCCTCGAAGTTCTGTGTGGTCTGGCCAATTTCCTGCCTATATTTCCAAAAGGCCTCAATTTTCTTGGGGCTCCAGTCCCTTCTTTTTAAGGCTGCTCAAAGCCCTTTTCCAATTGTCGAGTAGGGTCAAATGCATATTTGACCTGGTGGAACGACTCCCAGTCCGGAGTTGGGATGTCCTGGAGTTTGATGAAAATATTAGGTGATTCACACAGGGACTCCACCGTGAATCGAAAAATGCCTCGGCTCATGCTTGCAAGAGTCGAAGATTTTATTTGTAGCCAGAGTAGTAGCCATTTTCCCATCTGGATCATACCTCCATGAGTCCTTGATCAAGGTGAAACCATAGGAGGCCAACTTTTATGATAGACAATGGTCCGCTCGCCTTTTGAGTACGGTAATCCCTCCCCTACTAAATGGAAGCTCATAGACTACTTTCTTCTTTCGGGTAGAGCCGACCTCCAAGTCAGGATGACGAGCTATCTGGTGACTTCGAGACCGACAATCCAAGGTGTGAGAATCCTTGGGAGCATGAAGGATTCACCCCGAATCCATGGACCCAAATCATGGAATGCCCTCTGGACAAAGAAGTAGTCGTAGTGTGTGCAATGGGTCTGAGAAGATAAACCATGCAGAGTCATTCATTTTGTTATTGATCCCTTCAGGATCAAGCTCTAGCAAAAGAGGCTCCACAAAAGCATTGAAAAATTTGTAGACATCGAAGAATGAGACAATAAATGGGTCCATACGAGATATCGGGATAATATTTTGGGGATTTACTTCCGCATCCCACAAGGTCAGAGTCATAAAATGGCCAAAATATTGAGCATTTTGGTACAGGATGAGGTGGAAAAGAAAAGATGAATACCTGAAGGTGGATGCCATCGAGAAATGATTGAGCTGCTCACAAATTGACCCCACAATGACCTCCGTGAAGTCGAATTTATATGTTTGCTTCTAGCTGACGGTCCTCATCTGGAATAGTGCCACCATCTGCCAATCCTCAACGCCTTTGTCAGAGTCCTACCCGAAAATAAAAGCCAACATAGAACAGGCATCCTGAGCGTCAGGCATGAGGGATTTTAAGGGAATGGGGAAACCCGGAATCCCTGAAACACTGGTGTCTGACAACCTCAACTCCTTGGTGAGGAATGGGACCTTTGTTTGACATAGGGTCCATACGTTTTGAAGTTTAGCTATATTATAGAAACTGGTTGTTTGATCATAGGTCAGGGCTAACATGTCCCTGATAGCCTGTGGTGTAATTACCACAGCTATATTTTGGCCCTAGATTGTATGGCTCTCTGAGCTAAAACAGGCCACACACATTTGTATGAGCTCTGGGCATGGGTGCATAAGAGGAACCATATATTGGGCGAGAGTTGTGCTCCAAGTCCTAGAGCCAAATGACTTAGAGTCTCCAGAAGGTTGAACCTGGCGCATGCTACTTCTCTTAAATCTTTAGGCCTTTTGTTGAGACTGGGGTCGAATATATCATCAGTTGGGTCGCTGACCAACGAAGGGTCACTATACCGGGACAACGGATCTGGGTATTTTAACTTAGGCTGGTGCGGTCGAGGAGGAATGGGTTACCCTGCGTAGGATTTTGTTGCTGAACAGTGGAGGTGGCCATGGTGTCTCTGAATCTAAAAATGACTCGGAGGCTTTGGAGACTTTGATATTTTCCGATTAACTCAGAAAATCTAAACGCTTGAGAATGACCTTGCCAAACAACTCGAGGCACCTTTAATAGTCGTTTCTACCTAGGGATTAAAAGCTCGCATGTACTTGGAGTCACTTCTTATAATGTTCCCTTTAAGCGAGAGACCTAAGGTGCCGAACTCGGTGCCTTTTGATAGATCTTGCATTAATTGTGGATCTCTTTATTAAGAAAAGGGGCCTTACCCTTGATGACGACTTTAATGTGAGAAAAGGCATGGGTGCTTCCTTCGAAAAAAACAAAAAGAGACGTGGAGACGGGGTGGCGGAGCATGTGGCAAAAATACCCAAAAGAAAGCGAAGGCACAAAACAAAATCCGAAAAGAAGGGAAGTAGATATGTACATATGATACAATTTCCGAGGACACCTAAACGTAGGGTTTCAGGGGAATCCCATTCACTGGGATAGCCAAAGAATCTCCCGCCATGGTTTCAAGTTCAAACGAGTTATGTTGCTTACATGCACTGATTTTGAATGGTCTAGTCCACAAGGGGTCGAAATTCCCATGGTTCTCGGGCTTGGCTGCTCTAGCATCCCACTTTAAGCAGTGGTTCCAACTTGGAAGTTTGGCTCCAATGTCTTTTGATCGAACCATGTCTTGACTATTTGTTGGCGATTGATCATGGTTTCGTGGGTGAGTTCATGCCTCTCCTGGAGTTCAACCAGCTCGGCGAGCCTTATTGGCATCACTCCATTTTCCTCTATCTCAAATCCTTTCAATAGTTGTAATGCGGGGATCTCCAAAAAAATTGGCATTACGACACTTTTTCCATATACTATTTCATATGGTGAAGCTTTCAGGATCTGTTTTGGAGTGATCGATCGGCCCATAAGGTTGTTTTAACATGCTCGTGCTATAACCTTTTATGCTCATGTCCCATCCTTTTGATGAGTCTTATCAAATTCACATTTGTAAACTCTACCAGGTCATTTCCTTTAGGGTAATAGTTAGAGGGTGTCTTTGGATATATCTCGTGCTTGACCACAAAATTAGACACTTTAGCTCCTAGGAAAGCTTTGGCATTGTCAGATATAATGGTGTGGGGGAACCAAAACATGTGGTGATATCCTGCAAGAGTCCTAGGATCACATTTTCAGTGGACTCCTTGAGCGGAACTGCCTCCATCCATTGGGTGAAATAATCAGTTGCCGTGAGAATCCACTAGTGTCTGGCACTTGAAGTCGGGTTAACCATTCCAATGAAATCAAGACCCCATTATGCGAAGGGTTCCTTAATTAGGATGGGATTGAGGGGCAACACCGCGTTTCTCCGGAAACCTGCGTAAACTTGACAAACCTTGCATTTGTTTGTTTTTGCATGGCTATCAATGAATAGGCTAGGCTAGAAATATCCCTTTGCAAGATATTTATAGCCATGGTTTGGGCCGAAAAGTGACCGCCTGAGTCTCCGTGATGCAATTCCCTTAAGACTCTTTGGGCCTCTTCATCTTCCAGGCATCTTAACATTAACCCATTAAAATTCCTCTTAAAAAGGAAATTGTCAATCATAGAAATGAGTCCCTTGTTGCCTATAATATCTCCTCTTTTTAAGGGGAGATGGCCCAGTACTCTCTCGGTTTGCATAAAATGAATTCTGTCAGAGACCCATCCCTCAAGTCTTTCCTCATGTAGGTACATTATCTCCTCCGATTTGTTATTTGCTTTGGGGACAAATTCTGCGTCAAATATTGACACAGCCCCTTGCCTCTCACAAGCTTCGTGGGTTTTAATTCTATGTCGTATTCCAGGATCTTGGTTATCTAATTTTCCTTTTTCATTTATCTTGCCTTCCATTATGTATTCTTTGACACTGGGGTGAGCCACCATGACCCGAATTTTGTTGTGTGTAACCAGGTGTCTAAATTTCTTCAGAACTTTGACTATGGCGTAGGCTTGCCTTTCCACAAAATTGTATCTTGTTTCATAGTCGTGGAGGGTTTTGAAAAGAAAGTGATTGGGTGTTCCTCCCCTTTTCGTTCTCCTTTTGAGTTAGCATAGATGTTATGCTATTTTTCCCCCATATACATACAAAATGAAACTCTTTTAGAATTCGGGGTTGTGGAGTACGGGGCCGATGCAATAGCCTCTTTTATTGATTCAAAAGATTGACGACCCTCTCATCAGTCCATTTGAAAACTAGGTCTTTTTTCAGCATGAGAGTGATTGGGCGGATAGTTCCTGCGAAATTTGATATAAACCCAACGAAGTTGATCTTTCCTAAGAAGGATTGAACAACCTTCTTGTTGACCGGAAGGGGAAGCTCCAAAATGGCCCTGAATCTCTCAAGATCAATGGAAACTCCCTCCTTTGACACAACATGTCCCAAGAGCTTTCCTTGGGGAATTAGAAGATACATTTCTTTGGATTCAGAGAGATTCCAAACTCTTGACATTTTTAAACACGACTTCTAAAGCATCAAAATGTTCTTCCGCCATTTTAGTAAACACAGTAAGGTCATCAAGGTATATGAGGATTACCTTGTTTATCAACTCCCGAATGCGGTGTCCATGGCTCTTTGAAAAGTAGCCCCTGCATTTGTGAGCCCAAAAGGCATTTTTGCGTAGGCAAAGGTTCCCCATTTGGTCGTGAAGGTAGTTTTATGCTGATCCCTTTCGTGAGCCATATTTGGTTATAACCCGAAAAACCATCCAACAGAGAAAACATCTCGGAGTCCATGACCGTCTGTAAAATTTGTTCCATAGAGGGCAGGGGGTAATGGTCTTTCAGGGAGGCCCTATTTAGATCTTTGAAGTCTATGTACCATGGCTTAGTTCATGTCTCACTTTGCTTTTCGCTAACCCTTGTTAAGAGTTAGGGGGTGGGATTGCTCTCAAACCCACTTGGTGTGGGGTCCCCTCCATCGTGGGCACAATCATCTATTGGCTCAGCATGGGTGTGGGCTTCAACATCGTCGCAACACAATAGAGGGCTTCACCTTCTTCTTTGAAAAAGATCCAAAAACACATTAAGAACAAAGCAACATAAGCTACTACAAACACAACCATTAGATGTGAACCCATTCCAGACATGCTTGACCTTCTAGATGGTTGTTGGGGTAAGCCGAGATGAGAGAGACTCTCCTCCATCTATGAATTGTTACTTAAATGACATTATGTTTTAATAAATTGTCTTGATGTTTTTGTAAATTGTTCTTAGATCGTTGACTGTTGTGATGTTTTGCGCAAGATGCTTCGATATCATCATCATTCTTTTCATGAATAGGAATATTATTTTATTTTGAGCAATATATCTATTATTTCATATAAGAAGAAAAAAGCGTGAGTACCTCCTCCAGGGGAAGCCCGTGGCCAACTCTGCGTGGTGGGCCTCCCCTTCACCGGCATGCAAACACTTGCTGCGGCTCTTTTTGCCCGTGGTGGGGGATTATTGTTCCATTTCAGATGTAGACGCTTGACCAAGATGGTTCCCAGGTGGATCCTCCTTCGACCGAGTTGTCAAGTGGAGTGTTCATCCCTCCCTGGGATGATCCTCATCCTCCTCCTGGAGAAACAACTTATACCTAGCGCTCTCTAATTTTTGTAATATTTTCTATTTGCCCTCTGGACATTTCTGTAGCCTAAGTGACATTTTTGTGGGACTGTGAGTTCTCTGGTTGCCCTACTAATGTAACTCTCTTTTATTTATTAATATAATGGTAGTTCCAATAGTACAAAATCGTACATAAGCGTGAGGACCTTTCAAACCTTAAAAGATATGGTAAGTTTTTGAACTCATTCCGCGTTAGAGGCGAGTGGATATAAAGCAAGGTGGCTACATCATCCACGCTACAGTTTTATCCACGCGGAAAAAGAACCCAAAGCGCGTCGATGCAGCGTTTTGCATCGAACAAAGAAAAATCTGCCACAGAACCCCATCTATTTAATGCCCTGCTTCTACCATTCCCTCGCAGGTTAAGCTCTCAACAAGATAACAATGGCTGCTAAATTTCACGGCGAGGCAAAATCCGTCTCTGTTCAAAACTCCTCCTCCTCTTCGCGACAAAGTAAGGACGAGATGCTGAGCGTCTTCAACAAATTCGACGCCAACGGCGACGGGAAAATCTCCGTCGCCGAGCTCGGCAGCCTGATGCGAAGCCTGGGCTACGATGCGGCGGAAGAAGATCTCCGTAAAATGATAAAAGACGTGGATTCCGACGGCGATGGATTTATCAGCCTGCAGGAGTTTAGTGAACTGAACGCCGTTAAAAGCAGCGTGGAGGAGCTCAAGGACGCGTTTCAGATGTTTGATTTGGATAACAGTGGGGTTATTTCTGCGGCTGAGCTTCACAAGGTGTTGAAGAAATTGGGGAAGAGACGAGCATGGAAGAATGTGTGAGGATGATCAGAGGCGTTGATAAAGATGGAGACGGCGTTGTTAACTTCGAAGAATTTAAGGCTATGATGAGCGCTAAGAATTCTTCTTCCTGACTCTGCACAAAATGGGCTTTGTATGTATTTAACATATGAAATGTATATTGGCTTGGTTTATGGAATTTCGATTTGGGTTTTTGTTTAAGACTTACATTGAATGGTGTGTAAGTAATAATAAGTAATAATAATAATGCTTTTATTATTACTAGATTCAGCAGATTTATTGGTAGGCCATTTTTATGCACCATGAAAGTGTATGCAGACCAAAAAGAAATTTAAAAAAAATCCTTCCTGTATTTGTAAACAATGGAATTGAAACCGGGATCCTTATCATCTTTTTGTCTTTGAATTACAAGTTTTAATGAAAACACATTCATATAAAAATAAAATACAATTTAGCAATGGAATCCAAATTAGGACTCTTCTTATCTTCTATCTTTGAATTATACGCTCTATAATTCTTATCTTTTAAGTATTTTAACTTTAGCTCGGATTTTATTGTCTTTCTCTCCACTTCACATTCTTTGTCATTACAGTATTTAGTTTAAGAACGATATGTGACCAAAACATTAAAACGGGGGAAAGAGATTTAGTTACCATTTTTTATTTGTTTTGTGTATGAATTCTCATAACATCGTCCACAGTGATTTTGTTGCGTTTGAAATGTACTAATGATTTATAAAGGACGCAAGAAACCACACCTTCAAATATAATCTTCTTACATTGGGTTTGAGATCATTAATTGTTTATTATCTCGTTAAACTACATCTAAAGACATTTCACAATTTGTAGCTTTGAAGTTCTCCTTTAAAGCTAGCATATCGCTTCTTTTTCACTTTTTGAAGGGGTTGAAAGAAATCTCACGTTTTGGAATCAATTGTATGTGGCATGAGAAAGAAAGATTTTCAAATTGTAGCCTTTGTATGTGTTGACGATGATCCTTAGAGATGAACTGTTAGAGTCGTAGGAAACCTTAGGTTGGTGAGACGTGTGCCCTAAGGTGACCTCCATTTTAAAGAAGTTGGCTCTTCTCTAGTGGTTGGGGTAGGGTTAGAGGAAAGCATGTAAATGACTAAAAATAAAAAGGCGATGCGCCAATCTAAGAGAAGGGAAAGTGACAGAATACTTTGAAACCTTTATCTAGAATAGTTGAAGGGCTACACAGCACGATCCACTACTCTGATAACGTAAATGTCTGAGGAACCAAAATGATTGATTTATAGATAATAAATGAAACAGGAAATTCCAAGGGCATCAAGCACGATGAATTTCTTGACTCATTTAGAACTACTTCTCATAAAAGAAACGAAGATTCAGAACATATAAAAATTTGATTGCACAAAATAAGAACTCTTTATTCATATAGAGAATGGGTACATAAGGCCCTCAAAAGCACATATTACACTTCTCTTCTATGACAAAGGCTTACTAAGGCTAGACTTTACAAAACATATAGAACCCTTCGCTTTCCTCCTTGTTCTTCTACTGAAAAAACTCCTCCTTTTGCTTTCATTTTTGCCTCCTTTTAAGGACCTTTTTTCCTCTCTGTTACTTTTAGCTACCACCTTTTTGCTTTCAATTTTGATAAGGCCTTGCTCTTATCCTTCTGGCTCCTACCCCCAATATTTTAAATGCGCTACCACTGTCAGTATTTTAATTCGGATATGGAATAAAGATTTCACTCCTTTATAGGAATCCGTGCATCCGCTCCCTACTCGGTATTGCTGCTTGTGAGTCTCCGCCGGTGAAGCTCCTTTTTCTTAAAACGTGGAGGGCTCGCGTTGCGTTTACGGTCCTCTTTCCTGACCTTATATCAAACATGCGCCGAGATAGACACGTGGAGAGCTTCCGCGAGGCGACATATCTTTGACTCTTCAACTTGCTTTGGGAGTGACCTCGTCGAACTCGGACACGTGGAGAGCTTCCGCAAGTTTGAGAACCCGCTTCAAAGCTCCATCTTTGGGGTTGCGCCAATGGGACATGTGGAAGACTTTCGCAGGCCTTTTCATACTTAGTCGATTTTGGCCTTGAGCGATCAAAAGAATCTAGAGTCGGGCGGTAAAAATGCTTAATAAAAGAGTCCTAACAAAAGAATATAATCAGTTTGGTGACTCACCAAGGGATTTCATGTTGGTCATGGAAGAATCCGACATCTCTCACCTTTCCAAAATAAAAATGTGGCTCACAGAGGGCCACTTAGAGCTTCTACAAAGAAGCCTGGTATTCGAGCCATTCTTGCTCTGTTGGGTAGGTTCTTCTTTGCAAGGCTTGAAACGCTCGATCTAGCTCAATTATCTCCTTGTGGGAGAAACCCTAGAGGCTTTGCATTACTACATGCAAGAAAAAATCTAATTGTATGATGGGATTGATGATGGCCTCGACCTCGGCAACCTTGGAGTCCTCTTTCAAAGACTGGAAGATTGTCTTGTCCTAGTGCTTAGTGATCAAAAGTTGTTGAATTTGGTCCTTTGATAAGACTATAGACTCATCTGGGAAGGGAGAGGGGAAACCTAGTTGCACTAATTCATTGATATTATGCTTTCTTTCCTTTATTCCCTGGCGAAGCTATGCCAAGAGATTTTGACATTTGATAGAAGCTTTGTTACAACTCAAAATCTCATTGATCTTCACTACTATCAACCGCTTATCAGTGATTCCTGCATTTTGAAGAGTGGGGTCTGAGGCATCATAAAGTTTTGAATCAAAAGATTCGACTCACTGGACCTCGCGAGATAAGCGCGTCATTGATGGTGGAGACTACATTTTCTACCTTAGAGCACAACTCCTGTGCATCGGATATAAATCCGAGTGTCGGGCTAGATTTGCAGCAGTGATGGCAATCCTGTCACAACATGAGGCATACAATCCCTACACTAATGATATGATTCCGCCTTCTGGGATCGTTGCCCCAATTGGTTGGTCAAGTCCTTGACCATTGTTTCATCGAAAGATTTTATCCTGGCCTGAAGGCCATTCTTTTTCGTGAGAGTGAATTGACCAGGGCCTCGGATGCAGCGAGCTTAGCTGCCAGAGCTTTTGCCTCTGCTTGAGAAGTTGCAAGGGCTTGCTTGGTTGACGTGTCCTTCAACTCCTTGAGTTGATCTACCTCTCTGTCCTTGGCCTTAAGCTCGGCCATGCGGCCCGCCATTGTAGCCTCTACCTTTCGAAGGCTGGCTTGCGCCTTTTAAGTTGATTGCTAAGTTTCAAATAGTCGGTAGTGACTACCGCCATCATTTCATTCATCAGCTCGACCTTGTCCTGAGGCTGGAATTTAACAAGGTCCACCGCGAAAGCACTAATGGAATAGTCATGCGCCGCATTGGTTACGTGGGCTTGGATACCGAGGGACAATGCGAATGATGGCCAAAGAGCTCTGTTGATGATCATACAAGGATTGCACCTTCTTAGTTGATAGAGTTGCCATCTCCTTCTTTCTCTGCTTTAATCTCCTTTGATCCCAGCCGACTTAGCGGACTGCAGCAGCTCAAAACTCGGAAGGAGAAGAGACCATTCCTCCTGCAAATGGGAAACGAGGTGGCGAGTTGTATGGAGCGAAAGAATCGTAATTGAGACACTGCAAATACTAGGGCCGAAGAAGGGGGCATGATCATGTGGGGTGAGAAGCTTGGGATGGCAGTAGGGAACTGTGGAAGTAGAGGAGTGATAGGCGGAGGAAGAGTCTCGAGATGAAGTGATAGATCAAAGGGTACTTTCCAAAGGGAAAGGTGGAAGTGGAGGCATTACAGAGAGAGAAGTCCTGGTTGTGGTGTGGACATCATGGGGACTACGACTAACTTTAACTTTTGTGGGCCGGACTAGAAAGCAAGTCTCATTTCTCTATTGATTTCGAGAGGTCGGGTGATGGCAAAACTAGTGAAGGAGTCTCGAAGAGAAGCGGAAGACAAAGGCGCTTCGGTATTCGTTGTTGTGGAAGCTCGGAAGATTCTGCGGTTGACCTGAGAGATTGCTCAGAAGTGAGCACAACTATATCCTCACTGTCTGGATCGGAGTTATACTTCATTTACAAATATACAAAGCATGATTTTCTTGTGGAACTTGGATATTTACGAAAGTGTTTTCTATAAAGATCATCAATTACAAAAGGACCGAGGAATGAGAAAACGAGAACGAGCAGAAAGGCACCATTTAGAATTATAGATGATAGAGTAATTCTTTATGCATGCGAAGGTACAGTGAATTGAAACAAGATCATTTGTATCATACTAATAAGATGAAATTTGAAAGACACAAAGTTCTATCAATAACATCTGCAAGAATACAAAGCTTCTTAATATAATATAGACAAATGATCTTAACAAGATTAAATGAAAAGCTTAGGGATAAAAGAGATCAGATAGACGAAGAATGAAAAGCCCTTCTGTATTGATTTCTTTATGATTTATTTACACTTTCAGAAAATAAGCCAAGTTCTTCCTCCTTTCAAAATGGCGAGGAGAGGCCATTATATAGTTTACAATTCAGTTACTCTTGGTAACTACTTTTAACTAAAGATTAGTTAAGGATTGCCAATCGCAATACCTCAACTTATTACAATAAATCTGAGAAAAGAATTGGAAGAGAAGAGAAGAATAAGGAGAAGAAGACAGGTGGTTATGACTGGGAGGGACCCACTGACTTCAAAATCCGCTGCCTGAATCTCTTCAATGCCTCGGCTATGTCTCTGCCACGTGTACCGACATTGGTTGGCATTATCCATTTCGAATCCTCAAATGCGAAAAGTGCCAATGGCGGCAGCGTCAAGTTTGGCAATGAGTTCCCCATGTATATTGGTCAATTCGCTCGAATCGGGGTTGAAATGAGCTCCGCATGAAAGCATCAGATCTCGCACATTGCACGAGATTGGGAAACCACCAACGAAAGCCAAACCGTTGTCATGAATCATCGTGCCATGGCGTAGGGTTTCAGATCTGTCATCCTCGACCAAAAATCACTAAAGTCAAGATGGTGAACTTCACTGTCCCCGATATCGGGAACGGCAGACTCTAGTGGTGAGATTTGTTCTCGCCCCTGAAATTTGATCTTCATGTTGATAGTAATTCAGAGGGCAGAGCTGCAAGCTAGACTTGGGAAGGAATTGTAGAGGAAAATGGATACGCGCGCAGGAATTTAGATTGCAAAGGTTCGAGCAAAAGATAGCATGAAAGCAGTGTGCAAAACACATAGGGGGTTCGCTTGTTATATAGCCGTTTAGGAGAGAGAAAGGAAATGAATGCACATTTAATACATACCTACTAATTTGAAAAGCAAGGTATTTGGGTAGAGCGGGAAAAATTAGCACAAATGGCACTTGGTTCATTTGGGACATGTGGGACGCGAAAGCCTTGAAGCAATGGCTTCGGCCGAATTCGGGCTAAGGGGAAAAGATGGAACAAATGTCCAGGCGAACTTGGGACATTTGGGAAAAATTTCGACGTGGAAAAAAGAACAAACTTGGGTGAACCGGACATTCTTGGGACAAAATCGGGAAAGAGGGCCCAATTGAACTTGGAACACGTGGGACAAAAATGCGACAAAAAGTGCACGCGTCTCTACCGAATCGGATTTAAAATGGAACAATTGGTCCAGTGAACTTGGGACATTTGGGACAAAAAGTTCCGACGGGCCCGAAAAGAACAGACTTCGGGTGAACCGGCCGATCGGGGAACAGAGGGCCCAATTGAACTTGGGACACGCGGGACAAAAATGTCCGACAGGCCCGAAAAACACACAAAATGACCCAAAAACGCAGATTTTCTCAATTTCTTTGGCTTTTCACATTATCAGTACAACAGAGAAGACACTTAAACTCAAAATTTTAAATTTTCACCTTCTTAAGAGCAGGGGAATTTTGAGTGGACAACAGCTGGCTCCTTCTGGGGATGACTTGGCATAAATTCAAGGAATGAGACAAGGTAAGAACTTAGACAAACTAGGGAAGTAGACCAGTACCTTATCCATTGGGCAACGGAGTCAAAAAGCAAACCAATACAGAGGACAACACACCAAAACAAAGGGAAAGAAAAACAAAATGCTGTACAGAATATACAAAGGACTCCCTAATCACCTATGACTTGAACAATTTTAGGTACTGCCCACTATAAGGAAGTGGGAGAGAAGAACCATCCATATAATCAAGGTAAAAAGAATTCTTACCAAAGAAAGTGCCCGATCTTGAAAGGTCCGAGCCAAAGGGAATCAAACTTGCCATGGCGCCACGAGGTTCATGCCTTTTATCCCACAACAAAACAAGTGTCTCCAACTTGGAAATCTCTGAACTCGGCTTTCTTATCAAACAGGACCTTAACTTTTTGTTGATGAGCAGATATCTTATCAGCAACTTCCAATCTATCCTCATTCAATTTGTGAAGGTACATTATTCTCTTATCCAAAGCATCATCAAACCGGTATCTTCAATGGCCTTCATTAGATGCAAGGTCGAGACTCCATCATTATCGCAATTGAGCTTCTACTCCATATACCACTTGAAAAGGAGACATTCCAATGGCTCTCTTAGGTGTGATCCTGTCTGCCCAAAGAGCATCATAGAGTTTTTTGTGCCAGTTTCGTTGAGACTCATTGACTAATTTCCTTATTATGGTCACCAGATTTTTATTAGTGGATTCTGCTTGTCCATTTCCCTGAGGATAGTAATCTGAAGAGTGAGCCAGAGAGATGCCATATCCATAACAAAAATCCATCATCTCAGTTGAAGAAAAATTCGAAGCATTATCTGTCACAATCTTGTTTGGTACACCATACCTTACCAAGATGTTTTCTTTGATGAAACTGCACACCACTTCAGAAGTAGTACTCTTTACTGGAATGGCTTCTACCCATTTTGTGAAATAATCTGTAGCAGTTAATACATGAGTATGACCAGCACTAGAAGAGGGATTAAGTGTTCCAATGAAGTCCAAACCCCACTGTTGAAAAGGTTCTTCAATTACAACTGGCTTAAGAGGCAAAGAGGCCAATTTGGGTCTACCCACGAAAGTCTGACAAGCCTCACATTTATCAACCCACTTGGATGCATCTCTGAATAAGGTAGGCCAGTAATATCCTCCACGAAGTATCTTATGAGCAGTGACGGTTGATGAGTAGTGCCCTCCGCATGCTTGATCATGAAAAGCTGAGAGTAGCTTTTTCTGTTGTTCCTTGTCCACACATTTCAAAAACCTTCCATCTAACCCACGTTTAAACAAGGCGTTTTCCCACAACACATATTGCACTGACCTTAGTTTAACAGTCCTCTTTTCTTTGGCAGTCAAATGAGAGGGGCATTCTCCATAGGTGAGAAAATGGGCGATATCAGCATACCATTCGTCAACTGAGCTAAGAAACAGAACGGTAGGAAGACCAACTTTATCCTCCAATAACTCATGTCTAGCTCCTTCAAAGAATGAGCTCACAAAGGCCTTTTCCATGACGAGCTTGGTCGGTTTGATGTCAATATCATATTCTGGACCTTGGCCACCCAGTTCCCTCTCTGGATCCAAATTCTCGTTGTGTGAGAATTGACTTAACAGCAGATCGGTACCAACACCATGGAGTGAGAGTTAAGAATGTAAAAACGAAACTGCTTAACAACTTTAACCACTGCAAAAGCATGTTTTTCCATCATGGTATATTTTAACTCATGATCTTTCAGAATATAGCTCATAAATGCAATTGGGAGTTCGTGCTCATTAGAATCTTCCTGAGTCAAAACCAAGCCAAGGTGTTATCTGTGGCGTAGCAATAGATAATAAAATCTTTGCTAAAATCTGGACATGCTAAAACAGGAGTTTTAGCAATGGCTCTTTTAATATCTTCAAAGGCTTCTTTCCCTTCAGAAGACCAACCAAACGTTTGTTTGCCTTTCATCATTTGGGAGATATTCAGAGTTAGTTCTGCAAAATCAGGGATGAATCTTCTCAAAAAATTGATCTTACCAAAGAAAGAGTGCACGCCCTTTTTGCTGGTTGGGAGAGGAATTTGCTGAATAGCTTGAACTCGCTCAGGATCAATTTTAATACCATCTTTGGAGACGATGTGCCCTAATAATTTCCCCTCTGTGACACAAAAGATGGATTTTTTAGGATTCAAAGAGATCCCATGTTCTCTACATCTTAGCAGAACTGTCTCCAGGTGCTGAAAATGATCCGCCCTTGTTTTAGAATACACAATCAAGTCATCAAGGTATACAACAATACACTTCCCTTTCAAACTTCCAAAGGCCAGATCCATAGCTCTCTGAAAAGTGGCACCAACATTAATGAGCCCAAAAGGCATTCTTTTTTGTAAGCAAAGGTACCCCAAGGGGTAGTGAAAGTTGTTTTGTGTTGATCTGCAGATTAACTTCTACCGATTATATCCCGAGAATCCATCAGCAGCAGACAACATTTCAGATCCTCGTTATCGCTTGTAAGACCCGATCCATCATAGGTAAAGGATAATTATCTTTCAAGGAAGCCCGATTCAGATTCTCAAGTCAACACAGATATACGAATCTCACCATTTTTCTTTCTAATGTGTACAATATTGGCAATCCATGTTGAATGATGGATAGAAAATGATTTTGGCTTTCAACAACTTTTGTATTTCTTGAAAAATGGTGTCAACTATTTTGGGATCAGTATTGCCTCTCGCTTTTGTTTAAAAGGCTTAATTCTAGGTTTGAGAGGAATAAAATGTTGCATCTCTTTTGGTTGGAAAGCTTTTAAATCTTCATAAGAGTAGGCAAGAACATCCTTATACCTCTTTAACAGATCAATTGCTTTCTTCCTCTCATCTGCTGTGCAACATTTTCCAATGTTCACGAACTTAGGGTCAGTAGAACTCCCAATATTAATTTTTTCATACTCAAATTGATTGTTGAGGTCCAAGAGAAGTTTCTAGACTTTACATACCTGTCGTGTTTATCAAATAGTTCCTCTAAACTTACCAATCCTTTAGGGATCTTGTTTCCCTTGAGTTTGATACATCCATCCTGATCCGTTTCTTCTCCTTGAGTGGCTGCTTTGTCAAAGGGCACACTTTCACGAGGCAAGTTATCACTTCCTTCAAAGTATAGTTGTTCAAAATTATCTTTGAGTTCTAAGAAAGAAAGCAAGTGTTGATCATTATTGAAAACTTGCCAGTTATTTGTATTATCAGGTACACTAGGTCGATGGATCATCTCAATGGTGAACTTATCTTGGGAAAAGTCAGGATGAGGTATAAGCAGTGACCCAGAGACTGCTAATGAATCAGCCCTGGTATTCTTCTCCCTAGGTATTGCTTCAATGGAGAAAGCATCAAGAAATTCAATGGAATCCCACACCTGATTCCTGTAATGTTTCAACCTTCCATTTTTCACCTGGAAGAGGTTT
Source organism: Taxus wallichiana var. yunnanensis (assembly GCA_018340775.1). Lineage (NCBI taxonomy): Eukaryota > Viridiplantae > Streptophyta > Pinopsida > Cupressales > Taxaceae > Taxus > Taxus wallichiana. The sequence goes on from CM031238.1 coordinate 863,608,879, forward strand.
CTAACTTGCTTTACAATCAATTCCGCATCCCCACGAGCTAGAAGATTCTTCACACCTTGTTCTTTTGCCACCTGTAGTCCAAGAATGAGAGCCTCATACTCTGTTGTATTATTGGTATTTTCAAATTGCAACTTGAATGAGAAAGGATGAAGGCTTCCTTCAGGTGACACCAATATGACACCAGCTCCAGAACCAGCTGAGGAACAACTTCCATCAAACTCTAAAATCCAAACACCATTAGGATCTTTAGGTGATACTTTGGGGAGTTGGATTTCTTCAGGAGACATAATCATGTAGTTACCATGCCCCATATCCTCATAGAGTATTTGTGCTTTGGGATCATCCATTTTTTGTACAATATACTCAGATTGCTTCTCAGGAAGCAACTTCTTCATTTGTCCATTAACAGGTATGAGGGCATGTGACCAATCCATTTGAATTTCTCCACCCACATCCTTACGAAATTCTCGCTTAGCAACATCCCGTATGAAGGAGGAATATCTGCTACTAAGATGGTAGCCAAAACTTTCTTCTCAGGCAAAGCAGCAAAAGCCACTTGTGCATCTTTAATTCTTCCGACTAAGGGCACTTCCTTACTCTCCATAGAGTAACAAGATCCATAAGTGCGTGTGAGAGTCAAGCCTAAGGCATGAGCTACTTTAGCAGGCATCACATTATCTGATGCTCCTGAGTCTATGACACAATTACTGAGCCTATGGCCAGCTATAAGAAGTGTCACATAGAATGGTTTGATTTTGTCATTGGGTGAGGTGACAGCGGCTACCAGATTAGGTTGTGGTGTCAGAAGGAGGAGTGGGTAAAAGGCCTTTAGAGGTAGTTTTAGAATGGGAATTGACAAAGTGAATCATTTTAGCAAAAGCCTTGGGATGGGTTTGATAATATTCAGCTTCTGAGATTTGAACCTTAGTCTTTTTTAGGTGATCAATAATATCAAAAGACCCAGAAGTGGATGGGCTATCATCATTTGAAATCTTAGGTTTATCAACTTTAGGAGAAAGAAATAACTTTAGTAGCAAGCAGAATGACAGACTCACCTTTGGTGTAGATGAAATGGGGATAGGAGATCCTCTTTTTGCAATTACGGGATAGTTTACGCTGTTCTTTAGATTTCTCGTGGGCCGCATCACTTTCTCCTCTCGATTTGTCTACGCTCTCTCGAGTCATGACAACGTATGATTCGCTATTCATGTCTGCTACTATTTCATCATAATCATCCTCATCATCAATGCCCTCAGTGGTGAAGAAATTAACTCGAGATCCCTCAAGTTCATCTGCTTCATCATCAACCTCTTCAACAAATTCCTCGCAATCTTCATTAACCTCTTCATCTTCAGGTTCCTCAACTTCACAGGTTGCATTGACGGGAACTTTAATAGGAGGTCCTTCAAGCGCTAGCCTTGTTTGAGCAAAGCAGGAAAATGATTTCTGGGCTGAAAATTCCTCCTTGGAACGTCTGCATAGGGAGCATGCTGAGCCAATTGTTTCTTAATGGCAATGAGATCATTCGCAAGTTTTTGTACCAATGGATCAGTATTAGGTCCAGGGGTGGAAGAGGAGGAAGAAGCAGATTTAGATTTAGAAGGGTCTCTCCTCAACTTCCCTGACATGATTAAATCATCTTCGACACTAACAACAAGAGTTTGATCTTCAACCAATGTCATGAGATTAGCCCTTCTTAGTGCATAACTAACTTCAGGTGATTGAGCATTTAGGAAAAAACATTTTTGAATTTGATCTATAGGTCGAGTATTTGGTGGAATTTTGTTAATCAACCTGTTGAATCGGGCCACAAATTCTCTCATGGGTTCTTGTGAATCCTTCTTTATTTGAGAGATTTGGGCTAGCAAGGCACACGTCTTCTTGCTGGTTTGAACCGGTTTTCAAACCTAGTTCTCATCAGATCCCGGTGGTGATAAGACCGCCGGAAGGTGATAGAACCAATCAGCAACATTATCTTGTAAAGTCTCAACGAAAAGTCTTATGGAGACATCTTCATGTTCAACTCCCAGAACTCCGCATGCAACTATGAAGGCTGCGATGTGTTCATCAGGATGCACTTTACCATCGCCTTTGAATTTAGGGAAGTTCTTCCGGTTACCTCTGGGTAACTCATGCAAAGGCTGAGGAAGGGCAAGGGGCCCGACACGATGACCCTGTGGCAAAGTGGTACCGCCATTCTTGGAAAAATGGCTTCAAGAGGAACGCAACACAAAGCAAGAATCAAAGCTCAAGATTAGGACCGATTGACTCAAGGAATACCACCCGTAGGGATTCTATCTTGGACAGGTGGAGTACTTGTTGAACGAGTCTTTCTATTTCTTGTTGAAGGGAAAGGAAAACCCTGCTGCTCCAAAAGCTGAAACTGAGAATCTTCAATACCAAGGGCCCTTCTCCCTCGAGTAAAACGCGGAGTCGCCAGATCAAAGGATGATCAATAATTACAGAACTGGAATATGATTTCCCCAGTGGAGTCGCCAAAAACTGTTGGTCGTCAAATAGGACTTCACGAAGAGCAACAGTCAGGGGACAAGAAGTCCCTCCTCTTTAATGGGAGAGGTTCCCTTATTCAGAAACGAACCTATTTACAAATATACAAAACATGATTTTCTTGTGGAACTTGGATATTTACGAAAGTGTTTTCTATAAGGATCATCAATTACAAAAGGACTGAGGAATGAGAAAATGAGAACGAGCAGAAAGGCACCATTTAGAATTATAGATGACAGAGTAATTCTTTATGCATGCGAAGGTACAGTGAATTGAAACAAGATCATTTGTATCATACTAATAAGATGAAATTTGAAAGACACAAAGTTCTATCAATAACATCTGCAAGAATACAAAGCTTCTTAATATAATATAGACAAATGATCTTAACAAGATTAAATGAAAAGCTTAGGGATAAAAGAGATCAGATAGACAAAGAATGAAAAGCCCTTCTGTATTGATTTCTTTATGATTTATTTACACTTTCAGAAAATAAGCCAAGTTCTTCCTCCTTTCAAAATGGCGAGGAGAGGCCATTATATAGTTTACAATTCAGTTACTCTCAGTAACTACTTCTTTTAACTAAAGATTAGTTAAGGATTGCCAATCGCAATACCTCAACTTATTACAATAAATCCGAGAAAAAGAATTGGAAGAGAAGAGAGGAATAAGGAGAAGAAGACAGGTGCTTATGATTGGGAGGGACCCACTGACTTCAAAATCCACTGCCTGAATCTCTTCAATGCCTCGGCTATGTCTCTGCCACGTGGGACCGACGTGTTGGCATCGGGTATCCGAGGCATTCTCCATTTCCTCGAACCTGCAAGGCTCAATGAGTAAGGCGGTCAAGTTTGGAAATGAGCTCATGTATGTTGGTCAATTCGCTCGAATCGGGGTGAAATGAGCTCCGCATGAAAGCATCATATCGCACATTGCACGCACGAGATTGGAAACCACCAGCGAAAGCCAAACCACTGCCATGAATCATCTCGTGCCATGGCGTAGGGTTCGCATCCTGTCATCCTCGACCAAAATCACTAAAGTCAAGATGGTGAACTTCACCGTCCCCGATATCGGGAACGGCAGACTCTAGTGGTGAGATTTGTTCTCGCCCCCCGAAATTTGATCTTCATGTTGGTAGTAATTTGAGGGAGTAAGCCGCAAGCTAGACTTGGGAAGGAATTGCAGAGGAAAATGGATACGCGCGCAGGAATTTAGATTGCAAAGGTTCGAGCAAAAGATAGCATGAAAGCAGTGTGCAAAACGCATAGGGGGTTCACTCGTTATATAGCCGTTTAGGAGAGAGAAAGGCAATGAATGCGCATTTAATACATACCTACTAATTTGAAAAGCAAGGTATTCGGGTAGAGCGGGAAAAATTAGCACGAATGGCACTTGGTTCATTTGGGACATGTGGGACGCGAAAGCGCGAAGTACGCTGATTGGAAGCGGGAAAAGACGCACAAATGCTTGAACACGGTGACAAAAATGCCGAAACTTGGGACATGGACAAAATCTTGGAAAATGATTTAAATGGAACAATCGAACTGGGAACTTGGGACATTTGGGACAAAAAGTTCTGACGGCCCGAAAAGAACAAACAGTTCTTGGGTGAACCGGCGATCGGGAATAGAGGGCCCAATTGAACTTGGGACACGCGGGACAAAAATGTACGCGAAATACGTGGCTCGGCCGATCGGACGAAAATGGAACAATTGGTCGGGTGAACTTGGGACATTTGGGACAAAAAGTTTCGACGGGCCCGAAAAGAACAGACTTTGGGTGAACCGGCCGATCGGGGAACAGAGGGCCCAATTGAACTTGGGACACGCGGGACAAAAATGTCCGACAGGCCCGAAAAACACACAAAATGACCCAAAACGCAGATTTTCTCAATTTCTTCGCTTTTCACATTATCAAGACAACAACAGAAGACACTTAAACTCAAAATTTTAAATTTTCATTCATTTTGTTATTGATCTCTTCGAATCCGGATCACATGGAATGCCCTCTACAAAGAAAAGAGGCTCCGAGAAGAAAAGCATTGAAAAATTCATAGCATTGAAAAACATAGACATCGAAGAACGAGACAATACATTGGTCCATGTAGAATCTTTGGGATAATATTTTGGGCATTTACTTCCGCATCCCACTTGGTCGAGTCATAAAATGGCCAAAATATTGAATGTTTTGGTACATGATGAGGTGGAAAAGAAAAGATGAATACCTGAAGGTGGACGCCATCGAGAAATGACTGAGCCGCCGCAGATTCACCCTGCGATGACCTCCGTGAAGTCAAATTTATATGTTTGCTTCTGGCCGACGGTCCTCATTTTGAATAGTGCCGCCATCTACCAATCCTCAACGCCTTTGTCGAGTCCTACACGAAAATAAAAGCTAGCATGAAACATGCATCCGAGTGTCAGGAATAAGGGATTTTAATGGAATGGGAAACTGGAATCCCCTAAACGCCGAGTGTCGATAAACTCAACTCCTTGGTGAGGAATGGGACCTTCATTTGACATAGGGTCCATACATTTTGAAGTTTAGCTATGTTATCAAAGCTGGTTGTTTGATAACAGTCGTGAAGCTAACATGTCTTTGATAAAGCTTTGTGGTGTAATTACCACACTATATTTCGCCCCTGGATTGTATGGCTCTCGAGCTAAAATAGGTGCACACATTTGTATGAGCTATGGGCACGGTGCGTAAGAGAAACCATAAATTGGGCGAGAGTTGTGCTCCAAGTCCTAAAGCCGAATGACTCGTGAGTCTCTAAAAGGTTGAACTCGATGCATGCTACTTCTCTTAAAGCTTTAGGCCTTTTGTTAGGACCGGGGTCGAATATATCGACGGTTGGGTCGTTGACCAGCCGAGGTGTGTCTTGACCAAATGGACAATAGATCTGGGGTATTTTAACTTAGGCCGGGTGCGGTCGAGGAGGAATGGGTTGTCCTGCGTAGGATTTTGTTACTGAGCAGTGCGGAGGCGGCCATGGTGTCTCTGAATCTAAAAATGACTCTAGAGGCTTTGGAGACTTTGATATAAGTTGATTAACTCAAAAAATCTAAACGCTTGAGAATCACCCGCCGAAGAAGCGGCTCGAGGCACCTTTAATAGTCGTTTCTACCTAGGGAGTAAAAGCTCGCACGTACTTGGAGTCACTTCTTATAACGTTCCCTTTAAGCGAGAGACCCAAGGCACCGAACTCGGTGCCTTTTGATAGATCTTGCATTAATTGTGGATCTCTTCATTAAGAAAAGGGGGCCTTACCCTTGATGACGACTTTAATGTGAGAAAAGGAATGGGTGCTTCCTTAAAAGAAAAACAAAAAGAGATGTGGACGGGGTGGCGAACACGTGGCAAAAATACCCAAAAGAAAGTGAAGGCACAAAACAAAATCTGAAAATAAGGGAAGTAAATATGTACATATGATACAATTTCGAGGACACCTAAACGTAGGGTTTCAGGTGAATCCCATTCACTGGGATAGCCAAAGGATCTCCCACCATGGTTTCAAGTTCAAACGAGTTATGTTGCTTACATGCATTGATTTTGAATGGTCCAGTCCACAAGGGGTCGAACTTCCCATGGTTCCCAGGCTTGGCTTCTCTAGCATCCCACTTTAAGATGGTGGTTCCGACTTGGAAGTTCGGCTCAATGTCTTTTGATCGAACCATGTCTTGAATATTTGTTGGTGATTGATCATGGTTTCGTGGGCGAGTTCATGCCTCTCCGGAGTTCAACCAGCTCGGCGAGCCTTACTGGCATCACTCCATTTTCCTCTATCTCAAATCCTTTCAGTAGTTGTAATGCGGGGATCTCCAAAGAAATTGGCATCACAACACTTTTTCCATAGACTATTTCATATGGTGAAGCTTTCAGGATCTATTTTGGAGTGATCTGATCGGCCCATAAGGTTGTTTTAACATGCTCATGCCATAACCTTTTATGCTCATGTCCCATCCTTTTGATGAGTCTTATCAGATTCTTATTTGTAGACTCTGCTAGGCCATTTCCTTGAGGGTAATAGTTAGAGGATGTCTTTAGATATATCTCGTGCTTGACCGCAAAATCAGACACTTTAGCTCCTAGGAAAGCTTTGGCATTGTCAGATATAATGGTGTGGGGGACCAAAATGTGTGGTGATATCCTGCAAGAGTCCTAGGATCACATTTTTAGTGGACTCTTGAGCGGAACTGCCTCCATCCACCGGGTGAAATAATCGATTCCTTGTGAGAATCCACTAGTGTCTGGCACTTGAAGTCAGTTAACCATTCCAATGAAATCAAGACCCCATTGTGCGAAAGGGTTCCTCAATTAGGATGGGATTGAGGCAACACCGCGTTTCTCCGAAACTCGCGTAAACTTGACAAACCTTGCATTTGTTTGTTTACGCATGGCTATCAACGAACAAAGTTAAGGCTAGAAATATCCTACTTGCAAGATCTTTATAGTCGTGGTTTGGGCCGAAAAGTGACCATCTGAGTCTCTACGTGATGCAATTCCCTTAAGACTCTCTTGGCCTCTTCATCTTCAGGCATCTTAACATTAACCCATTAAAATTCCTCTTAAAAAGGAAGTTGTCAATCATAGCGAAATGAGTCCCTTGTTGCCTATAATATCTCCTCTTTTTCAAGGGGAGATGACATGGGTACTCTCCGGTTTGCATAAAATGAATTCTATCAGAGACCCATCCCTCGAGGTCTTTCCTCTAGTAGCGCATTATCTCCTTCGATTTATTATTTGCTTCAGGACAAATTCCGTGTCAAATATTGACACAACCCCTTGCCTCTCACAAGCTTTGTGGTTTTAATTCTATGTCGTATTCTAAGATCTTGGTTATCCAATTTTCCCTTTTTCAGTTATCTTGCCCTCCATTATGTATTCTTTGTTGATTTGGGGTGAGCCACCATGACCCGAATTTTGTTGTGTGTAACCAGGTGTCTGAATTTCTTTAGACCTTTGACTATGGCGTAGGCTTGCCTTTCCACAAAATTGTATCTTGTTTCATAGTCGTGGAGGGTTTTTTGAAAGCGATTAGGTGGTCCTCCCTTTTCGTTATCCTTTTGAGTTAGCACGAGATGCTTTATGCTATTTTTTCCCCATATACATCAAAATGAAAATCTTTGAGAATTCGGGGTTGGAGTACGGGGCTGATCCAATAGCCTCTTTTATTGATTCAAAAGATTAACGACCCTCATCAATTCATTTGAAAACTAGGTCATTTCGGCAAAGATGAGAGTGATTGGGTGGATAGTTCCCGCGAAATTTGATATAAACCTGCCGACGAAGTTAATCTTTCCTAAGAAGGATTGAACAACCTTCTTGTTGAGCGCAGGGGAGCTCCAAAATGGCCTTGACTCTCTCGGGATCAATGGAAACTCCCTCCTTTGACACCACATGTCCCAAGAGCTTTCCTTGGGAATTCCGAAGATACATTTCTTTGGATTCAGAGATATTCCAAACTCTTGACATTTTTTAAACACGACTTCTAAAGCATCAAAATGTTCTTCCGCCATTTTAGTAAACACGAGTAAGGTCATCAAGGTATATGAGGATTACCTTGTTTATCAACGCCCGAACGTGGTGTCCATGGCTCTTTGAAAAGTAGCCCTGCATTTGTGAGTGAAAAGGCTTTTTTTGTAGGCGAAGGTTCCCATTTGGTCGTGAAGGTAGTTTTATGTTGATCCCTTTCTGCGAGCCATATTTGGTTATAACTGAAAAACCATCCAACAAAGAAAACATCTCGGAGCCACGACCATCTGTAAAATTTGTTCCATAGAGGGCAAGGGGTAATGGTCTTTCAGGGAGGCCCTATTTAGATCTCTGAAGTCTACGCAGAGTCGTATTTCACCATTCTTCTTCCTCACTGGAACTAGGTTGGAGACCCACGTCGTGTGCTTGATTGGAAAAATGATACGAGCTTCCAATAATTTTCTTAACTCCTCAGCCATGAGGGCTTCCACCTTAGGGTTCACGGGCCTCTATTTTTGATGCATAGGCTTAGTCCCTTCCTCCAGGTCAATGGTGTGTTGGATAATGTCCTTATCATAACCATGGAGATCATCATATGTCCAGGCCATTACTTTATCATACTTGTGACACAAGGCCACGAGTCGGTCTCTTTCCTTTTGGGTCACCGACTTTCCAACTTTCAGTCATTTGTCCCTAGCTATTTCCAGTTCTACATAGTCTTCTTTTACTACCTCGAACCTTCTTGATCCAAACTAGCATCATCTGAGTCAAAAATATTCTCAAGAGTAATTAATCCTCTTGGGAGCTTGTTCGTCTTTAGCTATATTATCTGGTCCCCATATGCTTCTTCAATCTTGGGTGGAGTTGATTTGCGAATTGATCAGACTGTTGGAGGAAATGTATGATCTTAGGTCTGTTGGTATCCAAATTTGTCCTCCTTTCGAGTTTGAGCAACACCACAAAGATGTCATGGGGCTTAAAGACATATTGGACCATGTTGTATGTCATTGGTAGCCGGTGATGTGGTCTAGCGGCACTCGGGTTTGTGGAGAAATGGATAACACTCCAATAGGACTTGATCTTGTCCTAGTTGTTTTAGGTTGTGCCTTCTGCAACCAAGGTAAGAGGACCTGTTTTGTAACCTTGTAATGGTGAAGGAGATGAAGATGTCCTTCTCTTTGCTTGAAATTATATGATGGAGACCTTGATGAAAACATGATCAACACCCTAGATCCGAACTCTCACGAGTTGTCACTTCTCAAAACATGGGTATATTCTCAAAACAAGGCAAAGGTCACTAGAGACATTGGAAATCCTGATACGTTATGCATACTTTTGCAAATGGATTTTGGTCATTGTGGGTATACGAATGCAAATCGGGGTAGTACATGATAGGATCTTTGTTGTTTGGATGGTTTTGGTGGGGATTGACAAAACAAACTGGGATAGATCAAATCTTTGACAATCTCTACAATATTTGAACAACTATTAGATGAAATGCCTCAAATAATCAGGATGTTCTTTCAACCAGAAGAGGCACAAATGGAAGCCTAGGTTGCACTCTTCACACAATCTTTGAGAACTCACCACAAAGGCTTTAAGTAAAGAACTCAATTAAACACAAAAATCCATGATCAAACCACGCCTAAGGTACCCCAAAGGCTTACAAGAAATCTCTGCAATCAAGGAAGGTAAAGTGATTTTAAATTTGTTTATCTCCTTATCAGATGAAGGCTCTTCTGAACATGAGATTGCAAATGCCACTAAACTATAAACAAGAAATGGAGATTCTATGTGATTTCTAAAGACTTTCAATGCAAGATTGCAACAAGAACAATGAAAACTATCCACAAGCATTTAAAAATGATAACAAACACCATATTGCCCAAAGAAAACATAGATTTAATTCAAAACTTGTTGGATTCAACAGCAGGGGAGAATTACATGAACAATCTCAGAGCTATGTGATGGCTATACACTTGTAACCAACTCACATACATGAATTTCCAACACATGAGACATTAACCTGGTTCTTTGATGGATTTCTCAGAAAATGAGCTTTCTCTCAGAATTTGCTCATGATTTTCAACTCCCAACCCTTTACAAATTCTCTAAAAATGCATTATATACCTCATGCCACATTGGAGTCTTCCTTCCCAAGCAAAGAATATGCTATGGGATCAAGTTTGTTACAAAAACCCTCATGATTTAATGACAGTGACACCAAATAGAAAAACAACTCGCAGGTTGCCAGGTATGCACAAAAGTTAAATCATTACAAAAATTTGGATCATTATCCATTTTGGAGGCATGTTTTTCATCATTTGAGGCATGCAAGCATCTTTCACCCACCATTTTCACCTTTTTACCCTTTTAAACTACCTCTGCAACTTTTGATGTTGACATTTCTCATTTTTTCTCGGGCCTGAGCCAAATTTTACTTAAAAAACACCATAGATCGAAGAATTAAGTCATGAAAATGATTCCAATGCTCTCATAAGGCCAAGACGACCCAAAATCATATAAAATTTGATGAAATTTGATGCAAAAATGTGATTTCCAAGCTTCTTGGAGCTCCCATGGCGGCCAAAAATGAAATTGCACAGCAACCATTGATCTTACATCAACTTTTAATACCAGCCCTCCACGTGGAAGAAGCAATCCAAAAATACGCTCAATATTACCTTTTAAACTTTGGATAAGGCGGGACACATGTCAAAAAATGATTGGATCAGGCCCATGCCTTTTAAAAATGCATTTGCGACCTTTTGAAAATTTTGACATTTTTCCCCGCCCCTCCGCCTTTGAAATTTGGAGTTGACACGTGGCATATGGTGGGCCCCATCGGGATCGTGCTTCAATTTTGCGCATTTTGACCTTTTTTGGAAATTGGGAAAATTTTCACTTTTGCCCATGGCCCGCACCTCTGAATTTTCCCTTGCCACGTGTCTCCTTGTGATTCGTTAGCGGGCCAACGCTTCGAATTTTGATTTTGAACATTTTTGGCAAAAGGGAAAAAAATTCCTTCGTACCTTAAATCGACTGTCGACCCGGCTTGCCTTGTTGGACACATGTCCACGTGATCAAGTGATTGGCGTGTCTTATTCTTCATTCTTTTACAAAGGCAAAAAGTTACAAAAATTTCCTTGACCCCTTCCTCCGCCTTTTGCCCTTTTGGACATGCGTCCTCTTGTTATTGACCACGGGCTTTCGGGCCAAAATTTTACTTTAACCCTTCTACGAAAAGGGAAAAAATCCCTTTTTCCCTCCGCCGGCCCGCCGACCCGTTCTGCGCCATCGTGCCGCCACATGTCCTCCTCTGATTGGAGTAGAGGAAAAATTGTTTTTGAAACCTTATAAAATTAGAGCCAAAAAACTCTAAGTCCCCTCGGGCCGCACTTCTATTTTGGCACTTTTAGGACATGTGTCCTCTTATGATTGGCGTGGGCGCTCGGGCCAAAATTTTCCCTTAGGTTTTTGAGCCAAAAACACAAAATTTTTACAAGTCTTTCCTGCCACCCGCATCTCCTCCGTGCCACGTGTCCTCTCCCTATTCGTTGCGGGCCTTCGGGCCAAAATTTGACTTTAAAACCATTACAAGACTAAGGTAAAAAAACCTTAAGTGAATCGACCACCCGTCATTACGCCCGCTAATCGAGATCATGCCACGAGGCAAATTTGGAAAAAACAAGGCCTCGGGCCGAAAATGCCCTAGTTACTGAAAAAAGGTGAAAAATGAAAATTTAAAGTGCCTCCCGCCATTCCTCAGCCAATGCAAACCTGCCACGTTGCCATTCTCTTCCAATGATGAATTTGACAAGAAAATGACACCCGTATGACCGTCAAAATGTGAAAAATTCAAAGGATGCCCTGGAAATCAAAATTTTCAACAAGGATTGCAATTTTTTTATTTTAAATCAATTGAAGCATGATTTGACATCATTTTCGACCTTGGGACAAGGTTTTCAAATACAAACAAGTATAAATTGATCAAATTTGATTTTTTCATGATCTCAGAAAGGGAAAAAATGACATAGCACTGTGAAATTAGAAAAATTAGGGTACAAGAAAGGGCAAACTTGGAAAATTCCTTCAAATTAGGGCAAAACAACAAGTTTGTGAGCATTTTTAAGCATTTAAACTAGGGGGAGAAATTACAGGTCACCAAGTCAAAGGGCAAAGTGCTTTCAAGCAAAATGGACATGAAAAATTAGGGCACATAATGAAGCTTAGAAATGGCACCAACACGGTCATTATCGAACACCGCCAATGGTGTATGTTGTCAGGGATAGAGGGGTGAATGATCACTTTTATGGTATCTTTATTTTCAAGTAGATCCTGGTTGGGTCAAATTGAGACCCAATGGTAGCCATCATGTCCGCCTCTGTATTTTGATCACGGGAACTACCTTAATATTGAAGGCTTCAAAATCATCTATTAAATCCCATACCCAGTCTTTGGTAGGATCTCATCCTTGGGTTCTTAGTGGTGGCAGTATTTCTTACTTGTGTGACCACCAATTCCGAATCACCGAATACTCTTAGCTTCCTGATACCCTCTTTCCGAGGCGGTGCATAAACCATGCACCAAGGCCTCGTACTCTACCTCATTACTAGTACGGAGAACTAGAAACGAACTAACTAGAGTATCTTCGTACCGGTAGGAGATATGAGGAAAACTCCGGCTCCCAAGCCATTTTTGCTTCTAGCCCTGTCAAAATATAGGGTCCATATTGGAGGTTCCAGGAGAGCTTGTCTCCGTGCATCACCTTCTCTTTTCACCTTTGGGATTGTGGGGTTTTTCGTCGAAAATGACGTAAGTGCCTAGGCTGGTTGAATCGAAGTTCCCAAAAGGATCTCCAAGGGGGAATATTAGATAGATGATCGCCCTCCTGGGGCTCTCTGTCCTCTACATATAGCTCTTCTTCTTTGGTGATCATAGCATGGGAGGCCTCGAAACTAGAAGGCACTTGGTTTGTTATATGCTCTTTGGAGAGTGGTTCTGACAAGACCTTCATTTTGGACCCATACTTGGTTCATAGGATTAAATGGGACCAATCCAAAGACATATACTGCCGATCTTAGCTGTGAAATCTCGGGAGAGGCAGATCCCAAAGACCAGTGGGACATTAATCACCATGATATCTTGGAAAATAATTATATTTGGGCAAAGGAATAGAGTTGTAATGGGAGTCCCTTGATAATTCCTATGGTTGGAACAAATTTCCCATCCAGTTGCATAACTCCCTTCTTCAAGGGTTCATATTGAATTCCTAAAGCATCTCGTTATTGCCTAAGGCATGACAGTAGTGCTTGCACGGAATCTATCATGGAGTTATGTAATAACTTCTTACCTATAATAAGAGTTAAAAAGAAGGGGTTGGGCCTCAGCTTACCCACCTCTCCTTGTTGATTTAGCAATATGGCTTCTGTAGGCACTCAAGCGTCTTTGACCCGTCCTTTCGAGGGACCCACCTTGGTCGCATCCCCTTCTAATTTTAGTGCTTCTTGGAGCAACTCCTTCTGCTTGGGAATGCTTAGAAGATCCCACAAAGATGCACTGGTTGGTGCCCTTTTCTAGTTGTTGGACTACGTTGATGGGTCTAACCAACGATGGTTTGAGAGGTGGCTGATGCTTTGTTCTTTCCTTATCAAGGTGATGGACCTCTTGATCCTGTATAGTTGGTTTTGGAGCTTCCTTTATTCTTGGTGATGATGTGTTTATGATAATCGGAGGCTCTTTATACACCTTGTCGATCGAAGTTGGAGCTGGTGCATCTGCTTCAATGATCCTTTTCTTGAAGTGGGTGTTGTATTTAAACTGAACAAGCTTGGAACAAATACCTCATTTATGAATACGGACTCCTCTCCTTCTACCCAAGAGAAAAGGGCATGCTCTGGTGCAATCTCTAATTCTTGTTCTAGGGACATCCCTTGCATCTGGGTGGTGAAAGCGGTGCTTTGGGCTCCCTCAGACTGATGGGGTCCAGCTGTATATGTTTCATAACCTTCTCTTGATCATTGTTCGGCTATCCTTAGCTGTAAGTTCCCTTGGGGGAAGTCTCTCGGCATATGAGAATTATTGCAAGGGAAGCACCAGGCGTTGGGCTCCTCAGCCAGATGGTTTTGTCCGGGGACGAGTTCTCTTCCGCTATTGGGGGAGAGGTTCGAAGAGGCGTTTATGGTTGAGTGGTCGGTGACCTCTGAGTATTTTGGTATGTAGAGGGATAAGCGGGTCGGCTACCTTGGAAACTCTGATAATTTTTCCTTGGATAAGTTACTGATTCCTTTTAAGGTTCACTATCTCGTTAGAAAAACTTCTCAGGATATTCCTCATCTCATCCATTTCGGGAGAGGAAGATGAGGCCATAGTGGCAGGAATGGGAGCCGTAACCGCAGGGGGTAATTATATAAAGATGTAGGGGTCGAGGCCGGGCTCGAGTGTTTGTACTTGTGGAAAGGGGGCTATCTCGGGATTTATTGGTAAAAGAGTTCTGGGGAGGGAGCTTCCGACATCTATTAGATTATTCTCATCTTGGACCGCAATGTTATGGCACTGATAGAATAGAATAAGATTGCAATGACCAAAGAGGGACGAAAGCCTCACAAATATTATTGATCATGAAATCAGATTACATAACAATGCAAGAGCTGTAATATTTATAGATATTAGACAACCTCATATGGATAGACATGACACCCTATCAGACACCAACTACGAGATGATAAGACCCATCTCACATGCACATGTAATTACTACTAATACCAATATTGAATGCAAGTCACTAGACTAGAGTGCACATGTTGCACATTATTAAATAAAAGACAATGCAATAAAATGCAATAAATATGCCTATGCTAAATTATGCTAACATTCCCCCCCTTAATTTTGCATAGTTTCCAATGAAGTGGAGAGGAACTCTCTGAACAGGTGAATTTGTCACGTGCAAGTGACTTAGTGAAAACATCTGCCTTCGTTCACCACTGTAGATGAAATGGAGTCGTATGTTGTGCTTCAAGACATGCTCGCGTATGAAATGAACTCGTACTTCAATATGCTTGGTTCTCTCATGAAATACCGGATTGCGAACAAGCTTTTTTAACTCCTTCATTATCAACATATACCGGAGTAGATTTCGTTGTGGTAGACCAATTCCTTCCAAAGATTCGGCATAGCCATATTGCTTCACAAACAGCCTTCACCGCAGCTCGATACTCTTTCAGAGAAGAGTGAGAAACAAAGTTTTGTTTCGCTTCCCATGATATCGGTCCAGATCCCATAAAGAAGACGAAGCCCGATGTTGACTTCCTATCATCCATGTTTCCCGCATGATCCGAATCAATATCCCGTCAAGAAGAAGTTGTCATTCTTCTTGATTCTAGACCAAGGTCAATCGTGCATTCTTTTAGATATCTCAAGTATTCTCTTTTGCTTTCCAATGACATATTTTTTGGTTCTTGCATGAAGCGTGATAAATATGATCGCAAAGCTGATATCCGGTCTAGTATATGTCGTAAATGAGACTCCCGATCAACTGCCGATAGAGAGTTGCATTCACCGGTGGTGATGGATCGGAACGAGATAACTGAAGTCTCGCTTCCATAGGTGTAGCAATAGGAGTGCAGTCCATCATCCTGAATTTCTCGAGCGTTGTCTTGGTGTATTTCAACTGTGACACAAAGATATGATTCTCTTTTTGCCATACTTCCAACCCAAGACAATAGTGCATGAGCCCGAGATCTGTCATGTCGAACGATCGATTAAAATCCTTCTTTGTTGCATCGATCATCTTCACATAACTACCTGTAATGACTAGATCGTCGACATAAACAACCACAATGACAATCTCCCCCCTTTTTTGAGGTAGAGATTGGGGTCATAAGGATTCCTTTCGAATCCATGACTTATGAGATGCTCATCAATTTTGATGTACCATGCCCGGGTGCCTGTTTTAGGCCATATAGAGATTTTATGAGTCTGCATACCATCATCTCTTTTCCTGGTATTACATAACCCTCTGGCTGAGTCATATAGACTTCTTCTTGCAAATCTCCATTAAGAAAGGCACTTTTCACATCCATTTGGTGGACTTTCCAACCAAATTGTGCAAACTAGAGCAAAGATCATCCCGATTGTCTTGATCTTGGTCATGGGAGCAAATGTCTCTTCATAACCAATACCTTCTTGTTGTGCATACCCCTTTGCTACAAGCCTTGCTTTATACTTGTCAATAGTCCCATCTGATTTGTACTTAGTCTTGAATATCCATCTGCATCCAATGGGTTTCTTCCCGGTGGAAGGTCCACAAGTTGCCATGTGTTGTTCTTCATCACCGATCGATACTCAATCCATGGCATCTTTCCAAGCTTTTGATCAGTAGGGCTTCCCGAATCGTAGATGGCTCAACTGTTTCAACAACTCGCTCACTATTAGGCATAATTGACCTCTTCACGAGCTTGATCATGAGTTCTAGGTCCAGATTCGATGATGTGCTAGGTGCTTCATCCAAATTTGCATCTCTTATTAATTGAGTATACCATTTAGGTAACTTCTTAGCTGTTCCATGGCTTGTGGTGGATCCAAGTTTTCACCATCATCCAATTCATCACTCATCATCTTCAAAGTGGGAACATCAAATTTGTCTTCACAAGAGGTGTATTCTCGCATGTTTGTTGAGTCGTTGAGTGGAGCATCTGCTTGTTTCTTCTCAAAGAACTCAACATCCCTACTTGTGTATACTTTCTTTGCTTTCGGATCCCATAATCTGTACCCAAGTGCTTCTTCACTGTATCCAATGAATATCAGTTTCTCAGCTTTCATATCCAACTTGTTCCTGTTCTTCTTGGGTATGTGCATGCTAGCTTTACACCCAAATACTCTTAGGTGTGCAATTGATGGTTTCCGATTTGACCATGCTTCTTGAGGTGTCACTCCTTCAAGAGCTATTGTGGGCACTCTGTTCAACAAATAGACTATAGTTCTTGCACCTTTTGCCCAAAATGTCTTTGTTAAACCTGAGTCATCAATCATACATCGCACCATTTCCATGATAGATGATTCCTTCTCTCAACTATACCATTTCATTGTGGTGTGTGAGTAGAGGCATTTGTCGATGAATCCCATGAGCTTCTGTGTAAGTCTTGAACTCATTGCTTGTGAATTCCCCCTCGATCTCGAGTGGAGAGTTTTGATCTGCGACCAACTTCATTCTCAACAAGTGCTTTGAACTTCAAATGTCTCAAAGGCTTGACTCTTGTTTCTTAGACAATATATCCACATCTTTCTTGAGTAGTCATCAACACAAAGCATGAAGTATTGACATCCGTAATGACTTGGTGCATGGGCCCGCAAATATCGGTGTGCACCAAATCAAGCTTTCCCTTAGCTCTATATGTGTTCTTCTCGAAGGGTACTCTGTGTTGCTTTCCAGCCTAGGCAATCGTGACACTTTGTCGTTGTTGTGCTTGAGTGTAGGCAATCCTTTCACCATGTTGCCCTTTTGAAGTGTTCGAGATAGCCAAAACCGATGTGACCATATCTCGTGATGCCATAGTTCTCAGCAGATTGTGTGTCTTTGGCCACTAGAGCTTGATCATCCTTGTGGACAAAATCAAGTGGAACATGCGTCCCACATGGAGGCTCTTGCTACAATCTTGGAACCTCTTGACTTATCTCTTATCAAGCACACTTTTTCTCCATTATTATCACAAAATCCAACTTCAAGTTGTGATCAAGGAGTTGACTAACCGATAGCAAATTCTTGGTCAACCTGTACATACAATACATTTGTGATTTTGCAGTCATGCTTTCCAAGAGGTAGTGAAATGTTTCCAATCCCTCGACATCAGTATGATGAGTCATCACCTAATGACACATGGTTCTTGTTAGGTGAGTCACGTAGTGTGTAGAACCAATCCTCTTGCATCCATCATGTGTCGAGTTGCACCGAGTCAACATACCGTATATCTTGTGTGGACTTGGTTTCTTCATCAAATTGAGTAGAATACATGTGGTGTCCTTCATCCGAATCATCCTCATGTTCGCAATGTACCCTTGTTGTTTGGGTTTTTTTTCCAATTACCATTTTTCTCCCTTGATTGTTGTTGTTGTTGGACTTCCTTGATTTGAATTGTTGTTACCCCGTTGGTTATTGGGTTTTGAATGCTTGATGAACCCTTTTGTAGGAATTGTACCAACAATCTTTGATGTCATGTCCCCTCTATCGCAAATGGGACACTTCTTGGTGTTGTCTCGTTGACTTTGGTCCCTTTGTTGACTTTGATTTTGTTGGGACTTCTTGATGGACTGAAATTTCCCTTTCCTTTATGATGGAAGATAGTGCTTGCTCATCTTCATGATCTTTGTTGTTCATCGCCTCTTCTTTGTTGGAGTAGATTGACCAACTTCTCAAAGGTGACCGTGTGTTCACTCATATTGATAATTGTCACAAAGATTTCAGTAGAAGGAGGAAGTGCTCGCAACACAATTGGTACGAGGTCTTCATCACTTATCTCTTTTCCCAATGCCAATAGAGATGCCCTCAAAGTAGCAACTGTCTCAAAAAAACTTCAACCTTCTCATTGTGCTTGAACTTGAGAGTATGCAGTCAGGTGATAGTAGGTCGAGGATGGCATTCTTGTTCTTTGCCTCATAGATCGTGCTCAACTTATCCCATGCATCCTGGCCGATGTGGCATCTCTAATGTGGGGTCGCACATCATCTGTTACGCTAAACAAGATGATCAACTTGGCCTTTGATTGCCCCCACAAATTGAACTTGTTGTCTTCCATCATCAAGTGATCTTGTTGTTTTTCCATCTACAACTGTCCATAGGTCTTCAAACTCAAGTAATGTCTTGATCTTCGGTTTCCATGCAACATAGTTGTCTCCTCTAAGTAGTTGTGAATCTGGCAAGAAGAACTTTGGTGCTTGTGCACCCATTTCGCAATCTAAATTTTCAAACTCGAATTTCTCGACAAAGGGTAAGGCTCTTATCACTCCAAGTTTATGGTCTCCCTCTCAATATACCGTCAGGCCGATATACCAAACCTTTCTATATACGCTCCCTTCCGATATACCCATCGGTACGTGGAAGAAGATCACCCTTTCAATATACCCACAATACGGAAAGAGGTGTTAACGCACGTGAAAGAATTTAGTACGTGGTACGTAGACAGTACGGAGAGGGGTTTGTGCAAGCACAAACGGATGGGAGGGCTCAAATGTGTGTGTATTGTGTCCTTATTACTCCCCGTCGATTTTATAGGGTCGATGCCCAGACGATGTTTAGGCAGCTGTGTTAGGCGTTAAGTGCAGTAGTAGTCGCGACGGCATCACCCGTAAGCGCTTCCCAGAGGCACCGTATATACCGAACGCTGCTATGAGATCAAAGATCTCGTGTGATAGAACCAAACATAAAATAAAAAATTTGCACTTTTTTTTTTTTTTTTCACTTTATGCACCAAGATTAGTACAAAATGCTCCAAAAGTACATCAAAATGAAGTTTTTGTGTCCCCCTCTTTACAAAAAAGGGTCTAGAATCACAAAATACACAATTTAGGCCAAAAATATTTTTTACCCCCAATAGGTGTTTTTCCGCTAAATTTAGCGGTGGCTCTAAATGTGTTTGGTGAGCTTCTAAATTTGGAAATCTCCCAAAATTTAGTAATTTCTCCAAATTTTCCAAAAAAATAATTTAATAAAAAATATGGAGAGAGTGGGAATTGAACCACTGACTGTTTGTTCCCAAGATCCAAACAAACAATCTGAATATTGTTTTCACCTTTTCTCACAAACCGTGATCTAGGTTTTTCTAAAAATTTTTGACAGCAGCATCATACAATATTTTTCTTGAAACCCACAAAATTTTAGAAGAATCGGAATCTTAGTTTTTGAGATCTTACCAATTTACCAGCTAGATCTGATTTTTTTCAAAAAAAAATGATCCGACTTGTATAGACTTTTCGTCACATGTAGAGGCCGAATCTAAAGATGATGTAAACTGCAAAGTTGTGTGCACCTCTTCTTATCTTTCCAAAAAAAAATGGCACATCAATCTGACATTGTATGAAAAAGTTACGTCCTTTTTTCTAAGAGCTATCTGCTGGAATTTTGTTGACGGATTGCTTCAACCTTTGCTCCCGAATTCTTCACACCTCCACTTTCAGATCTGATTTTTTTTTTTTTTAGATCTGATTTTTTTTTTTTTTTTTTTTAGATCTGCAATTTTTTTCAAGATCTTTCTCCTTTTTTTTTTAAGATTTTTTTTTTCACAAATTTTTTTTTTTTTTAGATCTTTTTTTTTTCAAGATCTTTTTTTTAAAGATCTCCAAATCTGAAATATTCCGCCAATATGTTGGATCAATTGGCTATGCCAATGACTAATAAAAAAAAATTACCTTCCAAATAAGTGGATAGGTCAAATTTTAGTTGAGGGATGCTTGGAAGGAATGGAGGTCATGGATGCTTCAATGGCTCTCCTTTGATGCAGATCTTCTTCTCCAATGGATCCTCTCCAATAGTGCTCCTCTTCAACCTTGCTTGGATAGAACCTGCTCTGATACCAAATGATAATAATGGTATAGCTTTGATACCAAATGATAGAATAGAATAAGATTGCAATGACCAAAGAGGGACATAAGCCTCACAAATATTATTGATCATGAAATCAGATTACATAACAATGCAAGAGTTGTAATATTTATAGATATTAGATAGCCTCATATGGATAGACATGACACCCTATCAGGCACCAACTACGAGATGATAAGACCCATCTCACATGCACATGTAATTACTACTAATACCAATATTGAATGTTATCCAACATAACAATATTGAATGCAAGTCACTAGACTAGAGTGCACATGTGCACATTATTAAATAAAAGACAATGCAATAAAATGTAATAAATATGCCTCTTGCCCTCGTTCGCATTCGTTTGTTCCTTTAAGAGGGTGAGCTGGACTTTACTCAGTTGATAGATTTTTATGATGCTCAATCCAGGGATTAATGTCCCACCGGGCGTTCAGGAAAACTGTTGACGATGATCCTTATAGATGAACTGTCAGAGTCATAGAAACCTTAGGTTGGTGAGACGTGCGCCCTAAGGTGACCTCCAAATTTTAAAGAAGTTGGCTCTTCTCTAGTGGTTAGGGTAGGGTTAGAAGAAAGCATGTAAATGACTAAAAAAGGTGATGCGCCAATCTAAGAGAAGGGAAAGTGATAGAATACTTTGAAACCTTTATCTAGAATAGTTGAAGGGCTACACAACACGATCCACTACTCTGATAATGCAAATGTCTGAGGAACTGAAATGATTGATTTATAGATAATAAATGAAATAGGAAATTCTAAGGGCATCAAGCATGATGAATTTCTTGACTCATTTAGAACTACTTCTCATAAAAGAAACGAAGATTCAGAACATATAAAAATACAATTACACATAATAAGAACTCTTTATTCATATAGAGAATGGGTACATAAGGCCCTCAAAGCACATATTACACTTCTCTTCTATGACAAAGGCTTACTAAGGCTAGAATTTACAAAACATATAGAACCCTTCGCTTTCCTCCCTATTCTTTTGCTGAAAAACCCTCCTTTTGCTTTCATTTTTGCCTCCTTTTAAGGACCTCTTTTCCTTTGTTACTTTTAGCTACCACCTTTTTTGCTTTTAATTTTGATAAGGCCTTGCTCTTATCCTTCTGGCTCCTGCCCCCAATATTTTAAATGTAGCGCTACCACTGTCAGTATTTTAATTCAGATTTGGAATAAAGATTTTGCTCCTTTATAGGAATCCATGCATCCACTCCCTACTCGGTATTGTCATTTTGAGTGTCTGAAGAAATTTCAGTGAAGCTCCCTTTTCTTGCCACGTGGAGGGCTCGTGCTCATTTAGGGTCCTCTTTCCCAACCTTATATAAAACATGCGCCAGATAGACACATGGAGAGATTCTGTGAGGCAGACATATCTTTGACTCTTCAACTTGCTTTGGGAGTGACCTCGTCTAAACCCTGGACACATGGAGAGCTTCCGCAAGTTTGAGAACCCGCTTCAAAGTTCCATCTTTGGGGTTGCACCGATGGGACATGTGGAAGAATTTCACGGGCCTTTTCATACTTAGTCAATTTTGGCCTTGAGCGATCAAAAGAATCTAGAGTCGGGGCAACAAAAATGCTTAATAAAAGAGTCCTAACAAAAGAATATAATCGGTATGAACTCTAGAATCTTTAACATTTTTAGCATCCTATTTTTACAGGATTCTCCATGGGCTTGTAAAATATGGCCAAAGCATTCACTAGGAAATAATACCTAGCATGTTTTGATATCTTTTGGCGTAAAACAACTTTCATTATGTTTTTCACTTTGTGTTGTCATAGTCCTCATTGATACACCAAAATCAATAACTACTTTTAACAGATTTAGCAATACCAAAGTTATAGGAAATGAGTAAGCTCTTCCACATGATCTCTTTAATGTGTCATTATTACATTGAAATATTAAGCCATTAGACATATAACACACACAAAATTAGATCTCAAAATTTATTTACGTGATTGATTAAAGGTATATAATAGGAGTCCATGTATAAACACGCCATGTATCATACAATTTGTCGAGGGAGATGTCATGTAAAAAGGAGGGGTCATATTAGCGATAGAAGGATCATGTACCAAAAGTTAACATGGAGAGGATGTGTAAGAAACATTTACACATGTTCTTATAGGGAGAGAAATGAAAATGTTTTATAAACCAAATTATCAAAGTGTATACATGACCATTACAAACAAGCACGAAAGTGGGACAAGGTAATTTAATGCATGAAATGGTATATATACCAGGCGGTGGTAATCATTTTCTACTTTACATATACTAATTTTGATCTTATGAAGAAGAGGATCACTCAAACAATTGAGGACACATATGTGGAATTATTAGGGCATATCTTGTTGGTGTGTGTTATGTTGATAATTGACGAGAAGTCTAGGTTAGACACTTGTGTTGTTTGGCTATGATTTACTATATTCCCAATGTTATAGATATGCATAATTAATGTGGTAGTTATCTTCACCCAAGTGTGAGTAGAGTTAGGTGAATTTAAGTGTACATAATTAATGCATCCACCTTCTACTCCACCAATCATTAATTTCCCACTCACCCATATACTTCCCTATACAAGGAACATTTATACCCTTACAAAAATTGAAGTGATTAAGTAGAGATGTAGTCACTAAGGAGAACAAAGGATGACCCATTGATCCTTAGTGTTATTGTGCAACAATTTTTAGTTGCACATCTCTTCGTTGTACCTTTTTTGTTGATTTAGTGCATTTGTGTTATTAGTGAAATCTCTTATCTAAGAGTACATGTTTGTGGATGGAGTGTTTTCATTTTAGATTTTCCTTGGGTCCTCTTTGTTTCTCACAACACGCAACTAAGACTTGAAAACTATGAAGGAAGCAAGATATTTATGATATAAAAGGTGTTAGAGAGTGTGGAAGAAAAATGATAGGTGACATTGGAGTTTAGGGGATCATAATGTGAGGAGAATGGGAATTCATAGTAGCATTCTATAGAGGGATGAGAAATTATGGGTGAGGGAAGCATATGAAAGACATCCGGTGGTTCCCGATAACAAAACTCAAGATTGATTGTCCCTTTTCATTTGACACTAATGTAATATCTCGGCTAGTGTGCCGAACATGGAGGAACTAAATTCATGCCTCAACTTATATGTAATTCAATATTTAAACCATCTAAGGAGGGGTATAGAGAGTCGATAAAATAAAAATACTATTTTGAGAAAATAGATAATTAAGGGAATTTCATTAGTGAGGCAACTATTGCAACTATTATGGCATAAATTTAGGATTGTGGCATATGCTTCATTTTTTTAAGGGGTTGAAGAAATCCCACATTTTTAACTCAATAATAGGTGGCATGAGAAAGAAAGAGTTTGAAGGATCTCCTTTTATGGGATCCTCCTTGGACTTGTGAGAGATACCTAAAGCATTCACCTATGCAACAACACCTAGCATGTCTTGATATCCTTTGTTGTAGACAAACACTTGATATTTTCATTGGTTGTTGTTGTGGTCTTCATTGATACAATGAAATCAATAACTACTTTTACGAGATCTAGCATACCAAAACTATAAAAGTTGGGGAAAATATTGCACGTGATCTCTTCAATATACCATTACTAGGATATAAATATCAAGCCATTAGACACATAACATACAAAAAATTAGATCTCAGATTTTATTTATGTGATTGATTATATCTGATAGGGAGCCATGTATAAACATGCCACATTTGCAATTTGTGTAGGAGGAGATTACATGTAAAAAGGAGGGGTCATATAAGAGATAGAAGGATCACATACCAAAAGTTAACATGTAGAGGATATGCATGGTAAAAATTTACACATGATTAATATGGGGAGAGGAATGAAGAGGATTTATAAACAATTTTTTTTTTTTTTTTTACCGAGGTGTATACATGACCATTACAAACACGCATGAAAGTGAGAGAAGGGTAGGTTAAAGTGTTGGGCTGAGAATGTGGCTAAGTACAAGCCAAGCGTGTAGGTTGAAGATCGACCCAGATAAGGTTCAGGCTATAGTGGAGTGGGCATCACCACACATTTTTGTGGGTTGGCTAGTTTTAACAGAAAAGTTCATATCAAAATTTATTGGTGTGTGTGTGTGCTTCAAAAAGGCCATGCGAAGATAGGAAGAGTTTCATCTATATAGCACAAGCATAGAGAAGAGTTTTGAAGATTTGAAGAAGAAGGTGACTAAAATAGTCGGTGTTTACGTTACAAAATTTTGTGAAAGTATTTAAATTCGATTGTGATGCTATTAGTATAGTCATTGGTGTAGTGTTGAGCCAAGAAGGAAACCTTGTGGTGCATTTCAATGAAAAATTGAATGATGCGAAGAGGAAGCATAGTGTGTACAATAAAGAATTTTATGTGATTGTGCAAACATTAAATAAGTGGAGACATTATTTATTACCAAAGGAGTTTATGTTGTTTATAGACCATCAACCACTATATTTTAACAACGATCAAGGTAAATTGAATCAAAGGCATATAAAGTGGGTTGAGTACCTATAAGGATAAACATTTGTGCTTAAGCATAGGAGTTGAAAATCTAACAATGTGGTAGATGTACTCATTAGGCATAATAATTTTTGATGGAGATGAGAGTAGAAGTGATTGGGTTTAAATCCAATAAGGAGTTGTATGCACATGATGAATATTTCAGAGAGGCATGGGAAGTGTGCATGGTACCCATAGGTGTTGATAGGGTGCCTTGGTTAGAATACTTTATGATGAAAGGACTATTGTTCGAGAAGTAGGAAAGTATTGATTTTGAAAAGATCAATGTAGGAGAATTCGGTGAGAGAGAAACATAGCGGTGGATTAGTAAGACACTTTGGCTTGGATAAAACATTAGCATACCTACGAGATAGTTAATTTTGGTTGTGAATGAGCATGGATGTGTGCAAATGTGTGTAAGAATGAAACATATGTTATTTAGCTAAAGGGAGATCCTAAAACACAAGGTTATATCAACTTTGTGTTATTCTAGAGATGCCTTGGAAAGATATAAGTATGGATTTTGTTTTGGGTTTACCAAGGATGAAAAGGGGTGTTGATATCATTATCATAGTGGTGGGCATATTTTCAATGATGGAACATTTTATTGCTTGCAAGAACACCGTGTGATGCAAATCATATTGCAAATCTTTTATTCATGGAGATTGTAATGGTTTACGGTTTACTGTATGATATAGTGTCCGATAGGGATATAAGGTTTGTTATTAATTTGAAAACATTATGGAATAAGTTGGATATGATGTTGCAATTCAATTCAACATACCATTCTTAGAGTTACGGGAAAACAAAAGTTGTGAAAAAATCCTTGCAGATTTTCTCAAATATTTTGTTGGAGATAAGTTATGAATATGGGACTTGGCTCTAGTGCGGGTAGAATTTACTTATAATAACTCATTGAATAGGAGAATAGGGAAGACACCATTTCATATTGTATACGGGAATATTACGAGAGGATTTATGAAGTTGAGAGACTTACCATAATGAAGATATGAGTGCGAGAAGTAGAGGACATTGTAAAATGTATGAGAGAAGTGTACCAACAAGTACACAATCGGTTAGTGAAGATGAATGTGTAGTATAAACAATGTGCGAGATGAGAAAATGAGAGAATTTCAATATCATATTGGAGACATAATCGAACACATTGAATCTTTTAGATTCGAGTTTGAGTATATTTTGGTTTTTTTGAATCTTTGGGTTTTGTTTCAGTTTTCGGTTTCACCATTCAAGCTTCATGGGTACTTTCTATCAAAACTTTTTTTTGTGTTTCCAAGGTTTTTAGGTTTGAGATTTTGAGTTTGGGAGGGCGGGGTGTTGTTTAATTTTTGTGGTTTTTAATATTCATGTTTCAAGAATTTTTAGGTTTTGTGGTTTATGGATTTTCGGTTTCATGTTTTGAGTTTTATGATTTTTAATGTTTTTGAGGTTTTTAGGTTCAAGGCTTTTAGTTTTGAGTTTTGTGCTTTCAAGTTTTGAGGCACTTTATATCAATCAACTTTATAAAATTTGGGAAGGAAGATATCAATCCTACATCGAAGATTCCATAAGATGCAATTGTTATAGGGGATCTATGCTCGTGAGAGCTAGTTGTTAGTGCGATTCTAATTGGAGGAATGAAGAGAGCCCATATATTCAAAAGTTCGGACTTTAACAATGATCAATCCTCGATTGAAGAGAGCCCATAGATTCAATAGTGTCTTGATACTAGAATATTTATATTTACAAGGATATTGTAAAATCTAAAATAAAAAAAAAACGTTGAGATTGGTATTTATAGGCATTCTTTTCAATTAAAGAGTGTAGAATATTTTATACTCAATACATTATTAGTCTCGAATAATGTAATAATAAAATTAATAATTTCAATAATAAAAACACCAATATTAATATTAAAATTAATGTAATATAAAATAATAATAATAAAAAGATTTAAGGTGCCTAAATGATAATAAAATTAAGTAATCTTGTAAATAATAAAATCTAATAGTGTAATAAAATACCCAAAAATATAATATACAAATTTACTTGGGAGGTATTATCCCTCATATGGATGCAAATCACCCAGAAAATCAAGGAGGCTATGTGGAATGAGGCAATTTTTATTTATGTTTACAGTTTATTAAATAAATTAATAAAAATGATTGGCTTGAATGTCAAATATGTTATTAAAGATTGTATAATCATTTTTAAAAATCTAGATTTTAGAAAATAAAATAAAATAATATTATAATAAAACTTAAAATTTGTCAAATTAAATTAAGAAAATATTTAAATACAATACAAATACTAAAAAAATGATTTAACAACAATGATTGTATTCCCGGGAAAAAGGAATTAATAATTAGTAAATTATAATACTAAAATAATTCATGTAATTTGAACATTTTAAACAGTGTAGGCGACGCATCCATTTCAATCTCATGTGTAAGACTCCAAAATATAAAGTAATGTGGGCCCGCAGTAAGTGAGGATAAAGATGGATGTCATAATTAAAAGCATGTCCTCTCTTTCAATGAAATAATAAAAAAGGACATTGATAATCACGTCGGGGTCGTTTTCGAGGGGACGGGTTTAATTATTGGATATACTAAAGTAGTTAAATGTTAAATCAATGGTGATTGGTGCACTGCCCTCTCCTCCCGGCAAAAATAAATATTTGCGAAAAACATGAAAAGGATAGGTACCTAGGTAGTGGGGACAATATTGAATTTCTGTTGGGGAAGTTTTTGGAGTGTGTAAAAATTAATTGTTCCATAACAATTATTAATGTGTCAAAAATAATTGTTTCATTCGTCAGGCCCTGGAAATTGACAGGCTGTAGGCCGTTTTTTGTGATTTTAACCGTATTTTACAGCTGATTTTTTTAAAACCGTAGACAGTGATAGGCTAAATTTTTTGAAAACCGTAAATTTTTTTAAATGGTTTATATAAAAACACAATACCTATTTATATATCTATGAACAAATTATAGATATATCTATAAAAATCATTGGAAATTACAACCATCTAAAAGAGCTGAGCCGTCAACAAAATTTGATTTGACAGGTACAGATAATTTGAAATTCAGGCCTGCCTCAAGGCAAAACAAGAGGATACTTAATGGATGACGTTTGATCACCTTACCTAATATAACTTATAAAACTAGCACTTGCACATGAGCCGCAAAGTGCGGCTGGAGAGGATATTAATGTTAAGTTTGTTGTAGTTGTAATTTTTAGTGAAGTGTATGTAAACTTAAAACTAAACAAAAAATTGTCTAGAAAGTGGGAATAATAAAGCACATGGCACATTATTATAGTGCAAGCTTATTGTTTTAGATTGCTTCATTTAGCATCACCAATAATTGCCACAAGAACATTCTCCCTTTTTAAAATGAAGGTAAATGGTTCTCATTTCTCACAACAATTTCTCTTACAACAATCTTGGAGTTAATTTTCGTTACACACAATGAACACATGAACCAAACAAACACTTCCACATAACCCCACAGGTTTATGTGGAATTTGGTTCTACACTTGCCAATTGCATTGTGCATATCCTGCAATCAACAATATCCATGAAACCATGTTTTTTGAGCACATAATTTGGCACAAGTACACGAATTTCTCCCTAAAATGGCCTAAAAAATAAACGGAAGCAACTGTAAGCTAATCAACAATCCTCTATGTATGTAAAGTGAGAATAATTTTTTTGGTAAACAAATTAGGTGTTTGGGCAAGTAGATCGGGTTAAAAACAAAGAAATTTTTTTCACATCCAAAATAGAATCGATCTATTTGGGAAATATGAGGCCCACATAAACATAAGAGTTCTCATTTTTAGATACAACAAAATGAAAAGCTCTGAGGCACACATTGTTTCCACTGCAACCTCGTACTACAATGATCTCTTATGAAAAAAATAAACCCAAATAACAAAACAAGTTGCAGGCATAGGTTGAAGTGGCTAGCATTCAAAACTATAGTTTTTATCAGGGTTTGACCTTACCACCGGCCATAGACGATCTTAGTATACTTATCCTTGAGCCAACGAAATCCCTTTCTGAATGAGCCCTTAACCTTGCCCTCGACAATGTACACCTTGTAGCTTGCCACCCTCTTCTTCCTCTTCACTTCAGGATAGTTGATTCCCCAAAACTTGGAAGAAGAGGAAGATGAGGAATTGCTCTTAGACGCAGTGGTATTGTAACTAATGTTTTTGAAGTTATTCACCGAGCCATCCACGTAACCAAGAAGTTGACTATAGACATAGAAGGTATGCCCTGGTTGTTCTTTGAGTAAAATAAGGTTGAATCGCCCCCTCCATTATAGTCGTAGCCGTTAGATGCCCCTAGTCCACCTCATGAGGCCGAGATTTGTAATCCCAAAAATAATTACGCACCAAAATGACTCCATTAGCATTCGGAGCGAGAGAAATCACTAAAACAGGGTAATAGGCTCCATTCACTCTCCTTGACGAGTTAGGAGCTCACGTTATGAAGAAGCTTCAACTAAGATAGGGATATACATGACATGTCATAAGGCAAAGAGAAGATCTTTTCAATCAATTTCACAACCTGAGAAGGGTGTCTTAGTAGTGTTTCAGTATCTACCATCATCAAAGCACCAAGTCATCACCAGTTTTCTTCATGCCACCTCCATTAGGACATGGTATATATAATTTTTAAAAAAATTACAACCACGTGAGAAAGCTAGACCATTAACAAATTTTGATTTGACAGGAAAATATAATTTGGATTTCCTGGCCTAGTGGGAGTTGCTTAAATTAGAAAGATGTGATAGAAATGTGTCAAAATTAATTTAAAAAGACAGATACAAATCTTTCATTGGAAATCATAAAATTGAGATGGATTGGATGATAAGCGCATAAGTTACAATTCACACACCATCTATGATGAAAATCAATAATATTTTGTTCTACTTTTGTCATAACAGACAACAAGCATTACACGTCAATTTTTTCACATAGCACTGCCAAGTTGACAAGACGTTCAAAGACCGGTGGACGACTTCCTAAAATTTGGCCATGAAACAAGCAAAATATCTTTTCCATTCTGAGAGAATCGATGGAATCTGCACAACGAATTTTTAATCTCCTTGCATGCTATCGAGCAAGTAACCAATTGAACAATCAGATCACGATATTCAACACATATACCCACAAAAAAATCACCGCCCTTCTTTATTCTAAGAGACAGTGAATAAATTTTCATGCCAAAGTTCAATTAATACAAACCGAAAGGAAATGATTTCTCTTATTACAAAGTCAAGAATAGGCAATCAGATTGAAGATTATATACAGATCAAAAAATAGATAAACATTGTAGCTTAAAAAAATCTAAAGTAGAACAATAAGATCTTAGATATTATTATAGGAAAGGATATCTAAGATAATAAATATTTAAGACTTGTAGAAAAATATCTAAAATTTGGCAACCCTGAAAGTTATGACCGCGCGGAATTTGACACTTTCAAGCCAAGGCATCTTCAAAGGTGGATGCCTATTGGTGAATTATTGCTAAAGCTTTGGCTAATAAAATTAAACATATTATTTAAGAAATTATAATATTTGAATATACTAATTTTTTAGGTGGTCGTTTTATTTTGGATAATTTGGTGTTTCCACGAGAATCAACCAAATGGGCCCAACAAAGCTGTTTAAGATGCTCTCATCATCAAACTTGACTTAGGCAAAGCTTATGACTGCATCTGTTAGCCCTTTATCATCAACATGTTACAATGGTTAGGATTTGGCCCTAAGGTATGTGCTCATATTAGAATGTTATTTATGGATGCAAATGCTAGTTTAGCAATTAATGGTTCACTCGCCTCAATTTTCCTTGCAAAAATCCATTCGCCAAGGTTTCCCTCTTACACCATTCCTCTATGTTCTCGTTGTTGACGCTCTCGGGTACCTCTTGCACCATGCTCATACAAATAAGCTTAGATGGGGCATCTCCCTTCCTGGTTATGTCATGGCCCTCACCACACACTTTGTTGATGACAACATGTTTTTCATCCAAAATTTTGTCGAAGAGGTAAATAATAACTTGAATATTCTATACTACTATTGTGTAGTTTCGGGCTCCCAATTGGCCTTGTACAAAACTGAATTTTAGATTATATGTCCCAACCCCCATCCACCATGGATCCTGAAGAGTGGAAAGAGGTGAAGCACGACACAATTTCTAGATATTTGGGCATCCCATTTGGTATTAGAGTCTCTCTCAAAGACATGTGGACCGGGTTCCTCCACAAAATTAAACACAATTTTTTTCTTGGACCAATCGGTTCATGTTAATGGCTAGTTGGATATAGGTGGCAAATAAAATCCTCTAGGTGAGTCATGTCTACATCTCCTCTTATTGGCTACCTTCTTAAACCAACTACAATCAACTAACTCAGCTCATTCACAATTACCTATGGATCAAATGGGATAATAAAAAGAATTCCAACCACATCTTGGTTTCATCGTATCCTTCCTAAGGACAAAGGTGGTTTGGGTATCATTGATTCCTATACACAAGGGATTTTCCTAACTGCTAAGTGGATTGTGAGGGCTTTGGCGGGGAACACTCCTTGGAGTCACCTTGTTTGTTTTTGTGTGCAAAATTGTACTCTACGATGGCCGCTCATTGAATGTAGTTCATTGGAATGATAAAATCTTGTTGTCTCTCTTTTTCAAGACCCATGGATCAACCCCCTTCAATAGCATTTGGAAGGCTTGGCAACTTGTCTCACCAAAGTTGTCTGGTTTGATCAATCTCTTAGTCACAGACTCAACTTTTCCACTTCATCTATTTCGCGAACCGATTGATCCGGAGAATGGTAAACCTTTAGGTGTGATCCCTAGCTTCAAAAGTAAACACCTGTTCAAAAAGGGCATACAAGTGTTTCAATATCTATGGGATTTGTCAAGATTGATTGGAAATCATGGCAACAACTTAAGGTTGAATTCAACCTTAGCTACAAAGATAAATTTGTTGTGTTTGACCTCTAATGACTAGTCCCTCCAAATATCTCAATGTTTCTTTCCTCTTTTTGTCACTCCTTCATTGAGGATTGGAGATGGCCTAATGGTCGCAACATTCAAACCTTCCCTCTCAAGGTGATCTAAAACAACTTTTACTGTTATTCCACTTGCACATCGTCTAAACACCATTTGGAGCTGTAAGTTCACTCAAACTAAATGGGATAACATCAGCATTCAAATTTGGCAATCTAAAGAGGATTCCCAGTCCTAACTCACGACTTGGAAACTTCTACATGTCAAGCTCCTTATTAGAAACACCTCAAGTTCCTTTTCCTGCCCCCTCTTGTCCGTTTTGTGCAAAGGTTGAATCAATCCAACACTGTTTTTGGTTTTGTTTGCATGTTAAAATGATTTAGTCCTCCATTATGGTCTTATTGGTCCTCATCTCCCAAACTTCCCACTCTTGGAATGCCTCCTTTATCAACTCCTCTCTTGCTCATAACATGATAATTGGAACTTGTTACGTAATTATCAAACACATGAAACTTCCACTGCCAAGCTATTTTTTCCTACTTTGTGCCCCCTCCGGAGATCAAACTCCAAATATTATGCTCTAACTTGTCTCTCCATGTAATCAATTAACTATTTATTGCAATTACTTGAGCTTACAACTCAAAAGGGGCTACAAAGTGTTACAAGAAGAAATAATTAATTAGGTTTTGAACCTAGAACCTTTTAGATTTTCCCCATTTTATTTTGGCCTCGTTAAGCACAAATTGCACTCACATGAATAGTGCCATCGAGATTGAGGTTATAAAGTGGAGCGCATATAGTATATATTATTTGAGCGAAATAGTTTGAGCCTCGGAATAGGTTCGGGACATGTAGATATTTAATTTACACCTTTTATTTCCAAATCTCCATTCATGTTTATGTCGTATCTACCAAATTAAACACCATCCAATCAATGACCTTGAAGTCGTAAAAAAATAAAAAATCAAATCTTGAACGACATATAAAATCTACTTGTTGCTCATATGCCAAACCACTAGAGGGGTTCAATTATCGATGATTTTTCATGCATCAATTGTTTCCTACAATTGCTCCAAATTACAACTAAAAAGGGGGCTATAAAGTGCCACAATAAGTATGCATTGCATTTAGGTTTTGAACCTGGAACCCATTGGATTTTCACCATTTTTATCTTGGCCCCTTTAAGCGCAAATTAAAGATACATGAATAGTGCGAGTGAGGTCAAGACTATAAAGTGGAGCTCATAAAGGAGATATTGTTTGGGCAAGAAAATATGAGCCGTGGAATAGGTGCGAGATATCTTTGGTATTTAATTTCCACCTTTTATTTCAAACCTTCCATTCACTCCTTCATCTAATATAACAAATTAAATGGTGAAAATAAGATAAAATAAAAAATAAAAAGCCCATTTTATGGTGGCATCAAAATCTTCAACATTGTAAAATAATAAAATATAAAAATAACAAGCCCGTTTTATGACGGTGGTCATTGATGGACGATGCCATCAAGACTGTTGATGAGAGAAACCCTAATTGTTGCATTGATAGCTAGAGAGAAACCCTAATTGCAAATGTGCATGAAATCACAACCCTAGGATACCAACTCCACTCCACATATCCATGTCTCTTAAGTGTCCCATGAGTCACGCAAGTGAATTCCCCTTACATTTATGTGTGTTATAACTACCCAAAAAACATAAAGGTCAAAATTACATATATCGACTATTAGCATTAATAGTATTGATTGACCACTCCTTGCATTTTGAGATATATCCACAATATGTTGCCTCGATGACTTGCACACCCCACCCCCTTTCTCCTTCATATGATTGAAACAATGGCATGTGGTTATAGGAACACATATTTTTGCATTGATTTTACTCGATGACCTTAATGCCAAAAATAAAATTAAAAATAGAAAAGCCCAATTTATGACAAGTAATCATGCTATCATTGCCATACTGACCCTTGGCACATGCAAAGAATGGTCGTCCTTCATGTTAATCAAAGTATAAACAACACCCATGGATGAAGGACATGGGTGCCATTTTTTCCTTGGTGCGAGCAAGGAGCAAGTCCGTCAAAGTGTGGAGGATGTTGGATTTTAAATGTGTGGAGTCCATTCAAGCTCAACACAACACTGACAATTCTAGGTCCATCGGGGCTGACGGTTTGCTTTTACGTCGTTTTGTCGATTGTACAATTAAAGTATGGAGGAGGCTTAGGACCACCCAATACCATGTTCTCACATTCCTTCGTCCAGTGGGGAAAATATTTGTAAATTTTAATCGAGATGGTTGTTTGCATATCTCTTGCTTTCCTATAATTACTTGAGCTTAAAACTTAAAAAGGGTTACAAAGAGCTACAATAAGCAAGCATTGTGGTAGTGTTTCGAACTTGGAACCTTTTGGATCTCCCCCATTTTTATTTTGACCCCTTTAAGCAAAAATTGCACTTGATGTGAATAATGCAAATGAGTTAGAGACGATAGTGTGGATCACATATAGAATATATTATTTTGGTAGGAACAACCCGAGTCTTGGAATATGTGTGGGACATGCATGTATTTAATTCCCACCTTTTTATTTCCAACTTTCCATTCATGTCTCTAACAAATTAAACACTGTCAATTCGAAAGTCTTAATGTCATAAAATAATAAAATACAAAATAACAAACCCCATTTTATGTTGGTGGTCGTTGACAGGCGACACCATCAAGATTGTTGATGAGGGAAACCCTAATTGTTACGTTGATATCTAGAAAGAAACCCTAATCGCAAATGTGCATAAAATCGTTACCTTGGGATGCTAGGTCCACTCCACATATCCCCGTCTCTTAAATGTCAAGTGATTCACAAACGAATTCCCCTTACATGTACTTGTGTTAACTACGAAAAAATAAAAGATTTGAAATTGCAAACAACTATTGCCATTAGTAGTATTGATTGACCACTCCTTACATTCTGAGATATCTCTAAAATATGTTGCCTTAACGATTTACACACCGCACCTCCTTTCTCCTTCACACAATTGACACCGACACTTTGTTTTAGGAAAGCAAAATTTTCTTATTAGTTCCCTGTAATGTTTTCACTACTCTTGGAAATCTCCTCCTTCAAACGCCTTATCCACCCCCTCTTTCCCTCCTACTAATTCCTTCTCCCCACTTTAATTACTTCAATGCATCCCCTCCACATTTTCCCAGTACATTTCACACACTATTGCTAATTATTTACCCATCAAATTAAAAATGGGAAAAATAGTATAGGAAGAAAAACAAAACATCATTTCATGAACATTATTAGTATGAGGCGACAAATGTGTGTAACACTCTAAACTGCAAATACGTGTAAGATTCCAAAATATAAAGTAATGTGGGCCCGCACTACGGGAGGATTAAAGGTAAGGAAAGAGATAGATGTCATAATTAAAAGCATGTCCTCTCTTTCGATGAAATATTCAGAAAAAATTTTTGATAATGACATTGGGAAGTTTCGAGGCGAGGATATAATTATTGTGTGAATTTTATGAGATAAGAAAATACACGTTAAATCAATGGTGATTGGTGCCACTGCCCTCCCGTGCAGGCAAAAACGAAAACCAAAAGCTCTTTTACATGAAAAGGCATTAAATATACTTATGACTGACTATTCTCTTTTGTTTTTTTAGAGGGTAGGAATAATGAATTTCGTTCAATTTACTTTTTTTTTTTTTTTTTTTTTTTTTTTTTTAACAATTATTAGTTCATATGTGGGTAGTTTTTAGAGCGTGCACAATTTAGTTTAATTATGTATTTATATGAAATTGGAGGCTTTTATAAGTAATTTAATTAGGTTGGTATTTTCAGTTATTTTAAAATTATCATCATAAAATAAACATGTGCTAGTAAGGAGAATATATAAAATTTTAGTTTTGAGAATTCTCATTTTTAAAAGTTCTTTCTTCTTATTAATTATATAATATAGAAGTATTATAATTATTTGTTTGCATGGGAAAAAAATACAAGTTAATTTTTTTCCTTTTCTTTTGAAGCATATATTATTTTATTTCAAATTATGTTTTATTTAATAAATGTTTTAATTTAAGAATAATTATTGTTTTAAAAATTAAGTGATATTATTTTTCCCCGCATAATACTATTTTCAAACTTTTTCCACCTTCAAACTCGTTGAGATAAAACTTTAAAAAGAATATAAGTGATCAATAAGATAGATGGTGTTAAAAACCGATCCAACCTTAAAAGTGGATTGAAATAAAATGTTAAAATTATAATAAAGGAGACCAACCATTAAATATGGGCCATAAAAGTTATCTTATTTAGAAGTTTATTGACAAAATTAAAAACTAGCAATTGTACATGAAATGTACAATGGAAACGTCGAAGGAAATATTTTGAAGGAGTCAAATTGGAGTGAGAGAAACAATGGGAGAGGAAGAGGGGTGAAGAAGAAGGACTTAGAGGGTGGAGAAGTGCGAGCTCATTAACATTTGTGATGGAATCGTCATTCAAGACTCACCGAAAAAAGGGATAGGTGTTGGTCGTTGAGGAATTTGATTGGACAAGGGAAATTAACCACATGCATGGCCCACACCTTTTCCACGGCCGAGATTATTCCTCCCCAAGAAATATCCGGTGTATGAGCTCAACTTTATAGTTGAGATCTCGGTTGGACTAATTACATGAGTTGAAAGGGTCCAAAATTAAAAAATGGGGAATTTGAAAAGGTTGTTGGTTCAAAACCCAACCATGATGCTTGCTTCTTGTAGCACTTTGTAGCCCTTGTTTTCATAACATATGTTTAAATTTGATGGTGGATTACACAATATTCATTTTCTATATAAATCTATATGCAAAGTCATATTGATATGTGCAAGCATATATATAGTGGTTAAAATAAAATTAAAAAAACAAACATCAACATACCTTCCTTGCCATTCCTAAAACAACAACGTTTGAATTCATTAATGGCAACACCAAGATCCACAAAAGGAGACGAAAGTGGTAAAATAGGATTAGAGGATATAGTCGATTTGGAAAAAATTGAGTACTTTGGCCTCTCGAAATGCAACCCATTAAAAGGCACAAAATAATCAAAGTTGATCCTCGAGTTTTAGTTTCTTCTTTGGAAATCGCTTCCCAATGCTTTACTTGACTACGGAGCGTACGTCGTTGTAGGCATTGGAGTTGGAATGATTGTCAAGAAATGGATTTAGAAGAAAGTAAAAGGTACATTAAAACAAAAAGGTTAATAATTTGACTCTTTTTTACAGTTAAAAACGTCTAAACGAACGTCAAATTTAACCTATGCTTCGGGCCTGTTTTATGGGTCATTTGATTTTATGGCGTCATTTGGATGGCCATGTCGGATCAAGCGACAACTCTCCCTTTATATAGAATGGAATACGCCTTCGACGTAATAAAATAGAAATAAAAAGTAGTGTGGCCATTTTCAAGGTGTAATGAATTGTAAGATGACTAGTTAAATATGGATTAAAAAAATAATTTAAACTAGCACTTATACTAAAAGAAGGTGCAATGCTATGTTGATAGTAAACATATGAGTGTTTGTAGAGTCGGTGGAGTAATTCTAAGATGTATTGAAAAAGCATGTTTAATTTGGGTAGTTAGGCAGTAAATATACGTATCCCATAACCAATCGACCATTATGTTAGTGAGAGGGCCACCACCAGTGCGGCATTGCCACTATTGACATAAGGATCATACAATATATTACCGTGGGCAAGACCAACCAACTTAGGCGGGATTGATTTTTTTATTGAATGCAAATTGTTAGAGTTGTAGTAGTAATTCCAAGATGCATGGAGCCCATAACACCAACCATGTCCATCGTCGCCGCCTTCGACGAGTGTCGGCAACATTGTTTGAATTGAAGACGAAAAAGCGAGCGTTGTATGGGAGAGAAACACATCACACTTTAATATATTGTTTCCAATTATATTTTACTAAAATATTGATTTAATGTAAAATATCCTATCTTGATCCCAAAAAGATATAAAATATTTCACTAAGATATGACTCCATTCTATTTATTATTATCAATTTAAAATAATAGAAAGCCTTTTTCAACCTATCCGGCGTGAGAGTTTTACGGCCGGTGTGTGAAGGCTATTTTGTCGACATGACGACTTTTTTTTGAGGAGAGTTTCCTCGATTATATAGCCTATCAACTAAATATAAGATAATGTGATACATACCATCAAAATACTGAATTTTTAATGATTTTTGTAATTTATACTTTTTACAAGGTATGTATTGTCTAATGTAATTATTATTAAAACATATAATTGTATTTATTTCAAAATAAAATAAAAATTATATTAAACTTATATAATAACTTCATAAACATTTTGTATAGAGTTAAAGTTACACCCCAACAAATAATTTTTTTCAATAATATTTGTTTTGCATCTCAATTTCTTCTATAGAAATTAAGTACGAATTATTAGGGACATGGTCCCAACCTCATTCTTTATTATTGGTATTTTATAAAATTGAAATCTTGGTGGATGACTAGGCAACACCTTTTACATCATTAATTTATTGGTATCTCATGAGATTGAAATCTTGTTGGATGGCTCAACAACACCATTAAATGCGCGTTTGGACCACAACCCATTTAATATATTTAAAATATTTTGTTTAAGATATATTTTACTATTCCAAAATAATTTTCTTGCTACTACAAATCTAATATATATTTTAAATTATTTTAAAATATTAAAATCATCTTTATATCCTATTAAGTTTCCCCCCCCCCCACCCACACACATATATACTCCAATTCTTTCTTATTGAAATTTAATGGAATATAATATCCCAATTCTTTTCAAATGTCATTAGAGATTTATAATTAAACCCCACAATTATATACTTATTTATTTCTACATATATATATATTATAACCTCAATTTTTTCTTATTAAAATTCAATCAAATATAATATCCCAATTCTTTCCCCCAAAAAAATATATATGGGGTAGCAGAACTCGCCCCTTTTATTATTGAACCCCACAACTCAAAGAAATGTTGCACACAAATAACTGAACCAGGCTCATTTTACAATTCCAAAAGAACACTGACATCTTTACTCATATAATCGGAGTATCAAAACAATATATAATTCACAAATAAGTTTAATATTCCTCGAATTTGCAAACATAAGTAAAATAAATATGCAAACAAAATGCTCACATCATTGCCTCCATCATGTTATAATATTGTATACTAATTTTTCCTAGGAAAAAGTGAAAACAAATCATATAAAAGGACAACTAGAACAGCTTTGAAAAAACCCAAATATTCCAAAATTGAATGTTCTTTACCATGTAGTTAATATGCGCCTTTTCTATAAATATTCAATGAATCTTAAAATTGTTTATACGATTTTATTGTAATTTAAGATGATAACTCTGATAATTAATTTTTATGGGACAGATCAGTTTTTTATGGGATTAATTGTGTAGTATTTAACAGTGGAATCATTATTTTAATGATCCATGTAAGCTCACCAAAGGGGCAGGTGAACTGAACTTGTTTTAAATTCTAAAACACAGTACATCTTTTTATTTTTCAATGTAACTCCCTAGTTTTTAAGGCTGAGACTCGCATGGCATCACAAAGGAAAAAAAAATCTTTATTTGTTAAATCATATAAATACAAGCTTAAGATGTGACATGACTCATCTCACTATTTCTTCTGCACAAACTCAATTGCCTATTAAAGGAAAATGAAACATTTTTTTGCATTGCCACAATGCAATCAGTCCTATGAACCCAAATACAGCCCCTTCATTCAACTCTGATGAAATTTTCACAAAAACATCAGAAACCATAGCCATGAAAGGCTCTATTTATTGCTTGAAGTTCAGCAACTTTTGGTGGTTGAAACCACTTTGAAATGTGTGGTCTCAGAGATGGCATTGCTGAAACTTTAGGACCTGTTTATTGTTGAGAAAGCTACAACATTTGTGTTCTATCATAGTTCTGTTTTGGGTCTCGTGGACGTAGTTAAAATCATTTCATTTGTTAACGATCAAACTTATAATCGGGCTTTTCATCTTCTGTGTCCAAATCCACTCCCACCATGGCTAGTGCCAGATGCCCTTTGAGGGCCTTTAAGTTTTCCTTCTCATTGCCAACAGTAGTGTCTGCATTGACATTGAGCATTGTGAGATGGGCATGTTGTATAAGCCCCGTGTCCTCTTGGCCTTGGAGAATTCTCACAATTTGACTCATGCATGGCCTCCATGATTCCACAGGGTGAAGACAAACAGCTGCAGCCCTTATCATTCTGTCTACCTGCTTCAGCTGCTTTGCCTTAAGGCAGGATTTTAGCCGGGGATCCACCAACTTCTCTACCATTCCTCCATTAAGTAATGGCCTTCCCTGTTAACAAATCAAACACACCATTTATTAGATTTGTTGAATTTCCATAGGGTGAACAGTAACACATTGTTGTTGGTGGTAATATAAAGAAATGACACATCGAACTGCACCAAAAAAACAACATAACACGCCACTTATTTAACATCAAAAAGAAAAAATTAAATTAAGCTCACAAGGCAATGGTTAATCAGACAAACGAGGTCATAGAAGAGAACCAATCACTAGGAAACTATACTCGTACAAGTACTTCTGTAGATGTTAACCGAAGCCAAAACCAAGGGCTGAGAGATTTTACAGTACTAATTCTTCCTTCTGAAGGGCAGATAGAGTTGAGGCTCTCAAGTATTCACAGAACTTCCCAGCCCCAATGTAGTCTAAGCAATTTTGCAACTCTTTTCAGTCCAAGTATGAGACTCCACATCGCTTATAAAACTAAGAAAAAAGACCTTATTTGCTGGCCAAAAACCTCATTTGGAGTCTATTATCTTGGTATATGTTGAAGTCTCTTAATAGAATACAATGAAATTAAATATCATAATAATTTGGTAATTTGGCAGTGGAGATAGTTGTCATTTAGAGGATTGGCTTAGTGGTACATGGCTTCACTCTTTCAGGAGGAACCTGAATCCAAATCCCTCACTTAGGGAATATGTTTCATGCCTCCCCAGGTAAAATAGTGTAGATATTGACCAAAAAGAGATTGCTTAGCTTACCCAAAGAACCAAGTTCTCGTCAGCTCCTGGTCTCATTGTCTCAATTGGCTTCCGCCCTGTAAGTAGCTCTAGCAAAACCACCCCAAATGCATAGATATCTGTTTTCTCCGAGACCTTCCCATGCTGAAAATATTCTGGAGCCAGATACCTTTAATGCAATCACATATTGAATTAAAGACCTCTTTACATTTTACATTTAGATGATATTGAAATATTGATTTAATTGGAAGGTATGGAATCAGTGAATAAAATACTTTTGCTTTACCCAAAAGTTCCCTTCACTGTCTTGCACAGGAATGGCACTGAAGGTCCCATCGTCCATGTTGCCAGACCAAAATCACACAACTGCAACAGAATACATCACAACAAACATTTCATCAGGCTATTGTTCAAGGAAATGCAGGAACAAGAAACAAATGCAACAAATTATATTATATCTTATAGATTACTTTTTATAATTGATGTAGAAATAAATCTGATAGGTAATGTAGAGATAGATTTGATGATGATGTCAAACTGAAACTAAGACAAATTCCATGGATGGAGCTAGAGCTACAATTGCCATTATGCAGGTGATACCATGAATAAATCCTACAAGGAAGATGAAAATAAAATCATCCTGTTGATGGCTTATTTCTGGGATCACCATGTAAAGTTTTGAGCCATGCCCTTTACTATTTTCCTCAGTTAGGGCTTACAAATACCACGAAAACTTAACAAATTTAAAACATTCTGTTATTCTGTTATATTACCTTTGCTGTTTTCCTCCCAGATAGGAGTACATTGGAGGGCTTGATGTCCCTGTGCACCACACATTTGTGGGTTCCATGATGCAAATAATCCACAGCTTTTGCAATCCCTATGGCCACTCGAAGTCTGGCAGGCCACGACAGACAACGCTTACCTTTCTTCTCTCCAGTTAAACCCGAAAAATCATAACCATAACCCTGCCCATAAACTAAAAAGGAATGTTAATATGGTTTCCTATACCATACCATGAAGATGGTATTCGAGACTTCCCCAGAGATAAATTTGTAAACCAGAAAGAGTCCCTTGGGATGGATGCAGAAGCCCAGTAGAGGTACCACATGCCGATTTTTCAAGCTGCTGGCAATGTGCAGCTCTCTGCAGAATGCCTTGCCTGCTTCCTTGTCGTTCTTATCCAAATGCTTAACTGCAACTAATCTGCCAAGCATTAGCCTGCCTCTGTACACACAACTGTGTGCACCCCTCCCTAGTACTCCGTCTACAAAAATTTCGTAAACATTCTCATTAACAATCTCAATCTGTAGAAAAATCAGAAAATACAGAGCCTCCATAATCAATAATCTCAAGGGTTATTTAGGAATAAAAATCTATGGTGCCTCTTAAAAAAAGCGTTAAATAGGTATTCTTTAAATGGGTATACTACATTGCCCCCATAACCTTAATCTAGAGGAGAATTTTTTTAGATCACGGAAAAAGGGTAAATCAAGAATATAATTTTATTGCACCTAGAGAGAAATTGGGTTGGTCAGGGATAGCAGACATATTCTCCTAACCATTAATCTTAAAAAAATCAGACCAGTGCACAGTCTTCATAACCCATTAAGAAGAAGAAATTTTAATGTCCGGGAGGCTACCAAAGGGGACAGCAGAGCTTGCTAATTTTTTTCTGACATTCAGATCTCCTGTTGGTGAGTTTATAGTAAAATTCCAGAGAACAATTGCCAAAAAGTTACAAAGAACATTAGAAAAACTAAAAAAAATAAACTGACAGTCCATTTGCTGAAGAAAATAACCTTATGAATAAAAACTGCCTAAAGGGTTCTGAACACGGTAAGAGGAAAACAAATGTGGGTCACGAGAAAGAACATTTAAGACTCAAAATGTTGAAGAAAAGAAATATATTCATAATAGCTGCTTAATGAAACCTGAAAATGCATTAAAGACTTCAAACTTTGCAGTCCATATTTGTTGAATAAAATGAAATTTCTGGATTGAAACGTTTAAAAACTAAAAATAGAAAAGTAAAACATGGGTTAATCAAGAATAAGAACTTATAGTACCTTGAGAAAACCCTGAAGTGGCAGCATAGATCTGCTCAAACTCAAACCTCATCAAGCCCTCCACAGCAGGCAAAATTTGGCGCTCTAAGGACTGGATCCTTGCCCGCTCAAGCTCTGAAACCAAGAGACTGTCCCCATGATTATCATCCAGTCCCTTCTCCAAATTCAGCAGCAACACTGTTGT
Organism: Taxus wallichiana var. yunnanensis; assembly: GCA_018340775.1. Lineage (NCBI taxonomy): Eukaryota > Viridiplantae > Streptophyta > Pinopsida > Cupressales > Taxaceae > Taxus > Taxus wallichiana. Next base: position 863,652,352 of record CM031238.1, read on the forward strand.
CCCTGGATTAGATGCCTCCCAATCCAGCTGAGACCCAAAGCTGAATCTAAATGAAGAATTCACAGAACAAAGATCCTCTGTGTTGTTCTCTGCATCACAAGGCCTATTATAACAACATCCTTTAGACCCACTACACCCTTTAGTACCATCTTCTGTATTAGCCCCCAGAAGCCAAGTCTTGTTATTATTGCTTTCGATCTTCCCAAGAAAATTTTCTCCGACATTCTTAAAACACATTCCCGTTCTCCATCTCTGCTTCTTCTTTCTGTAGAGATTTTTCATGGTTGTATCACAGCCCGCATCAACCTTGTTTGTCAGGTCTGTTTGAATGACCCCATTACTATTAGGAGGATTTTTTTGAGCTGCTTCTTTTTCTTCATCGATTCTCTCGCTACTGATTATGCACCCCATGAAAAGAAATAATTTAAGGTATCAAGTACCTAGGCGGATCATTAGGGCCTCATCAGATCAGTGGGGCTTTGAAGAAAGCAAAAGGGTAAGCTGAAAAAGCTATGTGGACTCTGTCACTATGTTTAAACTTATAATACCTTTCTTTTGCTTACCAACAAGTGCTTCTAGCTAGCTGAAACATTAAAAGGCAGCTGTTTCAGATAATGTAGGTGATCCAAACTCAACTTATTTCTAGACAGAAATTTGATTGGCATTGATACACAGCTTTTTTATGAGCTGAGTATTTTTCATCTATTTTTTGAAGTGGGTCCTTGCTAACAAGGTGCATGTTTCCGAATTCACAATTGGGTACCTTAGAAATCAAGCTCCAGATCGAACTAAAATAGTGTTAAGTGAGAAACGCGATGCATGCATGCGCACAGAATTAAAAAAACAAATGCAGGTTAATGTTTAAACTAATAACCGTCGGTACATAAGCTTGACCAGAAAAATTGGAAATCCTTTTCTGATGATGTAATTACGTGATGAAATAAATCTATAGGATCACCAACCATGGCTTAACATGTGTGCACAGAGAAACTAATGTAGTTCATCAGTAAGGTTTTTACTATCCAAACAAGCTACATCTACATTATTTTATTTAAATGTCAGTTATTTTATTATTTCTTCCTATTTTCGCAAAATGAGTGTTTTATTGTTCCCCACATGCGGATGATGTGTCGTTAACCTGTTTTAAAAATATATGGGTTATTTTTTATTTGTTTATTTATTTTATTTTTACTTGGATATTAGTGTTTTATTTATTTATTGTTTTGGAGCGAGGAATGAGGACGGTGGGCAGTTAACCTACTTTTGTTAGGAAGAGGGTTTTGATTGGAAGCTATTTATTTAGATGTGGAGTGTGTACTATCTCTACAACTTTTAAGAGAGTGGTGTTGTAGGTAATGTAGGTAAATTATTTTTTTTTGGGTTTTTTGTTTTAAGTATTTTTGTTTAGGTTAGAGTTTATTATGCTGAAGGTGTTCTTTAAATGAGAATAAGCGGGGGTAGAGCGAGCACATTCTGACATAATGACAGTGCCAAATATAATCTTGACTATTCATAATGCCAATAATATCAACGTTTTGTGCATAATTTATGTTGTCTATGTGTGTTTTTTTAATTTGTTGGCCCTGTCGGAGAGCAATCCACCTCAATATTCAACGGCTCTAGTATTCTCTTCACATTTTGCAGCTTTGAAAACACGAAAGCAGAGAAGGCTTCAAAAATGCAAGAGGGTAGTCGTCCAAGTTCTCTGCTTCGAGGAGCTCAGAGTCTGCAGCGTAATGCAGAGCGGAAGTATAAACCAATGCGGAATCGATCTGATGAACAAGGTTTTTTTGAGTGGGATGGGTATGAATCGGTTCAGGTGGAAAATAGAGAGCTCAAGTTTGAATTTTGTTGGATGAGAGTGACAATGTCGGATCGCATGAATCAAATCACGGTGAGACCCAGATACCCAAATAATTTTCTCCACTCGCTCTCCAAAGATCTAATCAAATGTCAGTCGTTCTTCCGGGAGGGCATTCAGATTATTCTCTTTTCCAAGACCTCTCAACATCATCGTCGTCATCGTGGTGATGAAAATATAATGGGAACTACGTTTTCAAATTCCAGCAATCTCTCATTAAAGGGAGATTAATACAAACTGAAATCCATATCCAAACTAGGCCGCATGAAGCTGTCTCTCTGTTTTCACTTTTTGTGTATATGTCCGAGGAAAGAGTGTAATAAGTTTTTGTAATAAGAGGTTATTATCTCCATATAATAAATAGTTAAATCCATTCCGATTTTTGCTACATCCCCCATTCCTTGAGAACAACAATTCACTATCAAATTTTAAATGAATCAATTCGTTTGTTTTAGTATTAAGGCTCTATGATTATTGACACACAATAAAAATAGCTAAACTTTTATTCCTCATTTTCTACATTTGACATTTTGTCAAATATATTTCGTGCTTATGTTGGTTTTATTATAATTTGCTAATATTTGGATTGACCAATGAATGGGGAAGATTTAACTGTCGTGCATGCGTTGAAATTTGAAGTTGAAAAATGGTCCACGCGAACTCACAAGTTTGACAACACAGAGAAAAGCGGAGATAGCAGAAAGAGTATGGACATGTTATGCCAAGCGTGCTCGATTCTGACACATGTCAGAAAAAGAAGGGTGCAAATTAAATTGTTGGTACATGCGTTGAATACAGAGGTTTTTGTAGCGTCCACCTAGAAACAATTCTGATGGAAATTCCAAAAGAATTGAAGGCAGTTGATGGAAACGATGTTTGGCATTTTTTTGCATCTTTGTTTCATTGAATACCCTATTTTTTTAATATCCCGTGAAGTGAGAGGAAGATCGTGCTGCCTGTAATGAAAATGATTCTTGAAGTTCTGAACATGTCGTGAAAGGAACATATCGCTAACGATACAGAGTGGAGGAGGAACATATCACACTGTGTAGATAACTGCAAATAATATGAAGTGGGAAACCACTTGATATAATTCATGCCTAGAATGTTTTCTCTCGTCCTCTATTATCTTTGTAAGCTCGTGTCTAATTAACATTATTTTTCTTTTGGTGGCCAACATTTCTTTGTTAGATGCCCAGAGTTATATGTTGGATTTTACCCAATTTCAATTTCAACATCTAAGGTGTCTCGCTGTATATTAATTAACTTAGATGCAATATTTTATTCAATTTCAACGCCCAACATGTTTGAGGTGCAGATGGATTTGGTAATATTTGGGTTATTCTTTGGTCACGAGGTTGAAACCCAAGAGTGATATTTAAGGTAAAGGAAAAGTGATATTTACCGTAACTGGAAAGTGATATTTGTTAATGGAAAAAATCTTCTTGTTGCTTTTCAAGGGGGTCTCCGAAGTCAATTTTGCATCTCGCTTGGCAATGACCTTAAAAATAATCATTACCTTTACCTTTTATTATGTTATAATTAGAATTGTCTAATTTTAAGGGAAAATATGGAGTTATAGTTGTGTTTTACTAGGAGGGGGTCTTGCTTATTAAACATCACTACGTCATGGATTTCTATTGGTTCTAAGCAATCCATATATGAAATCCTCACCGGAGCCTTACGTTGATACTTAGCTATCCTCATATGAAGTCCTTCTCACAACCTAACATTGATTCTTAGCGATCCTTGTAACCATCCTTCCTCACTTAACCATACATTTTTTTCTTTGCAATCTTGCAATTACAATCTTCCCAACTACATGATTTTCATCTTTTCCCTCTAAGAATGTGCTTGGTTATCATTGTGAACTTCAACATTATTATTACTATGATTTATTTGTGAGCGGCGATAGCTCTAGTAATTTCGCCTCACATTCGACAATTGTCATCATTGCCCATGTTATTGTATCATGATTAGTAATTTCTCTTTGTAGCCAGTTTTAGTTTAGAGTCATGTCGATTTCGGATCGTTCATCAATATTACCATTAATATTGTTGGACACTGTGAGTGATTGTTGTTTTAAAATCCTCATAATTCCACATTTTAATTTTTATCATCAATTTATATTCATTTGTAACAAAATTTGGTTTGTAAGTTGTCTTAGTTTTGAATCCACTGTATCATTGTCAATAAATTAGTGAGGCCTATTATTTTATTGGGGAGATCTAGTCCCCCGACTTTCCTGTTGAATTGGGATATTGTTGCAATAAATAGGGCGGATGGACTTCTCAATATTAGGATAACAATAAAGTGCTCAGTGATCACAACTAGCATTTCAAAACAAGTTGATGACCATGTGGTTGCCCCAGACTTGTAGCTAGGTTAAATTTGTCACACACATATGCGTACCTAACAAGTTTTAGGTGTGAGTAAATAATCAATTTTTTATTTTTTATTTTATTTTAATGTTGAAGCATTACAATTACGATTGAAGGCATACTCCAAATAATATAAAGGGGAGGGAAACCGTTTGGTTGTGACATCGGTCGTGTTGGACGTATTATCGCATCCTAAATTTGTAGCCCCCTATAGCCCAAGTCATAACCCCTACCTCAAAATATAGGCTCCATAAGGCCTTGACCTTAACCTTCCCAAACTGTCAAATGCTTCAACGACATACGGTTGCATGCTCACCCCTCCGCTCCACTAACACTGATTTTTCCCCCTTCCCTCGGCTTCTTCGCATTGTTTTCTCCACCTCGGGCCACGTTCTTCTCCATACAACCATGCAACATAAATGCCTGATCCATAAAACCTCCCATCCCAGAAGACGAAGATGTAATAATTTCTCGTGACCTCCTTTATTTCCATCATAAAACTACCCGCTATATAGAATGTCTCGCTATTTAAAATCCTACTACGAGTGGGAAACTCAACAATTTACCTTGCCTTTATATTGCACGCCATCCTCCAGGACTCATAATGAAATTTGATCGACAATTATAGCTTCTTTGTCTTTTATAATGGCACAAATTTGAAGTTTTTCGCAAAACTATAATTCTAGGGACTATAGGTTGTAGCTCATAATATCACTTAAATTTATGATGAAATTCAACATAACAAGTTGTGTAATTTCACCTCTTTGATGAAATTCAACCTAATAAGTTATTCCTTTTTTAGTTTTTTCTCCCGAAATTTTTTAATAAAACCCTAATTTCAAAAAATACAACATAAATCTCATAAAATCCTTAACATTTCCAGGTGAAGTTTAATGTAACAAAGCTATTGTATTTTTTTGCAATTTTTAAAAATGCAAATGCATATGGATGTGTATTAGCTTACTATTTTATTTTTATTTCGCATCGTTGATATTATTTATCTCCTCCTCATCCTCATTCATTCTTGATTTTGTAGTGGGACATACAAAGTTTATATGATTTGTGATATACAAAGTGTATGTGAAATCCAATGCAATTCAAAGTATGGCGATGCTGATAGAAAAAGATAGAGAGAAGATCTATTTATATATCCTTTTTGAGTGAGGATAAAATGTTGGATTTCAAATCCATGACGTCAAGATTTCAAAACTTGCACACAAGGGGTTTCCATGAATAAATTTAACCAGAAATAAACACAAGTTTGCAAGAATTTTTGAATAAGTAAAACGTAAAATCCTTGACCTTTATATGCATTTAAACCTCCATTTTTACAAATAAAGTAATGAAAATGTCTCCTCTCTATGTATTTCAACCTCTATCTTCACAATAACAATGTTTAAATACTCAAAAATGATCAAATCCTTAAAAATATTATCATAGTTAAATAATCGTAATTAGCCTTGCCCTCCTGCTCCACTACCATTGATTCTTTCCCTTTCCCATTGCTAGTTTGCGTTGTTTTTCCGCCACGATCCCAATGCAAATGGTGGCGTTGCATGTCCCATGCTAACGATTAATTTCCCCTCTATAATAAAAATCCTCAACAAACCACACATGTACTTCTTTTTAGTGATTGTTGAATGACGATGTCATCACTATTGTTGATGAGTAGAACTTTGCATGAGGTCACCAACTTTAGGTTCTACTTCCCCTCCACATCTTCCTATCAATATTTATGCAACGACTAAAAAACAAACATATTTTCACTTCCGAATAAAAATTCTACCACTCTTTACATTGACAAATATTTCTTTGCATTTTTGTGCATTATGCTAAGACAACAACCCATGTCTCCTCAAATGATTGACATAAATGTCATGTCATTTTTGTATGGTTCAATTTCACATTGTTTCTCATTTCCGTTTCGGAAACCTCGCACTTCTCCATGCTCGGCCCCTTCTTCTTTGTCATCTTCCTCTACCATTGTTTCTCTCCCTCCAATATGAATCCTCTATAAGATCCCCTTCAAGATTTCCATTGTACATTTTTCACGATTTATCTGGTTATAAAAAAGTGCACTACAAAAAGGGTATTTAAGAATAATAGGAAAAGAAGTATGTTAGAGAATACAATATATAAAGAACTATAAAAATCCATCAAAAACAAATATGTATGCCCATTGTAGGAAGAATCCACTCGTATACAAAAACAAGATTATATATAAGAATTGCTATAAGAACAATCAATTGAGTACAAATACAAAACAAGTTACAATATTATCTCATATATTTCAATAGTCCTTGAGTTTGTAATGGCAATATTGTCCCATTTTCATTCCTTTGACTGGGTTGGAGCTAAATGATTTGAATATTAATTTGCTCCAACGGAAATGCTACCTCTTTATTCTTTTTTGACAATACTTGTATTTGAGAGGATAAAGACTCAATTTGAAAAAAAGATGCTAGAGTAAAGCATTGAAATTATAACTACTTGATGAAAATTATATAGCTTGAAAACAACTGCTAGATATCTAATTATAACATATCCGATGAGAATCAACAATCACATTATTTTCAATGCCCATTCCAAATAAAGTCTCTTTGTAGTTCAAATGGTGCTCAAATACTACATGGAGATTTATAAAAATAGTTGACGATTGACTTTTAACATAAGTGTAATTTCAAAATAAGAGCTTCAAATTTTCACTTTCCGATAAAAAGGGCAATTGTTACACTAAATAATCATACATTTCGAGAGAAACTTGTAATGTCAAATTTTCCATGTTAATACTTGTGCATTTGAATCAACGTTAGATTTCCAAATTTGAGCAATTAATTTAGCCCAACACTTATGGCTAAATTTACATTTCCATTTAATATTCGGTTGAGTGTTAAAGACATATTGGGAAGGAGGTGAATTTAGATTTTGCTTCAAGGGAATGAATGAAAAGGGATGGAAGGACAACCAATGCCAAAATTTGAAAAAGTTACACTCACTTGGAGTGCATAATTTAATTGTTAACTCAATGGGAACTAGGGATTGCACAAAAATCAAGAACCGTTTAAATTTATTGATAAAGCAAAATTTATCTTCAAAGTGACTTGCCATGGTAACCAATGTAGGGTAGTGAAATCTCGGATATCTCGAACTATCGGATGCCTTTTTTGAACAAATAATAAGCTTTATTTTTTATTTATGTATTTATTTATTTGATTTCGATAATGTAATGATTTTGATAAAGTGTGATATTTTCATTGTTTATTACCTTATCCTAATTGGAGTGAAAATTTAATGTTATTCTAGGTGACTTTGACACTCTAATGATTTCCCTATATAACTTTGAGAGCATTGTGCCTTAAGGTTTATTGTACCTTTGATGTAACTTTAAAAGTATTGAGCCTAATATAAATTTTATAGTATGATATGTGAATTTTACCATGCACTACATCATAATATGATTTTAAGAATGTTGAACTCCAATTTAATGTTTATTCATGACGTGACATTTATAATATATTAGGTGACTTTGACCTTATAGTAACTTGATTGAGCGAAGTAAAGCAGATCTAGATAAAACACACTAGTTCTTGGGATAACATGAGGAAATAATTGTTGACTTTTTGTTGATCTTTTTAGTCGAGTTTTGTTGACTAATGGTGTTGGTTTTGGAGTGATGACCATTGTTCCTCGCTTTTTTTTTGGTCTACTACTTTGGTGGAGGACGGCTTGGTTGGGTCTTTGATTGGTTATAGACCTTGTTGTTTGTTTGTTTTAGTTTGAGTTGTAAAGATTATTTCTTTTGGTTGATGTAAAAGGTTATAGGAACCTTTCAAAGACTTACCTATTGAGCCATTCAAAATAGACTTAATAAGATTTAGAATATTACACTCCAATGTAGTGTACAATATTATATGCAATTTGAGCAATACACGTGAGAATGTTATACTTGATTACATTATCTAAAAAAATGATACATCTAATTTTAAAATATCAATATAATATATAATATCAATTTAAAATACTTAAAATAGCTTTAATAATTTAGTATTTAAATATATTCAATATTATTATTTATTCTAAATATTTAAGAGTAAATGTGTCTTAAAGAAATTTTGTTACTTTAATATGTATTAAGTCACATATTCAAATCACAAAGTTAACTCTCATTGAGAATAAAATTAAAAATAAAATAAGGCCCCACATTTGGTTTGTTTTTCACTAGGTTGTGGTTGATATGGATAGAAAGGTCATAATAAGTAAATAGTTTATGTTGAGTATTATTGATATATTAGTTTCTTCTCCATGAGCTCACATATTTATATTTGGTGGCAACAAACATACCACGTTAGGGTCCTCCATTGAATTACTATGTTTTAATTATAAATATTTATGGATTATTGTAGATATCTTTAATTCATATTGTCGAACTTGAAAAATGTTATTGGTAGGAGGCCACTTTACTTTGTAGTAGTATTCTTATTGACATAAAATAATGGCATACTAGTAATCTCATTAACAAGGCATAACATATATGTTGATAGATAGGTGGACAATTAAGATGGTTTACTATATGTTAATGGGAAATACAAATGTTTTATATAGGTCGTTATGGGATAAAATAACATAGAAAACAATTGGATTGTAGTTAGCTAAAAACCAAAATGGGAAAAAGGCTACAAACATGTCATAAAATATATTTTTCAGATTATATTTGTGTTTGACTTGCATTTGGGTCCTTTTTAACCGTTGGTCCTTTTGTTACTCTTATTTATTTCCACTTCATATGGTATGTGTCGGCTTTTGCATGCCACTATGTTCTAATTCTAAAGTAAGAAATTCATACATATACAAGTTTGTTAGGAGGTATAATGCATTTGGCCATTATTTATCAATTATCAAACAAGCTATCTTAGAATATTTCAAGAGTAGGAAATTCCAAGGGAAATGAATATTGTTCAAGCATTTTATTTTTGCATACAAGGGTTATAATTGAATCACATCTATTCAATAGCCCGCTATTTGTGTTAAGGCACGAGGAAAAAGTTAGGATAAAGGAGCTAGATTTACATACACCATTGCACATGCACTAGGATAAGCTGCATGGAGTTTTAAATATAGTGCAATGTTTGATCTAAATCATAAGAGGTGACCACCGAGGTTAGATTAACTCAAGTATATAGTCTTGTTTTTGTTCTAATATCTATTTAAGTGTTGATGCATGAAGCTAAGGTTTGCAATTACATGTGCAAGTGCGAGTGCCATGAGACTTTTGAACATACACATAGGTGGTGTAGAAAAAGATGAAGTATCACGGGAAAAACAAGGAACACATAGTCAATAGGGACAAATTTGCTAGATAAGGACCAACCTTCAAACAATTTGGTTTGAAACTGATTATTTGGTCCAAAAGGGCACATAACACATGTACATTTTGAGAGCTATATTGAGCCCAAATTAGTTGATAAAACATCCTTATTTTATTTGAATAATTTAAGTGGTCATTCTAACCCTAATTTCCATTTCGCTTGTTTGATTAGATGGATGTCAATTTATATCCTAGTTTCTAAATTTATATATTAGTGTACTGTTAACTATCAGAGAAGCACCACATATTTTTTGGTTCTAAGAATGTACAAGTGAATGATGCGAGACATGAATTGTTCCGAGATAAAACAAAACAAGCATACAAGATTGTAAATTATGAAAATACAAGAGAGATAATTACAATAACGTAGAAATAGCTCCCACTCAACGCAATCAAATAGAATAATGTAAGATATGTACATATAAGAGGTGAATGTGTAACCTCCTCCTAGAATCATGGCAATCTCCACCTAGAGTAGTGGTAACCAACACCTAGAATAGTGTAGTCAAGTGTACACCTAAGAAAACATATCCCATAAGTGCAGGGAAACTCTAAGTGGGGTGGAATATCTCGAGTAGGATAATACAAATAAAGTGAGGAAAATAAATCCTACACTGACACCACACATAAGCATAGCTTAGGTGGGTAGTGAAAAAGAAAAGTGGGTAATGAAAACAATGACTAATGAGGTACCTACATACAATGTAATCTCTCATAAGATAGAGTAAAAGGAGAAAACCCAATAGGAAAAAATCCCTCCCAAAAGAGAGACATGAAGAAGTGAAGAGGCTAGAAGCCCCCCTGAAGATGATGAAGTTTCTGCGTTGGAAATTAGGACACTGAGAGGGGGGACGGATCGTGTAAATTCAACAATTGAAGAATAATTCAAACCAATTCAATTTGTTTCAACTTGTTAAGAAGAAACAACTCCATAATTCACATGCAATCAACAAGCAAAACACATAGGAAGACATAATTTTTAGTGGGAAACCCAAGATGGGAGAAAACCCATTGAACCAATGCACTATGTTGGACTAATTGTCCAATGGAATATTACAAAGGTTACAAGTTTTTGAGCACCCACTCAACATGAAGCACTAACTTCAATATGTGATCAAACACCTACTTGACTCTTCTACAAGCTGCAACTTGCATGAAAGCACCCACTTTCAGATTTGCTAAGCTCCTACTTAGACTTAACTCCAAATTTTGATCACTCACTTGACATGGTTGCTAAAACAACAGATAGTGATCCTAAATTAGCTCATACACCTTCATACAACACTCAATAGTTTCAATAAATTATTAGATCTTTCACCTTTTCAACCTTACTTCAACAAAATTTTCATACACAAAAATGAACTTTTTATAAACAAGAGCTAATATTGAACATGACCTTTTCCCTTCAACTCCAATGAATTTTCAACTATTTCACTTTACCATATGTATACACTAAATCACACACTTTGGGTACATTTCTAGGTCCTAGTCACATACTAATATTCATATGATTCCTAAGTGAGAAAACTAGCAATTGACATCTATCTTTGGCCTTTTGTTTGTGTTTCATGTCTTCTTTCTGGTCTCTTACACCCCACTTCCCAATTGATACTTTATTATTTCATCTTTTATCACTCGAACACAAATTTCCAACAAGGATGCCAACGCTGTGTGCCTTCATCCCCTTTGGGTATTCTCGACCTCTTTGTATTTTGCTTACATCTTTTGGGCCTCTTTCATCTTTTGGGCATCTTGTTTTCTTATAGTCAACCTTTTTAGTTGTTAATTGTGAAATTCAAGAAAGGGAATCATATAAATATAAAGCTATGTGACCATTATGAAGGACTAAGCTATAAACATCTATTATCTTTGTCACCTAAGGTTGCATCCAAAGGCATTCTAAGAGCATCAAGGAATCCATCTAACACTCACTCAAGGGATAAGGGACTGCATTTTATACATACATGCATAGGAGGGGAAGTTCATTTTTCCATCCAAACATCTATTTACATTGTTACATCTAGTTATAACTCGCTATTAAGTGTATATTACACAAGAGCTACCTAGGAAACGATTTCACACACACACACAAGAACTACACAAAGTCTGAAATGTAGTGCAATGCTCGATCATAAGTTCACTCTGTTGGGTGACCGTCGTGGTTAGTTAAAATCCCCATTTGCATAGTTTTTTTTTAGGATTTGATGTGTTTTGGGGTTTCGTGAGGTTGTCTCTCTCTTTGCAGTTAAAGGAAAATTCTCGGGCATAGTGTGACACCTAGGCAAAAACAACGAAAGCTAGTGACCAATTTACGACACAGAGAAATCAAATCCCGAGCTCTTACACGGTCATAGGTGCCTAGGTTTGGTCTCTTACGCCTAAGCACCCTTGCCCCTTCCCAAATTCTAGTCCCGACATATATAACATCTCCATAATATACTGCACATAGTTGCGACAATTTTCTCCTCATGTCTATCAGTTTTCAAATCCGACACACTTTGGGATCAATTGTGACATCATCTAAGTCTTCTATTCCATCTCTTGCACTTAGGATTTTAATTTCATTTAGCTTATTTCTTGTGTCATATCTATGTTATAATGTTTTAGTTATTACATGTTACTCGAAATATCTAGGGTTTTACAAATTCCATATTTGTTAAAATCATTTGGTGAACCCACATTGGAACACTCTTATTTTTTTATCCTTCCACCATGAGTATCTCCCTCAATGCCTTCTTGTAGTCCAATCCTGAGTGTGCCAATCAAATTCAATATGTTTTATCTACTACTTATCTTCATCCTAATACTTCTCCTGACTATGTGTATCATAGATTCACTACAACATTATCATTTAATGAAGAGCATATTACTTTTACATCTGATGAAATTGCTTCTCAATCTCTTTTAGATAATGAATCCCCCCTTTATATTCAAGTTTGTATCAATAACATAAGGGTTAAATGAGCTTTAGTCGATAATGGATCCGAGATTAACATTTGTAATCTCACATTCCTTAAACAACTTGGCCTCTCTAAAGCCTCCTTAACTCCATCATCTATTTGCATTCGCGACTTTGATAATATGCTTAAACAATTCTTAGGTACAATCACGCTTCCCATTTGTTAGGCCATGCACTTTTTCCATCCCATTCCATGTCATGCCTAACAATCTTAATTATAATATTCTTCTTAGACGGCCTTGGATCCATGCCATGCATGGTCCCTTCAACCCTTCATGCGCGTATTAAATTTTTATACCAAGATGTGGTCTATGAAGCCTTAGCATATCCCTCTCCATTTTCCTATTGCAACACTATCAATCATTCCACTGAATCCCCCACTTTGGCCACCCCTTCTTCCAATTTCAAAAAGTATGGTCTTGGGTATCGGTATCTGCTTCGCTATGGTTTCAATGGCACTAGATTAGGAAAATATGAAAAAGGAGTCAAAGAACCTCTTTCCATTCGACACAATCCACCAAACTCGGCCTCAAATATCACCCTAAGCTCGCTCCTTTTATTCCTTCCACATCTCCTCTTGAGGTTTACACTATTTCACATATTCACCATCACAAAAAGAAATTTCCATTTTCTCTCAATGCTACAACTTACTTTGGTAAATCTACTACTCCTAACACATTGCCACATTCACCACCATGGCATGCTTTCTCTTCCATTCTCAGATAGATATACATCATACACTTGGGGGAATCATGCTCATTATCCCCCTTTTATAGCATTCTCGGTGTTTATCATTTCTACACATATGCTTCATGCTTCATAATTCTTATTTCTACGTAATCTTACACATCTTGATATACTTTGTATCAACACTACCCTATGATGCACTCTAGTGCCATGGTTCATAGTTGACTACTGAGGGTCCAAATCTGAAATGAACCTCACTTGAAATCACTACACACTTCACACTTCATACATTCATTTCATCCCTTTCTAGTAGCTCCAATTGTGCATTATACCCACTACACACTCTACACATTCATGATACATGTTCCTTGCATCTACTTTTACACGCTGCACTCATTACCCTATGACGCACTCTCGTGCTAAGGTTAACACTTGACTATTTTGGGCATACTACATTCATGAACCTCACATCTCTACGCACTTCACACTTTAGGAATTCATGACATCTCTTTATAGTAGCTCTATTATGCATCATACACACCGCACACTCTACGTATTCACTGATATATCTTTATGACATCTACATTTCAACGCTGCACTCTTTTCCCTATGATGAAATCTAGTTCCACGGTTCGTACTCAACTGTTGAGGGTATAAATCTGAAATGAATATGACCTCATTCACATTCTCTAAGCTCTATGCTTCATTGATTTATCTTTCTAGCACACAATTCAAACCATTTCCGATGACACACTCTTGTTTTATGGTTCATTATTGATTGTCGAGGGGTATTTTATAAATGAACCTCATCTCATGCATACAAATCCACTCGGGGGGCACATGCTGCTCCTATCACACTCACTTTTCATTCCATTCCATACACACTCATAACATACTACATACGTTGGTCGCACATACTCTTGTTTTCTTATGCTAGTTATATGCACACTTTTCTTATCATGCTAAACATGATACATTGTATGTCATTATATTTTCTCTATAGACATGTGTGTTCACTTGGTATTTAGTTGTTAATGTAGCCTTCCTACAAATCATTACATGCAACACAAATTTTTGGCATTGTACCTCTTACCAGTCCCACCAAGGGTCCTGGGGCATCTACATTGTTTCCATATCATAAGTGATATTGTTTTGTTTTATATTACGTCATATCCTTATTAGCACGCTCCTTCTTCAATATATACATGTCTTGATATACTTTCTATCTTTATAACTTGCTAATGGTGCTTCGTGTGTAACATTTGCTTTCAGAAACTATTTTACGCCATGTTTGGATGATAATGTTTTCCATTGTTTGTCATTGTATGCCATTTTTTGCGGGATTTTCCCTATTTATTGCTTGTCCATTGCTTGTATTCTTTTGGACGCTTTGGCCCTAATTGAATTGTGACATTGTGAGTGATGTACCATGTTTGAAACCCACTTTTTTTGGTTTACATTGTCTTCTTACTTGCTAGTTTACACATTGTCTTTTATATGCATATTTGTCTTGATTGCACTAACACATGTCCTAGCCACTTTGTTTGCATATGCCTTGGTTTCTACCATGCACATTCCCTTCCCCTGCGCAGGTCTTTAGTTTGATTTACATCAGGTCCTACTTTGGGCCGCATTCTCCTGAACATCACATGCACCCCAAATGAGGGGGCATACATTGGGTGAATCGGTCACCCCATACAATAGTTCATAGTTATAGTACAACATAGTTCAACACAAAATCAACATTGACTTAAATTTCAGAAATGGCCCAAATTCTGACTTAGGTCTCTAGTTTAGCACAGACGTTAGTGCCCAGATACATACATGAGCACCTAGGTTCCCCTAACCCTTCTTGGGTGCCTATGACTAGGGGCAGTTACAATTATTTTCTCAGATTGACACAATTCTCAGCAGTTTACAAAGCAGTTTGAATAACACAAACATAGTCCTCTAATAATCAGAATGCATTATATCATCTTTTTCTATTTTCCTTGGATAAAACTAGATCAAAATGGATCAAATACGAGAATAAAGCAGGATCACGCCATCTATAATGATGTATAAATCACCGGGAAGAAGTCAGGGATGGATAATAACACTAGACCTTTCTCCCCAACACTCTTTGTGTGGCATGAGATCACCCAAAACACTTGCACTTGGCATGAGATCTCCCAAAAAACTCATTTTTGGTGTGAGATTGCCCAAAAAACTTGTTCTTGGTGTGAGATCACCTAAAAAAACATTCTTCTACAACATTTTCAAGACACTTTCTATCCTTTTTCACTTGTCATGGATTAGGTGCACATGTTCCTTTTTTCATTTTTACATGCTCTTTTGTATTTTTTACATACTTGAAACAAATTTTTCATATACATGACTTCGACTACTCTTTTAATCTTCTTTTTATAGGTCTTTCCTTATAAGAAGAAAAAATCTCAAGCATAACATAAGCACAACAACTCCAATAGGTACAACATGGTACACACACTACAATTTTTCACCCCTAGGGTCATTTCCTCTTCGCTTAGCTTCCATGCTTCATTCTTATCACTCCACACTTTTTCTTGTCTCCTCGACATGCTTTTTCCATCGATCTACATGGTTATCAAGTACACATCTCTTATATAATTTATGTTATCAAGTATTCACTCAACATAAAGTGGGGGAAAATGTAGACACTAAATCACACACTTTGGGTACATTATAGGTTTTAGTCACATACTACTATTCATGTGGTTCCTAAGTGAGAAAAATAGAAATTGACATCCTGTCTTTGGACTTTTTGTGTGTTTCATGTCTTCTTTATAGTCTCTTACACTCCACTCCCCAATTGATAATTTATTGTTTCATATTTTATCACTCCGGAAACCAATGCCACCAAGACATCGCCGCTGTGTGCCCCCAATCTCTTTGTATCTTACACACATAGGAGGAGTAGTTCATTTTCCATCCACACATCTATTTATATTACTATGTATAACTATCGCTCGTTATCAAATGTTTCTTGCACAAGAGCTACCTAGGGCACGATTTCTACACACACACAAAAGAACTACATGGAGTCTGACATGTAGTGCAACACTTTATCGTAAGTTCACTCTGTCGAGTGACCGTTGGGGTCAGTCCAACTCCCCATTTACATATTTTTTTAGGATTTGATGTGTTTTGGGGTTTTATAGGTTGTCTCTCTCTTAGCAGGTTACAAGTGAATTCTACGGGCATAATATGACACATAAGTGATAAAAAACGAAGGCTAGCGGCCAATTTGTGACACAAGAGAAATCAACTCCCGAGCTCTTGCACGGTCGGAGGTGCCTAGAGTTTTTATGGTGCTTAGGTGCCCTCGTCCCTTGCTAAGAACCCTAGTCCTGACATAAACGATAGCTCCATAATTTACTAGTCATAGTTGCGACATTTTTCTCCTCATGTCTATTATTTTTCTAGTCCAACACACTTCAGGATCAATTATGAAATCAACTAAGTATTCTATTCCATCTCTTGCACTTAAGGTTTTAATTTCATTTAGCTTATTGCTTGTGTCATATCTATGTTATAACATTTTATTTATTGCATGTGACTCTAAAATATCTAGGGTTTTACAATTTCCATATTTATTAAATCCCCATACGTACAAAGAGATGAAAATAAATTCATTGGAAACTGCCATTATGCAATGATTATTTTTAAGTATGATTATAGGTATAGGTTCGACTTTTCATATCCTTATACCCAAATTATCCGAGGCAACTAATGACTAAATGTAACTCCATAACTCTCTAAATTCTTTGACACAAGTATCCTTTCTACCCCAACAAACTATTTTATAACTACCAAACTAATGATTTGTCTTATTCTTTGGCAAATGAGCAGGTCTGAGACACATGCAGGGTTAAGTGCTAGGTGTATTCATCATGTAGGAATGTTACAACAAGATCTAATATGCTCTAGAGATTCTTTATATCCTTCATACCTCACAATGTAGTCTTCAATCTTCATTAGAGCACCTAGAAGCACACTAAGTGCTAGAATTAGTCATCGCAGATTGAACCTTGAAGAAGGAGAGACTTATGAGCTCATATCAGGTTATATAGTCGGGAGCATTAGATATACATGAGGTATGCATCAAATAAAATACCTTGAAGCTTATCCAAACAAGGCACGAAGCCATTTATTCAAATTTCCTTCAATTTTTTCAACACACGGTCATGGAGGACTATATACCGGTCATGCGAAGCTTGGAAAGACACTGGAAGAATTATTCAAAATATTATCAGAGTTTGGACATAGGGTTTAAGGTTTTTAAATACTCTTCAACTGAAAATAGAAGGAAGATAACCATTATTCTTTTACATGAAACATACATTTGAGCATGACAAATATAGGGAGAAAATTCCAAGATTGAGAAATATCATATAGAAACCGAGTCATTTTTGACTTCAATGTTACATTTCAGGAACGATGATGATGATGTGTAACTTTATAGGTCTATAGCTTGCTTCAATCCATAGTTAATAGCTCAAACTTATAAGATCATCAACACACACACTCAAGCATACTTGTGAGTATCAAGAACCAATATTTAAGAATGAGTAGGTTTACTTATGTGAACCTTTGTCCATGACTACTAAGGTAAATTTATGATAATTTTCTATCCTTGTGTCACTTTCCATATCAAGAGAAATCACCAACTTAAGAAGTATGGTTGTAAAATCAAACATTTATGGGATTGTGTGTACTAGTTCTTAAGGCATTGAAGAACAATCTTGATTTGGAGACTCCTCACTAACATAGTTTCACACATATGACCAACAAATGCCACCAATACCTCAAAGGGGATCTCTATACCATCTCCAAATACTTGAAAACATGGGCTATGAAGTGGAATCCACAAATGCAACTCAGATTCTTAGTCTTCTTGACTAGACATACAATAAAATTTAAGATCAATAAGACTTTGACTTCAAACCTCTTCACAAGAGAATACCATGGGCTCCATCAAGTCACATTGAACCTTTAGTAAGTGTTCATAACCATTTCTCAGCTCAACATCAGGCTTATATGCAAAAACCCTCTTCAATCATCATGACTGGCTAGGCTTGATTGTCCTTTAGTGGTAAGAGAGGAAGGTTAATTGTGTTCACACAAAATATACAAGGTACTTGTTAGTGCAAAATCACAGCACCACGGATCGATCAGATTTCTAGTTTGATCATTCGAGCATCCGGTGTGATTGCACAACATTGAATCCTTTCTCCGAGTGTGGGACTGTCAAAGAAAACCTAATCTAATCTTGCGAGGAGACGGGGTAAGAAGATGCATAAAAATAAACCTAAGCTAACGAGAGGTGATGCACCGAGGAATGAAGAACACCTATCTTGCCAATAAACACGAGACCATTCAAATGTGATGCAAGATCATGCACTGAGATAACAAAATTTGCGGTGAAAGACCGGGAGGATGCAAATGAACACGAGAGAGGGTTGAGAATCATCCAGGACATGCATTACTTGCTCCAAAGATTGATCTGATACACTACAAAATGCCAAGAGGTAGAGTCACATTACAGTTTCAAATGGGAGGTTCGAACTCCACAAATTCACCTGATAAAGAGAAGAAGGGAGGAGCAAAACAGGAATGTTCGACCTTTAGAAAGAAGCCCCTCCTTACAATATATAGGAAGAATGAGAGAGGGAAGAGAGAGGAAAGTCAGATCTACCCCAACCACTTCTAGGTTGCATTTAACTCATCTCATTATGGCGAAGTGGTGAATCTGGCAAAATGGTGGGTATCTAGAGAAGCGGTGGGCTATGCATTGTATTAAAGCTGGTTGTTGAAATGTCACTTTTGTCTATTATTACGTGCCAGAGGTGTTTCTCAATTTTCTCACTCCAAACTGAACCAAAATGCAATATTGACCCCGAGAATCGTGTAGAGAATTTCACCAGCTTTCCATTGATATAAAGAACGTGAAAATCTGAGCTCTGGATCGAAAGATATGGCGATTTGAAGATTTAGGGCAAAAAGCAGGCCAAAAGCGGATCGCGGGAAAATATTTGAATTTTTTTCCAGCTTGGATGACACTGCCACTTGGATGACACGTGTCGGGCTCTGATTCATCCACGGGTTCATCCTCTGAAAATTCCTTTCAGGCCTTTAAACTTGGACACGTGGCACTATTTTATTGGTTCGGGCACGAGGGCGCACTTAGCTGACTTTAAAATTTTGACACGTGGCACGTTTTGATTCGTTGGCGGCTCTTTCGGCTTTCGCTCTTCCCTCGCACGTACCTTTGGCCGGATGTCCCAAACTGTATGCAGGACAAATTCTCGAACCACTTTGATTCGGGCTTCCTTGTCCCTCTTTGCGGTGAAGACACGTGGCGAGATTTGATTCGCTCTCGGCTCCTTCGGCTTTTCGCGTCCCTCGCGTACCTTTTGGCCCGGATGTCCCAATGAAAGTCAGGACTGTTTCTCCAAACCCCCGTTTCGGTCTTCCGTCCTCGCGTACTTTTGTCCCAGCTGTGATGACACGTGGACAAGACTTCATTTGCCCGAAATGGCTTTCGGCTGGCCACTTAAAGTCCCGGCTTAAAAGCATCGCGTCAGTCGCGTACTTTTCCCGGATGTCCCAGCTCCTCTGATCCACGGACAAAAATTTTCTTCATTTCACCGCGATTCGGCTTCGCGTCCCCCGCGTCCTTTTGCCCAATGTCCCGAGTGCAAAACTTGGCGATTTTTTTGCACCTTCATTTTCGGCCGTTCGCCCTTTCGAGCGTCCCGTCCTTTGGCGTCGTAGGACTTAGTCGATTTGCTGCTCATTTTGGCTCGGCCAGCTTTTCGGCATTTTTTCACATTTTCCCGACTTTGTTGTCCCAGCGGGAGAGTTAGAAAGGACTTAGGGGACCAAAAACATGATTTTCTGCCTTGAATTTTTGCTCGGGACTTTGTGAATAATCGATGCATGTTATCAAAATTACCAGGGGGTGAATTTTGGATAACAATTTGGTGACTTCAGTGGGGTCATCTGCACTCTTGGATAGAAGATCGGTGGCACTGAAGCGATCCATTGGGCATGGAGTCATCAAATATTACTGTTTAACACGAAAGTGACTTAGATGTCGAGGAAGATGGAACTATCTTCGATGGAAAGCAGCAGGACTAGCTGTAAAATCTCAACATGGAGCAAAAAACTGTGCCCAAAGCACTTAGGGAAAACAAAACCTAACTCTACTGTGAAACAAATGTGCATACGCACTTAGAGGAATTGAAATCTAGGCTAATAACAAAAGGGTAAACCTTTTATTTTCGATAGTGATGTTTAAGATAGATTCCAGTTAACCGGAATGGGAGTTCTTCTCCATCAATGTAGACAATTGGAAGGCATTACTATCCTTACATCCCGTGACCATGTATGGGCCACTCAAATGGCATCAAATTTTGAATGCCTTCCGGTTTTTTGCTCTATCCACATCCCATTTCAACACTAGATCTCCCGACTCGGAAGGATCTATCCTTGGCCTTCTATCAAAGGTCTTCTTGATCAAAGCTTGATCCTTTTCCATTGCTTAGGATGCACGATTTCGATCTCTTGTAGCTCCATCAACTCTGCATACCTGGCCTCCATTGGTTTGAACTCGGCTTGCAACTCAGTGCTTCATGAACTCCAATGTTGGCGGTTCTAATGATATAGGCAATCTTGCCTCTTTTCCATAGACCAACTTGTAAGGGGAATTACTGTAGACCTCTTTGGTGTTATCTGTCGACCCATAATGCTGATTTTAGCTTGGTATGCCATGTTCTTTGATTTTCATCTAGAGTCCTCTTGATGATTCTTAGCAAATTTTTGTTCGTGGACTCTGCTGTCCATTACCACGGGTAATAATTTGAAGAGGTGCTCAAATAGATTCCATTCTTGACAGCCCATTATGTAATCTTGGAACCTATGAATGCTAATGCATTATCGATATATTGTAGTAGGTATACCGAATCTGGTTGTTATTTCTTCATAAAAGTCTAAGATGTTAGACTCATTTGCCTCTTTGAGTGCTCTTTGCTTCGGTCCATTTGGTGAAATAGTCAGTGTTTATCAAAATCCATTTGTGCCCTTGGCTTGAATTGGGATTAATGACTCAGATGAAGTCAAACCCCATTGCATGAATGGTTGGTCAACCAAAATTGGGTGTAATGGAAGGCTGCTTAGTCTTTCTTTTCTGTGAAGAGTGCACATTTCTTACTTTCTTATCCATGTATATGATCTTTGAAGATTTGTGGGCCAATAATACCCTGCCTTCATTATTTGAGATTTGTTACTCTTGGGTGAAATGTCCTCGGAATCTCCATCGTGAAAATCTCGTAACACCCTCTCAATTTGATTTGTGTCCCAATGCACCTCGGTAGAACTCCATTGATGTCTTTCTTAAACAAAACACCATCAACAAACACATATGGGATGGCTTGTAATCTAAAGTATCTCCTCTTTGCTTTGCTCATTTACGGAGGGCATAGGCACATGCCAGGAAGTGTATCATATTACCTTGAGTCCAACGAGGAGTGGGCACATCATCATTTTCTGTTCTTGACCATCTGTAGTACCAAGAATGACCTCTTTTCCATTACTTGAACTTGCAACTTTGACTCAAGGCTAGTTGTTCGCATAGTCCTTCCCACGTACTAGTTTGGTGACCTTAATCTCGATGTCATATTCCATGACACGGGTTATCCATCTGCACGTTTCTCATTCGGATCCTTGTTTAGAAGGAAGTCCTTGACTCCATGAGAGACCAATAATTGGATCTTGTTGTTTGAGACTAGGTGCTTGAATTTCTTTAAACTCTGATCACTTTGCAAGTACATGCTTTTGATGAAAGAGTACCTAGTTTCGTATTCCTCAAGCCTTGGTGAAGAAAGCAAGCTGGTTGTTCTAATCCTTCTTTGTTTTGTTGTGCGGGATTGCAGAAATTGTGTCTCCACCACCAAAGGCGTATAGCATGAAACCCTTGGAGAAGTCTGGATTGACGAGTGGGAGCTTGAGATATAGCCTCTTTTATTGCCTCAAAACTTGCCTTGCCTTGGATGTCCACTTAAATGCCATGCTCTTTTTAACATCAGCGTTATTGGCTTTACGAGAGCTGCGCAAAGTTTGGAACAAACTGCGGACAAAATTGATCCTTCCCTAAGAAGCTTTGAAGAGCCTTCTTGTGACTTAGCAATGGCGATGCTTGAATTGCTTGACTCTTTACGGGTCGATAAATCAATCCCTCCTTTGAAACAATATGGCCTAGAAGTTTCCCTCATGAGCAGGAATATGCATTTTTGGGATTGATGATACCCCAAATCTTCTACACCTCTGAAATACCTGCCTCGGATGAAAGAGGTGATCACTTTGCATTTTGGAGAATACGGTGATGTCATCAGAGATATATCAGAACTATTTTATTGATCAACCCCTTGAATGCCATATCCATTGCCCTTTGGAAAGTGGCTCCGGCATTTGATAGGCCAAATGGCATCTTCTTGTAGGCATATGTGCCCCATTTGGTTGTGAAGGCCATCTTGAGCTGGTCTTCTTCCTTCACCATTATCGATTATAGCTTTGAATATCCATCTAGTAGTGAAAACCTCTCGGACCAGCCTGACTGACTGCAATATTTGCTCCATGGAAGGGAGTGGGTAATGGTCCTTGAGAGAGGCTCTATTCAAGTCTCTGAAGTCAACACACAATCTGATCTCTCCACTCTTCTTTACATTTGGAACTAAGTTGTGAAACCCAACTAGAATGCTTGATTGGGAATATGATCCTTGACTCAATCAGCTTGTCAATTCTTTCCTCATGAGAGGCTCCATGTGTGGATTGGTGGTCTTTGTTTTACTTTGTGAGGCTTAGTATTTGGATCGATTCGATGGTATCTTTGAGCTAAGTTGGGATTGAAACCTTTCAAGTCTTCATAGCTCAAGAAAACACGTCGGGGAACTCTTGACATTTGTATGAACTCATACCTTTCTTGTTCGGTTGTCATCCTTCCGATTTGCAATGGTTTGTTCTCTTCTACCAAGATGGATCTTGAATCCTCTCTCTTGACTTTGAATGTTTGCTTTCTCCTTTCTAAAGCTGATCATTGGGTTAAAAATGGACTCCAAAGTGATAAGTCCCTTGGGCAGCTTGTTAGTTCTCAATTTTGTACCACTTGGTCACCATCTTTGTTGTTCGATTTTCTTGATTCTTGGTGAGAACTCAACTTCTTCTTACAAGAAATGGATGATTTCTTTGGTCATTTTCAAACACTTGCCAAGTGACATTGTTATCCGCAGCCTTTGAAGGCCTCACAATCACGTGGATGTTTGGTTGTACCTTGTCTTGTTGAATACTTTCCACAATGTCAAAGGCTGCCCCTACTGCTGCTGAAGCACTGTCCAGTGACTTGATTCTCTTTCTAGGAATGGATTTGATGCCAAAACCCTCAAAATCTTCCATGAGGTCCCACACCTGTTCTTGTAGCACTTGAGTAGATCATTCTTGGTAGCATCATTTGTCCCTTGACCTGATTTACAATCAATTCTTTGTCCCCAAAGACTTGCAAGTTCTTTATTTTCTTCTTGATTGCCCAATGCATCCCTTGCACCAAGGCTTCATATTTGGCGAGTGTTATTGGAGCATGCAAACTGAAATCTAAAAGCTGAATAGTACTTTACTCCTTGAGGTGAAACAAGCACGCTCCACCTCCTGCACCTTGTCTACTCCTTGATCCATCAAAAAAAACAGCTGCCATACCTCATTGTCATCCTTGTGGTTTGGCTTGGTGATCTTAGGAATAGGTTGATTTTCTTCGTGTATACAATAGACCCTAGCTCGGATTCTTCCACTTCTTGATAAGGATCAAATGCATGTATCTTGTTTGCCCATTCATCGAGAGTTAGATCGGGATGCTTCGACCTTAGTGTCGGCTTCATCGGTGCTTGGGTGATCTTCTTGATCAAATCTTTGACAATTGGCATTAATCGACTTGGAGTGTAAGGCTCAATATGGAAGTTTGCAATAGGTTCGACTGATTGTAGCTTTGGTTCCATACCTCGTTTAAGAACAGCATGTGTGACCAATCAGCGAGACAAATATCCCCGATCTTGTTTGTGAAGTCCCTTGACAAGCAAAGGGCGAAAAGAGTGGTGGAAGGTCTATATGGTGATACATCTTGTAAAACAACAACATTTGGACATGCATGCAAGGTAAGACTCAAGTTTTTAATCACTCCAGCTATTTCTTTCTTTGTCCCATCCATCTAGCCACTACCCCTTTGGATATTGTTTCATCTTTGGAGCCCTAGGTGATCGGCTATTTGTTTAGGCATTCTTGAGCTACTTGCCCCGGAGTCTATCATGCAATTGTGCACTAGCTGATTTCGATGATCAATGAAACATAGAAAGGAGGGGTTTCAACATTTTACCTTCTTTGTCCTCCATGATTTCCCTCATTTGGGCAGCATTTGTAAGCACTTTCTCTTGCTTTGGACTTGTTGATTTGAAGTTGACCGAGTCCTTCATGGCAGCTTGCAGTGAGATCTCTTTGGCACAGGATGGATAGGGATTCCCACATTGATATATTGACATTTGTCTTCTTCATCGATCAATGATATTGAATGGTGATGAAGGATCTCTTTGTTGTCCCTTGGTTTGTACATTCACTCCTTGCACGTGGGCAACAATAACTGGTATTTGAGTTGGCCTAGGGGCTGTTCTTGGCTGCCCTTGTGCATTTGAAATTGGATTTTGCTTGCCAACCATTTGTGGAACCATGGAAGGTTGTGGATTGGTTGGGGCTAATGGTTGTTCTTCACCCAAATTCCTCCTTTTTGACCTTGTGTTGGCTGCTGACACCTTGAGAAACTACTGGTTCATGCCACAAAAATCTCTGCTTGCCGATTTACCAATGTGGTGTCATTTGGGGCTGATTCTTTGTTGGAATGTTTCTTGTTGTTGGTTTTTCTTGTTGCTCTCACCCTCCACACAGTAGTTGTCACCATTAATGCTTGAGTCAAAGCACCATTGAAGCACATGGATTGATTATGAGGCTCATTGCATGGAAAACACCAATCATACTCCTAGGCAATGTTGTTTTGTGTTGGCACCAATGCCTTAGAGGCAGATATGGCATTTGGATTATAGGGCTGAAATGGTCTATTGGTAGGAGGCCTTGTTTGATTCATATTTGCAGCTGGATTAGGTGGCCTTTGTGGTTGGTATGGCTGCCTGTTAGGCTGAGCTTGGGGTTGATAAGAAGGTCTAAAACCTTGGGCCTGCTGCCTTTTGAGAGTAACCAGCTCATTGCCTAGGTTTTGCAATTGCTTCATGACTTCTTGAAGCTCATTTGGGGCACTTGGAGATGAAGTGGAAGCTTCATTTGAACTCTGATTTCTAGGAGTGGGAGAAGGAGCCAAATTAGGTGCTTGATTGGTGTTTGGACTCTCTAAACTTGGAAACAATGGCATGGGAGGTCTAGGGGCAAGTTTGCCAGCTTGGATCAAACAATTTTCAGCCCTAATGGCAATTTTATAAGCCATAGGGATAGTTATGCCTCCCATGGACTGAATCAACATAGAAATATCAGAATTTAGAGCTTTGAGATAGTAGAGAAAAGCACCTTCTTTGTTGGCACATTTGCCACTGGAATTCTCTCCCAAGTCTTTTGAAATCGAAGTTGAAATCGGTCATTTGCTCATTGGGAGCTCTCTTGATGGTTGTCGGCATTTGCTCAAAAGAGACAAGTTGTCTCCCTTTTCTCCAAATTGCTCATGAAGTGCTATACACGGCTGATTCAATTTGTGATAGAACCAGCTCTCAAGGCTCTAAACCATTGCAATGCTTTACCCTTGAATGAAGATGCAAGTAACTTGTGACCACTTGCATCTCATTGATTTCATGGATTGCACAAAGGTTAGCAATATCTTTAACATGATCACTGGGTAGTCTGATTTTCTCGGTGAAGTAGGGAATGTTCTTCAAGGCTGCTGATAGGAATTGGATGTTGTGCATTGAGGGCAAGTGGGGCTGCTGCTGTGAAGTTGACATAGGGGTTGTTTTGTGCCATTCTAATTGGTCTTAAAACCCTTGTTGGTGAATGAAAGGCCTATCGAGGTGGAGGAGTTGAGAGAGTTTTGTTTGGTGGAGATGGAGACCTTTGAATCCTTCTTCCTCTTTGCCTTCTTCTTGGAGATAATTGCGGGTATTCAAACAACACTTCTTCTTCTCGACTCTTGACCTTGTGGTGACTCTTCTCATGAGTTTTCGGGCCTGCACTTTTGAAACCGATTGATTCTTCCCCTTGGAGTCGCGGATATGCAAATAATAGCTCTTTTCAAGCAAGAAAATTGCAGCGAGATGCACATCAACTTTGCTGCTGATAAAAATGAGACCTCTAGTGTCCCAAAGGCGTGCCAAAAGCTGTTGAGTGCAAAATCACGGCACCCCTGGATGTTGATCAAGATTTCTAGGTTGATCACTCTAGCATCCGGTGTGATTGCATAACATTGAATCCTTTCTCGAGTGTGGGACTTGTAAAAATGAGAAAGGAATCTCAGAGAAGGTGGTTCTATTCCTCTGTTCGAGATGCACATGAAAAATGCGAGAGGTTTACTCAAAACCTAATCTAATCTTGCCGAGGAGACAGGGGTAAGAAGATGCATAAAAATAAACCTAAGCTAACGAGAGGTGATGCACCGAGGAATGAAGAACACCTATCTTGCCAATAAACACGAGACCATTCAAATGTGATGCAAGATCATGCCTGAATAACAAAATTTGCGGTGAAAGACCGGGAGGATGCAAATGAACACGAGAGAGGTTGAGAATCATCCACGAGACATGCATTACTTGCTCAAAGATTGATACTGATACACTACAAAATGCCAAGAGGTAGAGTCGCATTACAGTTTCAAATGGGAGGTTGAACTCCACAAATTCACACTGATAAAGAGAAGAAAGGAGGAGGAGCAAAACAAGAATGTTCGACCTTAGAAAGAAGCCCCTCCTTACAATATATAGGAAGAATGAGAGAGGGAAGAGAGAGGAAATCAGATCTACCCCAACCACTTCTAGGTTGCATTTAACTCATCTCATTATGGGTAGAAGTGGTGAATCTGGCAAAATGGTGGAATTTATCTAGCGAGAAATGGCAATGGTATGCATTGTATTAAATTTGGTTGTTGAAAGCGTTATCACTTTGTCTATTATTACGTGTGCAGAGGCGTTTCTCAATTTTCTCTCCAAACTGAACCAAAATGCAATATTGACCCCGAGAATCATGTAGAAGAATTTCACCATCTTTCCATTGATATAAAAAAAACGTGAAAATATGAGCTCGGATCGAAAGATATGGCGATTTGAAGATTTAGGGCAAAAAAGCATGACACGTGCCAAAAAGCGTGTAATTCTCTCTCTTCCCCTTTCGGGGGAAAATATTTGACTTTTTTTACACTTTTCCCAGCTTTTTGCGCCCCGCCACTGGATGACATGACACGTGGGCTCGATTCATCCATGGGTTCATCCTCTGAAATTTCCTTTCGGGCCTTTAAACTTGGACACGTGGCACTATTTTATTGGTTCGGGTTTGAGGGGCGCTCTTAGCAACTTTTCAACCTTTTGACACGTGGCACGTTTGATTCATTGGCGGCTCTTTCGGCTTTCGCGTCGTCCTCGTGTATTTTTTGGCCCCGAGATGTCCCAAGCTATGCAGGACAAATTTCTCAAAGACCCGATTCGGGCTTCCTTGTCCCTCTTTGACGTGAAGACACGTGGCAAGATCCCATTCGCTCTCGGCTCCTTCGGCTTTTCGCGTCCCACGCGTACTTTTCAGCCGGATGTCCCAAACGAAAGTCCTCTCTGAAAAAGCCAGAACCGCCCGATTCGGGCTTCCTTGTCCCTCTTTTGGCTGATGACACGTGGCGAGATTTCATTTGTCTGCTCTTTCTGCTCCAGCGTCAGGACAAATTTCTCGAACTGAAATCCCTGAAATGGGACATTCTCAAAATGAAACTCTCCGATTCACCCCTTCGGCTTTTCGTCCTCCGCGTACTCTTGGCCCGGATGTCCCCTGACAAAACTTGGCAATTTTTTCACCTTTTTGGCCGGTTCGCCCCTTCGGCCGCGCCGCCCCCGACTGGATGTTCCTTTGCTCCGGACTGCGCGAACCGCTGGAAGTTTTTGGCCGATTCACGCCCGATGTCCCCAACTATCCTAGTCCCGATTTTTCTTTGTATTTCGGCCTCGATCACGGATTTTGGTAACTTTAGCATACTTTTCGTTTTTCTTGGTTTTGAGGGGACCGAAACTGATTTTGGGCCTTGAATCACGATTTAAGCTTGAATAATATGCATGTTATCAAAATTACCTGGGGGTGAATTTTGGATAACAATTTGGTGACTCAAGCGGGGTCATCTGCCTCTTGGAGAAGTTCGGTGGCGGCTTCAAGCAATCCATTGGGCATGGAGTCATCAAATATTCTGTTTAGAACCCGATCCCGACTTAGAATGTGCAAGGAGGAAGATGGAATATCTTCGATGGAAGCAAGGATCAAAAATCTCCAACTTGGAGAGTAAAAACATGTGCCAAAGCACTTAGGGAAAAAAACTAACCTACAATAAGAAAACAATGTGCACAAGCACTTGGAGGAATTGAAATCTAGGCTAATATTTACAAGGGTAAACCTTTTTTTTTTAGTAGCATGATGTTTAAGATAGATTCCAGTTAACCGGAATCGGGAGTTCTTCTCCATCCAATGTAGACAATTGGAAGGCATTACTATCCTTACATCCCGTGACCATGTATGGGCCACTCCAAATGGCATCAAATTTTGAATGCCTTCCTGGTTTTTGCCCTATCCACATCCCATTTCAACACTAGATCTCCCCTCTGGAAGGATCTATCTTTGGCCTTCCTATCAAAGGTCTTTTGATCAAAGCTTGATCCTTTTCCATCATCAGATGCTGCATGATTTCTGATCTCTTCCAATTCCATCAACTCTGCATACCTGGCCTCCATTGGTTTGAACTCAAAGCAACTCCATTTGCTTCATGAACTCCAATGCTGGGAAATTCTAATGATATAGGCAATACTGCCTCTTTCCATAGACCAACTTGTAAGGGAGAATTACCTGTAGACCTCTTTGGTGTTATCCTGTCAGCCCATAATGCTGATTTTAGCTTGGTATGCCATGTTCTTTGATTTTCATCTAGAGTCCTCTTGATGATTCTTAGCAAATTTTTGTTCGTGGACTCTGCCTGTCCATTACCCTGCGGGTAATAATTTGAAGAGGTGCTCAAATAGATTCCATTCTTGACAACCCATTCTGTAATCTTGGAACCTATGAATGCTAATGCATTATCGATATGATAGTGTAGTAGGTATACCAAACTGGTTGTTATTCCTTCATAAAAGTCTAAGATGTTAGACTCATTTGCCTCTTTGAGTGCTACTGCTTCGGTCCATTTGGTGAAGTAGTCCGTGGCTGTCAAAATCCATTTGTGCCCTTGGCTTGAATTGGGATTAATGACTCCAATGAAGTCCAAACCCCATTGCATAAATGGTTGGTCAACCAAAATTGGGTGTAATGGAAGGCTTTGCTAGTCTTTTCTTTCCGTGAAGAGTGCACATTTCTTGCACTTTCTTATCCATGTATACGATCCTTTGAATTTGTGGGCCAATAATACCCTGCCTTCATTATCTTGAGAGTACATTACTCATGGGGTGAAATGTCCCTCTGGAATCTCCATCGTGAAAATCTCGTAACACCCTCAATTTGACTGTCCCAATGCACCTCAAAGTAGAACTCCATTGATGTCTTTCTTAAACAAAACACCATCAACAAACACATATGGGATGGCTTGTAATCTAAAGTATCTCCTCTTTGCTTTGCTCATTTCGGAGGGCATAGGCCTATGCGTAGGAAGTGTATCATACCGAGTCCAACAGGAGTGGGCACATCATCATTTTTCCTGTTCTTGACCATCTGTGTAGTACAAGACAGCCTCTCTTCCATTACCTACTTCAACTTGCTGACTCAAAGCTAGTTGTTCACATAGTCCTTTCCACGTACTAGCTTAGTGACCTTAATCTCGATGTCATATTCCATGACACGGTGATCCATCCTGCACGTTTCTCATTCAGATCCTTGTTTAGAAGGAAGTCCTTGACTCCCTGCATGAGAGACCAATAATTGGATCTTGTTGTTTGAGACTAGGTGCTTGAATTTCTTTAAACTCCTGATCACTGCAAGTACATGCTTTTCAATGAAAGAGTACCTAGTTTCGTATTCCTCTAAGCCTTGACTGAAGAAAGAAACTGGTTGTTCTAATCCTTCTTTGTTTTGTTGTGCCAGGATTGCAGAAATTGTGTCTCCACCACCAAAGGCATATAGCATGAAGTCCTTGGAGAAGTCTGGATTGATGAGAGTCGGAGCTTGAGATATAGCCTCTTTTATTGCCTCAAAACTTGCCTTGCCTTCAGATGTCCACTTAAATGCCATGCTCTTCTTTAACATCAGCGTTATTGGCTTTACGAGAGCTGCAAAGTTTGGAACAAACCTGCGGACAAAATTGATCCTTCCTAAGAAGCTTTGAAGAGCCTTCTTGTGACTTGGCAATGGCAATGCTTGAATTGCTTCAACTCTTTCTGGGTCAATCATCAATCCCTCCTTTGAAACAATATGGCCTAGAAGTTTCCCCTCATGAGCCAAGAATATGCATTTTTTGGGATTCAATGATACCCCAAATCTTCTACACCTCTGAAATACCTGCCTCAGATGAAAGAGGTGATCCACTGCATTTTTGGAGAATACAGTGATGTCATCAAGATATATCAGAACTATTTTATTGATCAACCCTTTGAATGCCATATCCATTGCCCTTTGGAAAGTGGCTCCAGCATTTGATAGGCCAAATGGCATTTTCCGTAGGCAAAGTTCCCCATTTGGTTGTGAAGGCTGTCTTGAACCGGTCTTCTTCCTTCACCATTATCTGATTATAGCCTGAATATCCATCAAGCAATGAGAACCTTTCTGAACCAGCCACAACCTGCAATATTTGCTCCATGGAAGGGAGTGGGTAATGGTCCTTGAGAGAGGCTCTATTCAAGTCTCTGAAGTCAACACACAATCTGATCTCTCCACTCTTCTTTCTGACTAGAACTAAGTTGGCAACCCAACTAGAATGCTTGATTGGGAATATGATCCTTGACTCAATCAGCTTGTCCAATTCTTTCCTCATGAGAGGCTCCATGTGTGGATTGACTGGTCTTTGTTTTTGCCTGACAGGCTTAGTATTTGGATCCAATTCGATGGTATGCTGAGCTAAGTTGGGATTGAAACCTTTCAAGTCTTCATAGCTCCAAGAAAACATGTCAGGGAACTCTTGACATAGTTGTATGAACTCATACCTTTCTTGTTCAGTTGTCATCCTTCCAATTTGCAATGGTTTGTTCTCTTCTACCAAGATGGATACTGAATCCTCTCTCTTGACCTGAATGTTTGCTTTCTCCTTTCTAAACTGATCATTAGGGTTAAAAATGGACTCCAAAGTGATAAGTCCCTTGGGAAGCTTGTTAGTTCTCAGTTGTACCACTTGGTCACCATCTTATTCCAATTTTCTTGATTCTTGGCTGAGAACTCGGCTTCTTCTTGCAAGAAATGGATGATTTGCTGGTCATTTTCAAACACTTGCCAACTGACATTGTTATCCGGCACTGAAGGCCTCACAATCACGTGGATGTTTGGCTGTACCTTGTCTTGTTGAATACTTTCCACAATGTCAAAGGCTGCCCCAACTGCTGCAAGCCTATCAGCAGCTTGATTCTCTTTCCTAGGAATGGATTTGATGCCAAAACCTTCAAAATCTTCCATGAGGTCCCACACCCTATTCTTGTAGCACTTGAGTAGATCATTCTTGGTAGCATGCTATCCCTTGACCTGATTTACAATCAATTCACTGTCCCCAAAGACTTGCAAGTTCTTTATTTTCTTCTTGATTGCCCAATGCATCCCTTGCACCAAGGCTTCATATTCAGCAGTGTTATTGGAGCATGCAAACTGAAATCTAAAAGCTGAATAGTACTTTACTCCTTGAGGTGAAACAAGCATGGCTCCACCTCCTGCACCTTGTCTACTCCTTGATCCATCAAAAAACAGCTGCCATACCTCATTGTCATCCTTGTGGTTTGGCTTGGTGATGCTAGGAATAGGTTGATTTTCTTCATGTATACAATAGACCCTAGCTCAGATTCTTCACTTCTTGATAAGGATCAAATGCATGTATCTTGTTTTCCCATTCATCAAGAGTTAGATCCGGGATGCTTCCAACCTTAGTGTCAGCTTCATCAGAGCTTGGGTGATCTTCTTGATCAAATGCTGAACAATTGGCATTGATCTGACTTGGAGTGTAAGGCTCAATATGGAAGTTTGCAATAGGTTCTGACCTGATTGTAGCTTTGGTTCCATACCTCATTCTAAATAGCATGTGTGACCAATCAGTAG
Organism: Taxus wallichiana var. yunnanensis; assembly: GCA_018340775.1. Classification (NCBI taxonomy): domain Eukaryota; kingdom Viridiplantae; phylum Streptophyta; class Pinopsida; order Cupressales; family Taxaceae; genus Taxus; species Taxus wallichiana. The sequence goes on from CM031238.1 coordinate 863,685,114, forward strand.
ACAAATATCCTCCAATCTTGGTTGTGAAGTCCCTTGACAAGCATAGGGCAAAGAGTGGTGGAAGGTCTATGACTGATACATCTTGTAAAACAACAACATTTGGACATGCATGCAAGGTAAGACTCAAGTTTTTAATCACTCCAACTGTTGCTATTGCTGTCCCATCTAGCTGCACTACCCCTTTGGATATTGTTTCATACTGGAGCCCTAGCTGATCAGCTATTTGTTTAGGCATTACTGAGCTACTTGCCCCGGAGTCTATCATGCAATTGTGCACTAGCTGATTTCCAATGATCAATGAAACATAGAAAGGAGGGGGTTTCAACATTTTACCTTGCTGTCCTCCATGATTTCCCTCAGGCTGGGCAGCATTTGTAAGCACTTTGTCTTGCATTTGCTGATTTGAAGTTGGCCAGTCCTTCATGGCAGCTTGCAGCAGATCTCTTTGGCCTGGGATGGATAGGGATTCCCACATTGATATATTGACGTTTGTCTTCTTCATCTGATCAATGATACTGAATGGTGATGAAGGATCTCTTTGTTGTCCCTTGGTTTGCACATTCACTCCTTGCACGTGGGCAGCAACAACTGGTATTTGAGTTGGCCTAGGGGCTGTTCTTGGCTGCCCTTGTGCATTTGAAATTGGACTTTGCTTGCCAACCATTTGTGGAACCATGGAAGGTTGTGGATTGGTTGGGGCTAATGGTTGTTCTTCACCCAAATTCCTCCTTTTTGACCTTGTGTTGGCTGCAACACCTTGAGAAACTACCTGGTTCATGCCACAAAAATCCTCTGCTTGCCAATTTACCAATGTGGTGTCATTTGGGGCTGATTGTTGTTGGAATGTTTCTTGTTGTTGGTTATTTTCTTGACTGCTCTCACCCTCCACACCAGTAGTTGTCACCATTAATGCTTGAGTCAAAGCACCATTGAAGCACATGGATTGATTATGAGGCTCATTGCATGGAAAACACCAATCATACTCCTGGGCAATGTTGTTTTGTGTTGGCACCAATGCCTTAGAGGCAGATATGACATTTGGATTATAGGGCTGAAATGGTCTATTGGCAGGAGGCCTTGTTTGATTCATATTTGCAGCTGGATTAGGTGGCCTTTGTGGTTGGTATGGCTGCCTTTTAGGCTGAGCTTGGGGTTGATAAGAAGGTCTAAAACCTTGGGCTTGTTGCCTTTGAGAGTAACCAGCTCATTGCCTAGGTTTTGCAATTGCTTCATGACTTCTTGAAGCTCATTTGGGGCACTTGGAGATGAAGTGGAAGCTTCATTTGAACTCTGATTTCTAGGAGTGGGAGAAGGAGCCAAATTAGGTGCTTGATTGGTGTTTGGACTCTCTAAACTTGGAAACAATGGCATGGGAGGTCTAGGGGCAAGTTTTCCAGCTTGGATCAAACAATTTTCAGCCCTAATGGCAATGCTATAAGCCATAGGGATAGTTATGCCTCCCATGGACTGAATCAACATAGAAATATCAGAATTTAGAGCTTTGAGATAGTAGAGAAAAGCACCTTCTGCATTGTTTTATTCGATACCTTTGGAATTCTCTCCCAAGTCTTTTGAAATTTGAAGTTGAAATCGGTCACAAATTGCTCATTGGGAGCTCTCTTGATGGTTGTTAGCTGCTCCAAAAGAGACAAGTTGTCTCCCTTTTCTCCAAATTGCTCATGAAGTGCTATACACAACTGATTCCAATTTGTGATAGAACCAGCTCCAAGGCTCCTAAACCATTGCAATGCTTTACCCTTGAATGAAGATGCCAGTAACTTGACAGCCACTTGCATCTCATTGATTTCATGGATTGCACAAAGGTTGGCAATGTCTTTAACATGATCACCTGGAGTAGTCTGATTTTCTCCAGTGAAGTAGGGAATGTTCTTCAAGGCTGCAATAGGAATTGGATGTTGTGCATTGAGGGAAAGTGGGCTGCTGCTTGTGAAGTTGACATAGGGGTTGTTTTGTGCCATTCTAATTGGTCTTAAAACCCTTGTTGACTGAATGAAAGGCCTACTAGGTGGAGGAGTTGAGAGAGTTCTATTTGGTGGAGATGGAGACCTTTGAATCCTTCTTCCTCTTTGCTTTCTTGGAGATAATTGTAGGTATTCAAACAACACTTCTTCTTCTCCAACTCTTGACCTTGTGGTGACTCTTCTCATGAGTTTTCAGGCCTGCACTGCTGAAACCAGTTGATTCTTCCCTTGGAGTCGCTCAGATATGTAAATAATAGCTCTTTTCAAGCAAGAAAATTACAGCAGATGCACATCAACTTTGCTGCAATAAAAATGAGACCTCTAGTGTCCCACCGGGCGTGCCAAAATTGTTAGATGCAAAATCACAGCACTTACGGATGTTGATCAGATTTCTAGGTTGATCATTCTAGCATCCAATGTGATTGCACAACATTGAATCCTTTCTCCAAGTGTGGGACTAAAAATGAGAAAGGAATCTCCAGAGAAGGCTGGTTCCTATTCCTCTGTTCAGATGCACATGAAAAATATAGAGAGTTTACTCAAAACCTAATCTAATCTTGCCAAGGAGACAGGGTAAGAAGATGCATAAAAATAAACCTAAGCTAACAGAGGTGATGCACCGAGGAATGAAGAACACCTATCTTGCCAATAAACACAGACCATTCAAATGTGATGCAAGATCATGCACAAATAACAAAATTTGTAGTGAAAGACCAGGAGGATGCAAATGAACACAGAGAGGGTTGAGAATCATCCATAGACATGCATTACTTGCTCCAAAGATTGATACAATACACTACAAAATGCCAAGAGGTAGAGTCACATTACAGTTTCAAATGGGAGGTTTGAACTCCACAAATTCACTGATAAAGAGAAGAAGGGAGGAGCAAAACAAGAATGTTCGACCTTTAGAAAGAAGCCCCTCCTTTACAATATATAGGAAGAATGAGAGAGGGAAGAGAGAGGAAAGTCAGATCTACCCCAACCACTTCTAGGTTGCATTTAACTCATCTCATTATGGTAGAAGTGGTGAATCCTGGCAAAATGGTGGACTGTCTAGCAGAAACGGCGAACTGTCTGTTGTATTAAAGCTGGTTGTTGAAACATCACTTTTGTCTATTATTACGTGCCAGAGGCATTTCTCAATTTTCTCACTCTAAACTGAACCAAAATGTATTATTGACCTTGTAATCGTGCAGAGAATTTCACCATCTTTCCATTGATATAAAGAACGTGAAAATCTGAGCTCTGGATCGAAAGATATGGCGATCTGAAGATTTAGGGCAAAAACAGACAAAAAAATTCGGCGGGAAAATATTTGAATTTTTTCCCGCTCATCGCCACTTAGATGACACGTGTCGGGATCTGATTCATCTCGTGGGTTCATCCTCTAAAAGTTCCTTTCGGGCCCTTAAACTTGGACACGTGGCACTATTTTATTAGTTCGGGCCTGAGGGGCGCTCTTAGCAACTTTTCAAAATTTTGACACGTGGCACGTTCTGATTCGTTGGCGGCTCCTTCGGCTCCTCGCGTTCTTGGGCGCATACCTTTGGCCGAGATGTCCCAAACTGTCCTGGGATAAATATCTCCAAACCACCCGATCCGGGCTTCCTTGTCCCTCTTTGCGTGAAGACATGTGGCAAGATCCCATTTGTTCTCGGCTCCTTTGGCTTTTGCGTCCGCGCGTGCATTTGATTTGGGCCGGATGTGTCCCTAGTATGTCTGGGACAAAAATCTCCGAACCGCTCGATTCAGGCTTCCTTGTCCATCTTTCGGCTGATGACATGTGGCGAGACTTCATTCACTCTCGGCTCTTTCAACTCCCCGTGTCCCACGCGCATTACTTTTTTTTCCCACTTGTCCCGGACTGTCTGGGACAAATTCTTCCGATTCGCCCGATTCGGCCGGTTCGCGTCCGCCGCGTACTCTTGGCCCAATTGTCCCGGAAAAAACTTGGTGATTTTTTACACCTTCGGCCGGTTCGCCCTTTCGCGTCCCACGCGTCCCGACGTCCCAATTGCTCCTGAGGATCGCGGCGGCTTTTCGGTCGATTCGCGCCTCGATGTCCTAATTCGCCGCGGGACTTAGGACTTAGCCGATTTTCTTGCTTTTTTCTGGCCCCAAGCTTCTGATGCATGTTATCAAAATTACCCTGGGGGGTGAATTTTGGATAACAAGATATTTGCCTAAAAATATTCATGAGCACTAAGACCACATCATGTACAAACTTTCACAGGTGGAAGATTCATCTTGGATCCATCTAATCGAACAATATAGCCAAATTTCTTCAAAACAGGTAAAAATCCGCATGCAAGCAGGTCATGCTTGAGAAACAAAAATGCCTCCAACCTAGATTAGGAGGACCTCTCTATAGATCTTGAGTGGTTTTCATGACTTTCACAAGTGATTTGGAGACTAAAAACCTCATTTCTTGTCCATTGCTTCAAGATGAGGGTTTGGTGAGGGTTTGAATAGTGATAGAAAAATGAAGAGAACTTTCTTTTCCTTCAACCATTTGACCTCAGAATTTTTGTAAAAGATTTGTATTTCAATGCTCTTAAACCAATCCTCTTATGATTTATCTAAAGAAGGATTTTAATGTTTTTTTGAATGATAATAATACATTTCATTGTTTTAGCCTATCTTTTTTAACCGGTTTTAGTAAAACTTTAATATATTCAACAATTCTCTTCAAAATTTCATAAAACTTTACATAGAGCACTGTAATACCTTCCTCTACATGAACCATAGCTTTATTGCTCATAGATAATCCTGTAAAGTCAGGACCAATCTCATTTGTCTATGTCTATACTATAGACACAAAATCATGCACTTTAGACATTATTTAGTCCCAGTCTCATACTACTATTTAGAGGGTTTTTGAGTGAAGAAAGTACTAATTAATCCTCATCTCTTGGCCATTTTTATTTGATTTCTATCATCATTCCCGACCTCCACCACACATATGCCCAGTTAGTTTTCATCATCTTCCATCATTTTATCCCTGATGAGGGCCCCCCATGGGCACCCAAGTCCCACCACGCACCCTCGATCCTTCTTGAACTTTCCCGCCACCTTTTGGGCACTTTCTAGCCATTTTAGCTTCTTATATTTTTTTGTGGTCGGCCATTTCGGGGTTAATTATGAAATTAGATCAAGAGAACCCTATAAATATAAAGTTATGAGACCATAATGATAGGACCGAGCACTAGTAACTTCTATCATCCACCTAGAGTTGCATCCATCTATTGCATTAGAGATCATTTGCATTTACATAGCTCCATCACAAGGCACAAGAATAGGACATTTTCATCACACACAACATAGGGGGATTCTATTATATTCCATGCACCATCTATTACATTTTTCTACACATAGTTATCTCGTTACATCACAAAGTGTGACTAGCACAAGAGCAACCTAAGGCATGTTTCACACACACACACAAAACTACATTTGGGTCTAGAATGTAGTGTAATGCTTAGTTAGTAAGACCACCATTATGGTAGTTGAGGTCATCGACCCTTTCATATGCATTTTTATTTTTAGGAATTGATGCTTGTTTAGGGTTTTATAGGTCTTTCTATTCATCTTGGAATATCAACGACATCTAAAGCAGTGCAACGAACTTGATGTGACACACAATGAGGGTTTTGGACCACCTCTCGATATGTAAAACTCATATTTGGAGCTTTTTCATAGACTAGGGCACCTATTTGATAGACCAGAGTGCCCATAAGTACCCCAGTCCTTATCTAGGTGCCTTAGTCAGAGAATCAATCTAGATCCATCCTTTTCGGAGCTCCTACATAGTCATTCTTGCTTCTAGATTCTCTAGTCACCTCTACGACATAGTCTCGTGAGCATCTTCTATTCAATTGAGTTCTTTCCTCTTCTCTCTTGCACATTAGGGTTAGCATTTCCTTTTTCATAGTTGTTTGGGTCATCTTTACATTTATTTACAACATCCATTTACTTTATTTACAATTGTTCATAGCTTAGATTAACTAGTACCTCTATATTACATTTTTAGTTAATCATTTTGGTGAACCCTAACGTTTCTATGTTTCCTTCCTTCGAGGAGTTTAGGATCTTCCCTCATATCTTCTTATTCTAGGGTTTATTCTCTTTCACTATGGCTCACTCTCATACTGATTTTCTTGAAGAACATCTTAAGGAAATTAATGATCATAATGTTGAGCACCCTCAAGATCTAGACTTAATTTTACATGTGGCTCGTGAGGAAGCTACTAATTTGGTAGAACTCAACACCTATGTGGCTATAACAAATTTTTTCCCACTTAACCGCTTTCTTTCACTCTCCCCCTATCTCTACTATTTCAGTTTAAATCACTACTCCTACCAATCATTTTACGTCATCCTTAGTTTATCATGTATGACAGGTTTCATTAGTTGGCAATCAAGACTTAAATTCTCTTTACCACGACCTTCAAGATCAAATCCATAAGTTGCAATAAGATACTTTTCATGCATCACCATCTTTAGATTCCACCTTATTGTTGAACACTCCATTCACACCTGCCATCTCTACTTACTCACTTCCTCCTAGCTTTTTCACCCCTAAACTTCCCATTTTTAATGGGCATGGTGACCCGCAGGAGCATCTTCAATCGTTTCATGTAGCTTTTCTAGATTTTTCCAATGATCATATTCTCTTAGATAAAATATTCCTCGTAGTCTCTATGACTATGTGATGCGTTGGTTTTAGGACCTACCTGCTCATTAGGTAACTTAATTCACACATCTAGCTGATGCCTTTCTTACACATTTCTCCATCAATATTGGATCTAAGATCTCTTGTGCTCAGTTTGCACAACTTAAACAAGGATCAAATGAATTTTTTTCTAACTACGTTTTAAGGTATAAAAACAATCTTGCTAAGATGAAAAATGTTCTTGTGGACTCTAAGCTTCAGGACTTGTTTATCCAAATTCTTTTACTACCTCTCCAAGAGAGTGTTCTCTTTGAAACCTCTCCTTCATTTGATCAGCTCTGCCATACTCTTAAGCTTCGTGAGACCAAACTCTTATCCATAGGAAAGCTTAAGTACCAGGAACAAGCTTCATCTTCCACTCATTTTCAAAACAAGACGCCATTCAAACCATCTACAACTAAGCCTACTGACACTAAGATCACTGTCAATGTCATTACTCCTTCTAAAGAGAATCATCCACAACAGCTCACACACACCCTTAACAACCTTCCAATGGCTCCACATATTATATTGAAACAAATTCTAGACATCAACCTTATTACTCTTCCTCCACCACTTGAGTTAGACCCATCACAACCAAAAGGTAGGAACTACAATGAGAACTTCCACTAGGATTATCATTGATGTTTGAGAGAAATTTAACAAATAGATGTTTTAAACTCGTATAATAATCCAGATATAATTGATGATAGCAAAATAATGTTTCTAGAGTTTGATAACTCTGCAACGAGTAATGATAAGGGTAAACTCAATCTCTTTAACAACAAATTTCAACCATGTGACAAGAAGATATCCGATTCTTACGCAATTATACATATCAAGTGGTACCCCCTCATGAATTAGGAGCTCTTGATTTCTTAGTTTCAAACAGTGAAACTTCGCCAGTAATCATTTCTTTCTCCAATGTTGACTATCATGCAAATTTTACATCTAATAATTTGCATATCAAGGAGTTTGTTGGCTAAACCTCCATCAATAATACTAAGGTTAAACTATCATGGCGTCGTAGTGCATGATCTCTATCTCACTTCTTAAGGCTATCGGTCATCCTCCATTGTAAATTAAATTCCCTTTCAACAAACCATTTGGTGTTGTCAAGATATATTTACAGTCGGTCCTCTTACACTGCTTGTGCCTTTCCTTGTTGAGAACATAGTTGATGGCTGCGACATGCTTCTCGATCTCGATTCGATCCATCATTCTCAATCTATCATTTCTATGAATCATTTGTGACTCAAATTTATTCACAACAATCAAGTTATTTCTATTGACGGTGTCCCTCCATCTACTCCATGGTCATCATCTCCTCGCACAGTAGCTAGCACACCACCTACTTCATCTAGCACATCACACTCTATGTTACTCAAAGCATAATCTATGCCTAGTTCACCTACTTGAGCATTGTCTACCTGACCACATCATTCCACTAGTCCTACCCATTGACATAGGCCCATTCCTAGGAAATTCACTACATCGCAACGCAGTCCCCACCTCGGCTCATTCCAAGTGGATTCTCATCACCTTCGCACTCAAAAACACATAGATCTCCATCAATGATGGATTTTACTATGCCATGAGTTTCATCATATGCTCATCCCTCACATGCACATAGAATTCATTCACCAAGTACAATGTTTGTCTATTATACCACCACTATTAGCCCCTGCAGTCATATGCTTTCATCATCACATACATCAGATGAAGGACCTTTATCCTTCACTGTCATTGGATAGTTCATTCCTATGTACACATTTGGGGGAATAACATCTAACACCCCCATCCATTCTAGGATCATTACATAGTACTACATCACACTCATAACATCTACATCATATCTCATCTTTGCATCCTCATACAACCATTTCCTAACATACACATATGCATTTCTACTTTAGCATTGTCATTACCTGATGACACACTCTTGTGCTTCAGTTCACACTTGAATGTTGAGGGATTACCACACATGAACCCCACACAATGCACTATAGGACTTACACACTACATCTACTCACATATTACATGTCATACACCATACATTCTATATTTCATCTACAACATTTTGACATTTGCACATTTACACATCTTACATCATACTAGTCTTCATTATACATACTTGCATCTAGCATTCCATACTACTCCTCATACATACTACTTTTATTCTACACCATACATTACATCTTATACATCGTACATTACACATTCCACTCATCACATGGTCATCTTTCATCATTACATATACTACATTGTCTTCTACATGCTACACTCACTACCCTATGACACACTTTAGTTCCTCGGTCCATACTCAACTACCGAGGGTTTACAAATCAAATTGACCTTACACTCATCACACATTTACTATTTGAGCTTTCACCATATAAAATTTATAGCCTAGTGACACACGATTTAGGCTAAATCATCACCTATTCTATCATTTTGTAGTGGCATACACCTTAGGTTACATCACCACTCCGCTTTTTTCATCTTGTAGTGATATACACTTAGGGATGAATCATCACTCATCCATTCATCTTATAGTGATATATGATTAGGATAAATCATCACTTATAGGATAAATCATCACTTATACATTCATCTGGTTGTGATATATGCTTTGGTTATAGGATTCACACACACATTGTCGCATTAGGTTACATCTCATCACTACACCTACACATTCATCACAGCGCGTTAGACACACACTTTGACCATTTCCCGATGACGCACTCTCGTTTAATGTTTATTCTTGAATCGAGGGGGAAAACCAAATGAAACTCATTAAATACATTTCCATTCACTGGGGGCGGGGGTGGGGGCGCACACATCTCTTTTCACTTCATTTTGCATTTCATTCGATCCATTCAAAGCATAATGCATATTATGGAACTTGTTTTTACCCTTGCTTACGTTTGCTTGTTCATGGTCACTTTATTACACATGCTAGTTAGATTCCTTGTATGTCATTTATCTATATCATTCACACATGCATATTCACATATTTTTTTAGTTGTCTTCAACGATACAGTCTCTTTAACATTGTATGGATGCTCACCTTCTACCCTTCGTACCTTTGGTCGCTAGGGGCATCCACATTCATATCTTCCGGTGTTGTTGTTTCATTTTGTACTTATCACTTTACATTCCTTTCTTATACATTATTTTGACATCTTGGTTATCTTTCTAACATGCTAACAGTTTGAAAAGTAAAGTCATCGAAGATCGCAAAAGATATTTTTGGGAGAATGCTGCCTTTGCTGCTGTTGATTCTCAAGGAGCTTTTGGAGGCTTAGCGATCTTTGGGATACCAAAATTGTTAATGGTAATGTGTTTTCTTCCTACCAGAATCATTTAGCTATAATTTTTAAAAGCCTTGAGAATAATTCTAGCTGGATTCTTTCCAATATTTATGCACCCAATACTGTTGCTGGTAAAAGAAATTTATGGAAGGAGTTAACCTTGTTTCGGAATAATGTTGAGGACATGAACTGGTTGATAATGGGAGACTTCAATACTCCTTTAAATCCGGGAGAAAAATTTGGGGGAACTCTGAATTTTCTATCAGTATGGAAGAATTTGTTGACTTCATCTCGACTCTTAATCTTATGGACATAGAACTTCATGGTAATCAATTTACCTGGTCTAACAGAATATTTGGGGAGAACTTGATCCAGGTTAGACTGGATAGAGCTCTCATTTCTGCTAATTAGATCTTAGATCAGAATTTTCATCTCTCTTCTCTCCCCAGAACAGGCTCTGATCACAATCCTATTGCCCTAAATTTCTTCAATTGGTCAAAACCTTTTCACTGCAATTTCAAATTTGAGAAAATGTGGCTTGAGCATGAGGATATTCTGGATAGAATTAAAGAGTGGTGGTATTGGGAAGGCATAGGGATGGCCCAATTCAGGCTTCTACAGAAGTTGAAAAATGTAAAGCAAAAGGTTAGAATCTGGAATAAAGAGGTTTTTGGGAATATTTTTGAAAAGAAGAAAGAAATTAAGCAACAGCTGGAAGAGCTTGAACTTAAAGTTTCCTTGAAAGGTATGACCCTAGAGGATCATCAATAGGAAAAAAAGCTTCTCTCAAATCTGCATAATATAAATAGCCATGAAGAATCCTTTTGGAGAATGAAGTCTAGAGCTCTTTGGCTAAAAGCAGGAGACAGGAATACAATTTTTTTCATTTGATAGCCCTCAAGCATAGAGCTTGTAACAGAATTACTGAAGTATCTAAGGACAATGGGAGCATTACTAAGGATTCTGAAGACATCAAAGAAGAAGCCCTCAAATTTTACAAGAATCTACTCACTGAGAATAATTCCTACAATGAACAAGCGGCCTCCTTTCTCTTAGACTCCATTCCTAATAATTCACTACCTGCTGAGAGGTTTAAGAGTCTTTCCAAAATAGTCACCATTGAGGAATTGAAAAGGTTGTTTTCACTTTAGAAGGGGATAAGGCTCCAGGGCCTCGATGGTTTTTGGCCAACTTCTTCCAAAGATGCTGGGAAATATGTTCTGAAGATCTATTGAAAGTTGTTAATGAGTTTTATAGAACTGGAAATCTTATCAAAGAATTAAATAATACACATATTGTGCTTGCTCCTAAGAAGTTGGATGCAAAGGACTTCAAAGATTTCAGGCCAATCAGTTTGGTCAATGTAATATATCGGATCTTCACAAAGATTCTAACCACTAGGATGCAACCTATTCTTATGGAGATTATTTCACAACAGCAGAGCGGATTCATTCAGGATGGAATTATCATGGTCCATGAAACAATCCATTCTATGGATAAAAGTAAAAAAGCAGGGATGGCTATCAAGCTAGACATGCATAAGGCCTTCGACAGAGTCTCCTAGAAATTCATGGATGAGGTCTTATCCAAGTTTGGTTTTCAAAATAAATTCAGGAAAATTATTCATTCTTGTATTTCTACTTCTAGATTCTCAGTGGTTGTTAATGGGGAACCGGTTGGTTTTTTTGCCAGCAATAGAGGAATCCGGCAAGGGGACCCAATCTCCCCTTTATTATTCATTATAATGGTTGACAGTTTAAGTAGATCTATCTCAAAAGCTATTAGTATTGGCATGATAAAGGGCTTTCTACCAACTTTTGGTAATCAGGTTTCCTCTCACCAGCAGTTTGTTGATGACACTCTGCTTCTTCTGATGGCCTCAATAATTGAGGCAAAGGCTATCAAAACTATCCTTAGATTTTATGAGGAAGCCTCGGGGCAAAAATTTAATTTTGACAAAAGCTCTATCTATTTCTTCAATACTCCTATAGAAAGGAAAAGAAAGATTGCTAATATTCTTGGATGCACTATTAATTCATTACCTGCTACTTATTTAGGTCTCCCTTTGAGTATTGACAAGATTTCTAATGAGGTCTGGAATGATATTATTAAGAGATTTAAAAAAAATTGGCTGGTTGGAAAGGAGCTCTACTTTCAAGCGTAGGCAAGTGCTTATTGATAAAAAGCACTCTTTAGAACCTGCCTATTTATATCATGTCAATGTTCAACATAATAACAAAGTGAGTGACGAACAGTATTGAAAAAATTCAAAAGCACTTTTTATGGCATGGTATTGAGGATAGGTTAAGGTATCATTTAGTGGCTTGGGAGTAGGTATGTAAACCAAAGAGGCTTGGGGGGTTAGGTATCAAAGATATCAAACATATGAGTGTTTCTCTTATTGTAAAGTTAGGTTGGAGACTTATAAAAGAACACAAGCCTTGGATAGAGTTGGTTCAGATCAAATACCTTTCCAACCAAAGCAAGATCTCCTTTATTTCTGATCAGTTTCTTCCGAATGGTTCTATTTTCTGGAACAATCTTCTACACAACAGACATATTCTCTCTCAGGGATGTAGCTGGAAGCTTGGGGATGGTCAAGACATTAATTTCTAGACTGATAAATGGACTGATATTAATTGGATTTCATCTTATGGCCACATTAAAGACAACTTAATTACAAAGTATGGGCACAAAATACAGGGCTATATTGAGGTGGATGAAAACAAAAGAAAATGGAAACAACTCAAAGTTGAGGAGGATAATGTGCAGACTGATGTTTCATCTTTGCAGAATCAACTTTCTCTAATTCATATTAGTAATCAAAATCATAAGGATGAGCTCATTTGGAAAGATTCTTTTGATGGAGAATACTCAGTTAAATCGGGCTACAATTCTTTCTTTGCCTCTATTGAAAGTGAAATTAATTGGCATAAGTTGTGGATGCCAGAGCTAACCCCTAGAGTGAACTTTTTCTGGTGGCTCATCATTAAAGGAAAGATAATGACTAATGACAACCTCATTAGGAAGGGATTCATCATGCCGAATAGATGTTGCATGTGTCAGAAAGAAGTAGAAGACATCAAACATTTATTTCTTCATTGTAAGTACACTTCCAAAATTTGGCATCTTGTTTTTGAAAAATTTAATCAGAAATGGATCTTTCCCCTTACTTGTCTTCAGGCCTAGGAACAATGGGACTCTCCTTACAAACATTGTGTGGTGAGGAGATTATGGCAACTAGTTTTACCTCACACCATGTGGCGAGTTTGGAAGGCTCGTAATGATGGCATTTTTAGAAATACTAGAAAGTTATGTAACAAAGTCTACAAAGAAATTATCATTCTTTGTGCAGACAAAATATTGCAAGATTTAAACCTCCTAAAAATAGACTTTTCCTAAGGAAGAAGAGTACATTCTAGCTGCTTGGAATATTGACATTGTCTTCAAAAAGAATAACAATGGTATGGATAGATCCACTGTCTCGATGGATTAAGCCTCCCAATGCTTGGCATAAGTTGAATTTTGATGGGGCCTCAAAAGGAAATCCAGGAGATTCTGGAGGTGGAGGAGTCATCAGAGATCACAAAGGCTGCTTTGTTGCTACTTTTTCTGGGAAAATGGGTAGGCAAACTAATCATTACTCTAAAGCTCTTGCTGCTCTGTGGGGAATAAGGCTAGCCAGGGATTGTAATATTCTGAATATTATAATTGAGGGTGATTCACTAAACATTATCAATCTCTTAAACAAAAAGCAACCCCAGCTGGTCAATTAGAGATTTTATTTTTGAAGCTACTGATATATGCAAGAGTTTTGAAAATGTTAAAATCAATCACACCTATCGAGAAGGCAATAGGGTCGCAGATGGTTTGGAAAACTTTGGGGTTAACAATACTTTTCAAACTTGGCTAAGGGGGGACATTCTTCCCACTCAAGTTAATAAAGACATCATCAATGATTTACATGGCTTGGAAAGTAATCACTAATGGCTGTAATGTTGATGCTAAGGAGTGGATTTTTAAGTACAGAATGATGACATCATCTAAGATTTTGTGCGAACCTGGACAACCATCATTACTTGTCATAGGGAGAACGCTAAGGAGTGGGTCACTAATTACAAAGTAAGGTCTAATAATTACATCTTTTATCATGAATGGGAGAGATTCAAAAACAAAGCTAAGACTGATACACATAGTGCTAAAACTTTTACCGTTGCGGGTAGAGTCACTGGAAAAATGGGGGGTCCACCTTGCAAGACAGAGCCCACCCATAATCCAGCGTGGAAAGATGATACAGGGCTCTGGAACTATCTTCAAATTGGGGGTCTTGCAAATTTTATTGAAAGAATACAAGGTTTTGATCAGGATATTTCTATTAAATTTGCTCAGGGATGGAAGAATCGGGTAGTTAAGTACAACAACATTGAGGTTGAGATAACGGAGGAGCTTATCACTCAAGTCACGGGGCTTAGTCTTGATGGCACCAAATTCTTTAACAAGAGGGTGGATAGAGAGGTGGAGGCAAAGAAATTCTGGATGAAGGGGAAAATCTTGAATTTGTGATGTGACATCAAGTTGACTTCGATTCCTGAGCCTTTTGCTGAGCTCGCCAGGATGGTTGTTAGGTATGTAACTCTTGAGGGGAGATTTGTTACTATTCCTCAAAAACATTTGATCTTTCTTAATCACTTTCATAGAAACATAATCATCAACTTCCCTCATTACTTGATAAACTCACTGGAGAAATCCATTTGGGAAGTGCAAAATCATACTAGGGCAGTTCCACTCCATCAAGGGATAATTCTTCTTATCCACCGCCACTGCTCAACTTGTCCCCGCTTGGATTCTACTCCTCCCTCTCCCTTCATTCCTCCCCCCCCCACTACCTCCATTCCCCCCTGCTCGAAAGGAAGATTGACACTGCTTCGTCTAGCAAGAAAAGGAAGGGTATGAAAACTAAGGTCCCTGCTTCTCAGAGGGTTCTTAGAAGTCACAAAGACCTCGAGCTTGCCGAGAGCCTCTTGCACATCAGCCATCTAGTGGAGGAGCCTAAGGAGGAGGATTTGTTGGTCAGAGTGGGCAGGATGGAAAAGGAAATTCAAGAGCTTAAGAGTGTTATCAGAAATATGGAAAAAGCTAAGGGAAAAGGGAAACTACAAAATGATGATGAGGAGGATGTTATTGCTGAAGTTTTCAAGAAGCTACAATATTTGGATGGCAGACTGGGAAATGCAAAAGCCGTAATGACTGCATCCTATCTGCCCTTAAAAGTATTTACAATTTCATCGAACAACATGTTCATAGTGTATGCAGTCTCAGTGGGATTACTGAGGACATTTGGGGCCCCAAGGAGAAAAGAGATATGGAAATTGCTCAGGTGGATTTGAAAGACCCTTCTCAGGCCACAACCATTGCATTCTTTGTCTTGCTTCAAATGATCAAAACCAAGATTGACCAGGCTATCAAGTGATGTAGAGTGTGTTCTGTTGTTTACTGGCTGCATGAAGTTGCTATTGATGATGGTTTTGGTGTTGTTTTTTGGTTGAGATATTCTGTGATAGATATCTCTTGTTTGTTTTTTGGTCTCTTCTACTATTTTTCAGATCATTGTACGTCTTGATCCTTTTCTATTACTATGATGTATTATCTGGCTATTGAGCCCTCTGGTGTTGGTTGTTTTGCTCTTCTTTGGGCTGTTTCTTCCGCTTTTGGTATCTGGCTTTTGAGCCCTTTTGTATATAGGGTATAGTCCCTTCAAAACTATTTACCCTTAATAAAAAAACATGCTACAGTGCTTTATGTGCAACATTTGTTATGCAAAGATATTTACTTCCATACTTGTTTGTTACATTGTCTATTACTATTTGTTATTGTATGCATGCTTGTCATATGTTTGTTTGGCACACTTATTTGTTTATATGCAGCCATGATGGATTTTGCATGTCTTGGGACCTCATGAGTGATTTCCCATGTTTTCTGCAACCTGTGTGGTGTGGCTTATTTTATCTTCTTGCATGTTTACATTACTTTTCTTGGTAGCTTTTACACTGTTTGCATAGCTTACACACTATCTTTTACATGCATGATTTTTCATACTAACACTTGTCTTTGGATATCCATCCTTGTTTATGCGTGCCTTGGTTTCTACCAAGTGCATTCTCTTCCCCCTATAGGGAATATTTTGAGTATATGTGGTTGGTCCTCTTTTGGGGCCACATTTATCCTATCAATGACGTCGCATGTGCCCCCAAAGAGGGGGCATCATTTGGGGTTTTATAGTCTACATAACACGTTTACACTGGTTCAGTTCAGTTCACTTTCCACCCTTGGCATTGTGGGTTTACATATAATGAGTGATATTAGACCAATCTACAAACTCCATACACAATGGCTTTTATAGGAGATGGAGTTCTTAGCATTTTGGGAAGCGATTACATGATTAAAGGTTATAGTGGGTGTACTTCCCTACATTAATTCCGCCAATGACATCGGATCGCCCAAAAAACCGAACAATACAAAGATCACCTACATCCACATAGCTCCATCACAAGGCACAAGGCTAGGACATATGCATCACACACAACATAAGGGGAGGTTTCTATTCTATTCCATGCACCATCTATTACATCTTTCTACACATAGTTAGATTACTACATCACAAAGTGTGACTATCACAAGAGAAACCTAGGGCATGTTTCACATACACACACAAAAATACATTTGGGTATGGAATGTAGTGCAATGCTCAGTTAGTAAGACCACCATTATGGAAAGCGAGGTTAATCGACCCTTTCATATGCATTTTTCCTTTTTAGGAATTGATGCTTGTTTAGGGGTTTTCAGGTCTTTCTATTCATCTTGGAATATCAACAACATCTGAAGTAGTGCAAAAAACTTGATGAGACACACAATGAGGGTTTTGGACCACTTGCCGTACCTATAAAACTTAGATTTGGAGCTTTTTCATAGACTAGGGCACCTATTCGCAGACTAGAGTTCCCGTAAGCACCCGGTCCTTATCTAGGTGCCTAGTCCAGAGAATCAATATAGATCCATCATGTTCATAGCTCTTGCATAGTCATTCTTGGATCCAGATTCTCTAGTCACCTCTGTGACACAGATCTTACGAGCATCTTCTATTTAGCTGAGTTCTTTCCTCTTCTCTCTTGCACATTAGGGTTAGCATTTCCTTTTTCATAGTTTCTTGGGTCATATTTACATTTATTTACAACATCTATTTACTTTATTTATAGTTGTTCATAGCTTATATTAACTAGTACCTATATCACATTTTTAGTTAGTCATATACTACTAGTTCTCAAAGGAAGTCCTAGGTAAAACCTCGAATATGCCTTAAAGAGATGAAATATGACATGTAACATCTCATACGTGATCTATACAATGTTCCTATAATCCTCTCATTATTTCACATACTTTTCATGGCCTTCTTTGACTTCATATACCTCATTAGGCTCTAGAACTAGGCCTAAATGGGCTAGTTCCAACCATGAATTGTAACACATGACCTGATGATCACCCTAGAAGCCCTTGCACATCCTTGAAACACCATTTTAGACCTATGGGACACCTGATCAAAGTACACCAAGCATCTTCATACCTCTAGTGGGCACCAACCACACTGACCAAGAATGTAACACCTTGAAACCATCATGACTGCTCAAGAAAACACCATAAAGCCACTTTTTGAACACCAAACCTTGTTGAGAAAGAACCAACCTTCATGAAATTTAAATCCTCCTTTTCCATCAATGTCATGTGACATAAATGAAAACACCAACCAATGCAACAGGGTTCAACAATCTCCCCTTTATCATTGATGACAACAAACTCAGAAACCTTGATGGAAAACAAGCACACCAACATCTTCAAAGCATTCAATCCTTGTTTCTGACAACAATATCCCCCTTTGAAATCTATGAAAAAGTTTCACACATCCAAAAACATGAGTAACATGAAATAAAACATTAAAAAAACATGACCTTACCTCAAGAACCTCCCCCTTGAATTAGACTTGTTACTTTTATCATATAAGACTTAAGCAACTACATGAATTTATTCATCAATCAGATTCAATTCTCCCTTGAACCTATTATCTTGAAACTTTGTCTTTTCATCCTTTGCATATGCCTTTCTTTTGTCTTCTTGACTTGTTCCTTGAACTAGTGAACTAGATCCCCCTATCTAGACACATCTTGAGCCTTCTGGAGAAGTAATGGAACTTGAGATGATCCCCCGATAATCTAAGACCTTTAGTGATTTCTAGCTACTAAGATTACCCCCAATTCATATCTTAATTTGTCAAAAACTTCCTTTAGTAGAGGTCATGTCATTATATCACCTACTTCCTCCTTTGTTGACACATGTTCAAGCTTGATTCTTTTCTCATTCACCTATTCCCTTAAGAAATGGTACTTGTTTGGTATTTGTTTTATCTTAGATTACAATATTGGATTCTTGGACACACTTATAGCACTTGTGCTATCACCATCTTGGTGTCCCCAAGATTTCACTTAGAAATCTTGGGATACCCCTTTAAAATTTTGGTCTTTTTGCCTTGTGAAAGTTTTAGGTCATGTTGTTTGTGTCCCCTTGAATAAGAATTTGTTGTTTAGTGTTTTTCCTTAACTCTTTTGGATTGTAGGATTTCTCAGGATTCCTTTAGGAGGTTGCAAGAGGTTGCTTGGTCACATTTGTAAAAATACCCACTTGCTCAAAATTGCTCAAAATCTCTAAAAGCTAAGTATGGAACCCACCCCTAGACCTATTCGTGTTTTCCAAGTTACTTTACTTCATAAATTGCAGTGAGTCCTCAATAAAACCCTATTTATCTTTGTAAAATTCTAGAAGGATTTACGCTATTGCTTTACTTATTATAGAAAATGAGTAAAGTTGTTCCGAAAACTAGATTTATACCCCTATAAATACATCGAGGAAAACGATATTACTTTACTTCAAAAAGTAATCAAGAAAAGTCAATCGAAAATCACGCAATGCGAAAGTCAAGATCCATTTAGGATTTTTGAATTAGTTTACTAAGTTAAGAAATTTTAAGTAGTCAAGTAAAGTCAAATGCAAATCCCGCAATACTACTCCAACCTCAACCAAATCGGGTTTGATAGCTCTTTACTCCATTAACAAAAACAAACAAAACTAATCATAAAACCCACATCTAAGCCAATGATGATGTGGCATCATCCCAATTATCCCTAGTACATTTAATGAGGTGGAAGGTTTAAATGGAAAAATTAATTCCACATCATTTCCACCTATGCATTCATATTATCCAAGTAAAGTAATCCTCCTATAAAATCCGAGTTTCCCAAGGCGGCCAACTAAAATGATTTTCAAGCAATCCATCGACAACCCATTTGCAAGAAAAGGTATGTTGATTTTTACCCTTATTTATTTTTGGTTTTTCCTTGCATTTTTCATAGTTTTATAGCCAAAATGCATTCCGTCATCCGAGCATTTTCTGTTATGAAAATCTATGTTTTTCCATTAAGTCATGCAAGAATTGGTTTAAATTTGTAGGAGAACTTGTGAGTTACATAGGAAAGTTATATTCATGTTTATTTTGTGTAAAAACTCAAACTTTGGAAATGCCTTAGTTTTCCCTACTATGAAAACTAACGATTTTGACCATTTCGGGCATATTCTTGCTCACTACTCACCTTCATGTTTGGCGGAACCCTTCATAGCTCTTGCTTGGTACGAAAAAATTAACAACTAAGACTTGCTAATTCCTACTGATGTGTTGCAGAAATCTAACTCCTTATTTCTTTAAGCCTATATTAAGCGGGTTTTCAAAATGATCTCACTTCGAGTTCATTGCATAAAACCGACCACTCATTTCTCAAAGCTAATAACTAAGTGGGTTTTCAAGATGTTGCTTTGCAAAAATTGAATGGAATCGACGACCCCCTTAGTGAAGGCCTATACTAAGTGGGTTTTCAAACTGTTGTTTTGCCCCATGTGTTACGGAAATCCGAGCCCCTACTACTTCCTTACTTAAAACATTCAAGCAACTTCACCCTGCAAACCCATACTCCCTTTGTGAAAATAAGTTGTCTCATTTTCTTTCTTGCTAAAATATTTTTAAGGGCTCGATGATCATATGAAGCAATGAATATGTACATTAACTTGAAATTACCTTAAGAAATATAGAGGTCAATAGTTTTACTCAAAATTATACATCTTAAGAAGGAGCAGGTATTGACATCTTAGTAGTGTACATACATAGTCTTGATAGAGAAAAATACAAAAAATGTTTGAGACACAAGAGAAGTCATAAGAATTAGGAGAGGTAGCCATTATCTAAGAAGATATCAATCTTGTAGTTGAAGAAACCTCTAGGGATAAAAGAAAAGGAAAATCTAAAGCTAGGCTAGTCAGTGAAACACAAAGGGAAAAAATAAAGTATGAATACAAGGGTTTTCCAATTGAGTCATGCATTGAATCTAAGATTTTAGAAATTAGTGATACTGATATGGGACACATGTCTATAGATAAGATGATAGAGAATTCTAAAGCATAAAGTAAACACCCCTAATTCAAGACCTAACCAAAAGTGGATTGATAAAAGCAAATGTATTCCCAAGTACTACTCAATTACCTGAATTTGTCTTAGAATGTGCTAAATTCTATGATCCTCTCACCAGACCAAGTAAAAAACACATCAAGAAATGTCATGGTAAGATTTATCCTATCTCCAACAATTGTGATGAGTCTCACATATCCATTATTAAAAACCTTTTCGATCGGGTAGGGTCCCAAACATCATGTCCTCGGCTTACCTTTGGCTATTCATTCGGGTTGTTACTTTGAGTCAAATAGTAAGACCCAATCTCCTTCATTAAACTTTTTGTGCTTGATATGAGCATCATGCCAGGATTTTCTTTGGTGTTGAATAATTTTAGTTTTTTGCTATGCCTCCATCCTCATTTCATCTAGTTCATTCAATTGTGCTACTCTCTCACGTTGCACTTCATCTAACTCAATTCCAAATTTCATTGTTTTCCTCCAAGTCTGTAATTCAAACTCAATTGGTAATAATGGCTTCTTCCCATACACTAATTCATATGGGGAGAAACCAGTAGTAGTCTTCTAGGTTGTATTGTAGGCCCAAACTGCTTATGGGAGTTTTGGTACCCTAGTTCTTCTTGTCCGCATTGACAACTTTGGTTAAAATGTTCTCTAGATATCTATTTGTGACTTCCACTTTCCCATTGGATTAGGGTGGTATGGTGATGATTTCTTATGCTTGATTCGGTAGATCTCTAGGAAGGCTTCAATCATGTTAGACACGAATTGAGGTCCTTGATCAGATATAATGGCTCTAGGGGCACCAAATCTCAACATAATTTTGTTGTACAAAAATTCAACTACAACATCTTCATTAGCAGATGCCAATGCTTAAACCTCAACCCATTTCATGACATAATCAATGCACACCAACATATACTCTTTCCCATAGGATGGGGATCAAACAACCCAATGGAATCAATTGCTGCTTCTCAAATGGTCCTAAGACCGGTGAGGGTTAAGGGCACAAGTGGACAATGTAAGCTTCCTATTCTCTGACATACATCACACTACCACACGTACTTCTTGACAGATTTGTGAAGAGAGGGCCAATAGTACCCAACTCCAAGGACCTTGTGAATTTTCCTCTTCATTGAGTAATGTCCTCCTCCAAGCTCATCATGACAAGCTCATAGTATGTCATATACTTCATCCTCTCGAACACACCTGTGAAGAACCATATCAGGACAACATTTAAATAAAATTCCATTACACCATTTGTATGTTGAACTATTTTTAACTAATCTCCTTCATTCCTTATTGGTAAAGTAGGCTGGAAACTTCCTTGTAGTTAGGTAGTTTGTAAGATCAACAAACCATGGAGGCTGAGTTGATATTGCAAACAAGTGCTCATCCGAGAAAGTGGTCTGGACTACCTCTTCTTCTCTTGAAACATTCAATCTCGAGAGGAAATCAACAACAACATTAGCCTTCCCAGGCTTATCAATAATAGTTAAGTTAAATTCTTGCAACAAGAGTAACCATCTAATAATTCTGCCCCCTACTACTAGTTTATTCATCAAATATATTATAGTTGAATGATCAATGTACACAAATATTTTATATCTAGTAATATAATGTCTAAATTTATTCAGAGAGTAAACAATAGCTAAAAACTCCTTTTCCATAGTGGTGTAATTTCTCTCTATTGGGGTCAGATTTTGCTGATGTAATAGATGACATACATATGGTCTTCCTCGTCCTTTTGTCCAAGAAAACTCCCATTGTTGTGTTAGAAGCATCAATGTGAATATGGAAAGGCTGTCCCCAATCGGGTCCTCTCAAAACTGGAGTAGTGGTTAACTTCTCTTTGATAACTTCAAAATCCTATTGACATTGAGGAGACCATTCAAAGACAATATTTTTTCAACAAAGAAAACATGGGTGCAATAATTTTACTAAAATATTTTATGAACTTCCTATAATACCCTACATGTCAAGGAAACTCTTGATGTCAGTTTGATTTGTTGTTGAGGCAAACTTAGTGATTACTTCAATATTTTTGGGGTCAACTTGTATTCCTTTGGTAGAAATATGATGACCCAAGAAAATTCCTTGATCAACCATTATCAGACATTTTTCATGACTCAAGGAAAGTTGGTGCTGCTCACATCTAGTTAACACTTTTTCAAGATTGTTCAAAGATTCATCAAAAGTTGAACCGTGGATAGTAAAGTCATCCATGTAAACTTCAACACAGTCATTTGTAAGGTCTAAAAAATGGCCAAAATTGCTCTCTGGAAGGTAGCAGGTGCATTACAAAGCCCAAATGGTAGAACTCTATATGCAAATGTACCCCAAGGACAAGTGAAGGTAGTCTTATCCTGATTAGCGGGAACTATACTAATTTGGTTATACCCACTAAACCCATCCAAGAAGGAGAAATATTTCTTTCTTGTTAGATTGTCTAAAACCTTATCAATAAAGGGCAGGGAAAGTAATATTTCTTGGTGGATTTATTGAGTTCCCTATAGTCTATGCAAATTATCCACTTACCATTTTTCTTGGGAACTATAACTAATGGTGATACCCACTGACTATCAGATATAGGATATATGAATCCTACCTTCAACAATTTTTCTATCTCATTCTTGAAAATGTCTCTAAGTGTTGGATTGATTCTTCATTGTGGCTGCCTAACAAGTTTAACATCCTCAGTGTAAATATGGTGAGTGTAGATGCTTGGGTGAATTCCTTTCATGTCAGTATAATCCCAAGTAAAAGCCATGGAATGCTTCCTTAAGATTTCTTCAACTCTAGTGTCTTGGCTGGCTTCTAAATTGTACTAATGGTCGGCTCTTTTCCTACATCAACAATCACTTGTTTAGTATCTTTCAAAATAGCAGGCTCTGCATCAAAAATTATAGAATTCAAGGGACAAATGATGTAGCCTAGAATTTATTGTGAACAACCCAGGCACACTGACACATCACTCAACACTTAAGCTGAGTGCTCACCTGAAGCATGCAAAGGCACTAGGTCCCTCTTTAGAGTTGCTTATACATGATGTTAACATGATGATGTTTAAACATATTCAGATTCATAATTAGTAGTAAACTACCCATAGTGCATAAACCAAATCTAGATCTTAGATTGTATGAAAGATGAACTAAACAATAACTATGATAAGATTAACCATACAAGATCCAAATTTAGTTATGTCTAATGCCATTATCCAACCAATATACTCCATTGCATTAAATACTATAAAACATATAAGCTTCTTACACTATATCAAGTATCTCCATGAGTCATGTGCATGTCAAAACTAGCAGCACAACTCTACAATAATTCACCACCACTAAACTACATAAATCAATACATATTTATAGGGTGGGGACTTTCCCTTCACCACTCATGCACTTCTCAAAATAGGTCACATGCTGATAATAGCCACGCACCTTTATAATAGTATGCAAAACATGAAATTTCTCTAACAATAGATGTCATATAGTTAACTCCAAGTATAAATCCTATTATTAGCTTAAACTACGCATGTCACTTATCTACCGCTTGTTCCCAAAATACCATTGCGTGTAGTGCAATTTTTCATCTCTATGTGTGCTCCACACGTTATCTCCAAAAATAGTCCTTATCTAAAAAAATGACTAAGTCCCGATCCAAAGTGTTCTAGCGCACATTTCCTTTCCTATCTTCTGTGCCTTCAAATGTACCTTGTTCCTATGTGCACATCCTTTGTGTGTCTTCTCCTTAGATAAACATTCCTTCTGCTCAACATTACCCCACACTAATGTACATTGTTGTCCCGACAATGGGAATTCTTTATGATGTCTCTAACAATAAAGAATAAGTAATGAAAGAATGAATGAAACAATGTATAAAAGAATGAAATTTACTTTGCAACACCCTCTTCTTCGACTGGAAGGATTAACTCTAGATATTCAGTTTTGATTTCAACCTCCAATGTCTACCAATCACTTAGTGATTTCCTTGTTTTCTCTGGAATATCTCGTGGCTATGGCATCAAATTCATCTTATGTGATCTTCTCTTTTCATTTTGTAGCACCAGACAACATTGGCCATACCTAACAACATTCCTTCCATGAGATCCATCATTTGACACTATGAGTTTCCCAATCTCATCAATTCTATCCTTGTGCAGATCTTGGGTTATTGTGAGGGCCTCGTGCTTTTGTTTTACCAGTGCTAATATTTTTGTGCACCCAAGTGTTTCATCTTTCATTACTTTGAACTTCATTTTCCTCTACTATATTTTTGATCTTTATTATTGCTTTTTTTTGCGCACATAATTGAGAGCTTGGTCAAATTTCTTCAACTCATCTTTCAAGGTTTGGAGAAAAGCC
Organism: Taxus wallichiana var. yunnanensis; assembly: GCA_018340775.1. NCBI lineage: Eukaryota > Viridiplantae > Streptophyta > Pinopsida > Cupressales > Taxaceae > Taxus > Taxus wallichiana. The sequence continues at coordinate 863,710,051 of CM031238.1, forward strand.
TCGTAAGTTGAAACTTGTCTAAAAATATTGGCCCTTGATCTTGCTGCTTCTTGTGCAAAATACTTTGGTGCGGGCATTCAAATTAGCCCATCATCTAATACCAAATTGACCAAAGTGCACAAATAATGCATAGTAGAAGGAAATTTTTTAGGAACTTGAGATTCTAGATGAGGCCTTGTTTTAAGAATGTGATCACCAAGCTCCTAGCCATACTAACGAAGGCCTCATTCTTTGCATGTTCTCATTCCTTCTCTTCTTTTAAGCACTTTATCTCTATAATTTTATCCTTGTTATCTTCAAGTAGCACTTCGAATGGTGGTGTCCTTATCAATGTTCCTCCACGCCACCTCAGTAGATACCTTGACCAAGGCATTATTGACCTGCTCATTAGACATTACAATAGGTTTTATTGTCATGTGCCTACTTTGTGGTGCCTTCTTCACTTTACGTGATAGACGGGACTCTTCACTCACGTCAAAATTTGGTTCGTCATATGAGTCTGCATGGACCGGAATAGTTGCTTCCTTGTGCATGTAGTAGGCATATGTGGATCCATCATCTCCCACCCATATAACTCTTTAAGGTCCACATGTGCTATTTGAAAGCGTAGATGATTTTTCTCATGTCTTGACATAGCCCATATTAGGGACAACATATTCTTCACTTGTCCTCTTCTCCTTGTCCTCGGCCCCTTAGGAACATGGACATCAAGGTCCTGAGTTGGCCCTTCTCCTTCCTAAGTAGTAATGGGCGTGTTGGGTGGCTCGCCCACAACTTCTTCTACTTCTTTCATCCCTTCCTCATCATATCTCATCTCCTCATCCAGGGATCTTATGCAGCTCTCGGCATGCTCTCCCCTCCTCCTCCTCCTCATCCTCCTTAAGCTCCATATTTCTTCTATTTTTTTTCTCGGGTATTTATTTTTGAGGGGAGAGTTGAGGTGACCTTCGTAAAGGTTGGAATGTCCCTACACCTTAGGATTTTGTTCCTTTGAACACCCTCTTGAATTGGTGTTCCTCATGACTGTGATTTCATCCAAGTTTTCTTTGTCTCCTTGTCTCTTGTTGTGGAGGAGTATTTGTTCACTCAATTTTTGTGCTTTGTGAGTGGGTTATCTCTGGCCTCTGTGGTCTAAGCCTCCACTATCCTCATTGTATTCTCCTTCCGCATCTTCCTCTATGGTCAAGGCAGGCTTTGGAGCTGCCACATTTTCAACTATATGCTTGCCTTTAGGCGGGCATGGGAGCATGAACTCATTCTCCATGTATTTTCACTTTTCCATCCTAGGCTTAAGCTAGAGATAGATAAGCGCAAACTCACGTGCCCAATAGCCAAACTTATTGGCTTCATACTTATGACATCAGAAATAAGCCTCTCAATATAGGTAGATCGACCTGGATAAACATAAGTTTTTCTTAAGGTATGGTAGTCACAGTTTGCCTTGTCCACATTTTAGCTTAACTAGCACGCATCAATAAACATGTACACTGCTTCCTGGAAGAATCACGTTGTGAAGGCATGGTAGTTTTCACTAGGGACTCCATGTCCCATCCTTCATTGTAAACCACATGATGAAAAATGTTGATATACCACGAATTGCATGGCCTTTCCCACCACTAAGGGTAGCTCCTTTGGAATACACCATTCCTCCTCGAAGGCCATGTGAAGTTGGTCATACCATAACTCCACCCTTTGCTTGAATGGACCACTCATTGATCCTTCACATAGATACTTTTCAAACCTCTTTGTGAGGGAATTATTTCCCATGGGGTATTCCCAAATTTAATTGTTTGGCCCATCGAGAAATCCAATTTCTACAAACACAAGTTATAATAGGATAACGCCAAAACTTATCTTCTCACACTGTGCGCACTTCCTCACAATTGTATCTCTTTATGGATCCATTTAAGTTGTAAAATTCTCCTTGTGAAATATTCTTAGCAACTTGTAGCCACATGGTGTTCACTTGTGACGACCTTTCCTGATCATTCAATTTGGTGAGTAAGTGTGTGGCTGCCTATATACCACAAGGTACTTCCTCAAATTGTAAATATCCATTTCGCACGGATCTTTCATATATCCCAACTCCTTGTTAGTGGCCACGAAAGCTACCTTATCAGTTAGATCATTGTTAACCTCGACCCTATGCCCTTCAATCTTGTCAACGTAGAAATTAAGGGCGTTGTGATCCTCACTACTTTTGCCCCAACAAAGTAGAAGAAGTCCTCATGGACTCTCGCTCATCAACCACTCGATATAGATTTCTGGTTTTCCAAAGTATGGGACTTCTTACAATTTGGTACACCCCTACCTTCTTCAACAAATTATCTCCAACATCGTCATAAACTAGCATGTCATCAACCATTCACTTGTTGGTCTTTATATTCATTAATGCGTCCAATTCCTCCTTGTTCTTGGTGGTGTGATGTTTATAGTCACACACCTTGCACCTATGGATATGGGAATCCCAATCCCATTTGATAATTACTTCTTCTAGATACTACGTTTCTAAGAAATTACTCTTGGGAACATCCTCAACCTTGGTTTCTTCTTTATTTTTCCCTTTTGTTCCGCTCTAGGTTCTTTCCTCGGTGCCATGATAAGATAAAGTTCTACCTTTTTCATCTGTCAAGAAATCTCTCATTCCTAGATCTAAACCATGTGCCCTAGCTCAAAACTTCATGCCCTAGCTCCTTCTCTACAATGGTTCTTTATTTATTCTCTCTGCATGCTTCTACTTCACTCAAACCCTTCTCAAATGGGGACGCAAGCCAAATCTGTGCACAAATCTTCTCTCCTTTCCCTGGTTTCATAGCTCTCTACACCTCAATGTGTTTCACTCGATTTTGTCGCAACTAGCTCACTCGAATACTTGTGATTGCAAAGGTAGAAATGAACCCACATCACTTCTTTATATAGATTTGGGAAAAGTTAATGCATTTATTGCTCCTTTACTTACCACTCATCCTATCATTAATTGACCATTTTTCCAATTTTTGTGTGATACACCTACGTACGTGCCAAATTTATAACCTTATAGCGTGCATTCCTACCTTATGGCTACAAACCTCCTTCTATGTGCTTCCATGCGTGAAGTACCTCACCACTATGCCTTCCTCTAGTAGTTTCTACGGCCACTACTTACCTCGCGTTATATTGTTCATTCATTCATTTCCAGCTATGGTCTTCTTTAGGAGCAATTTTTTTTTCAACAACACTTTTCCATACTATTTGACTTTTCAACAAGATGAATCACTTGTAACCATATTTTATTATGTTTACCCATGTTTTAATGACAACCACCCCAAACCAAGGGTATGTGTAGTCCTATGCGCATAAAAACACTTCATATTGTGATCAACACAGTCTGATGCGCAAACACACTTATTAAAAAAACCTAAACTAAATTAACAAAGCATAGTGATGAAAAAGGAAACACATTAAAGGAAATGCAGTAAGGGAAATCTATACTAAATGGGAATACTACCTTATTAAAAACACTAAAAAGGCTTATTTATAGTAGGGCTTTAGCCTACTCATGTTGAAGTAATGGGTAACCATGTTCCATCAAGTGCCTCTAATTGGAAAGAACCTATCTCAAGTATGTGAGTGATAACATACGGTCCCAACCAATGCACCTTAAGCTTTCTGGGTGGCACAAAAATTTGAATCATAAAGAATCACCATCTAACTAACCATAAGCTTCTTATCCTTGATGTGTCTGTCATGCCATGCCTTATGTCAGGCCTTTTTCTTGCTTCTGACTCCAAAGTGCTATGGCACGCCTCTCATCTAGCTATATTAATTTGTCAATATTTTCTTCCAATGCTTGCTCATTAGCTAGACCTCCCACACACGCAATATGTAAAGAAGGTAATATAAATTCTATGGGAAGAAATGATTCTGCGCCAAACACCAACTGAAAGGGTGTGGCCTTATTCAACCTTTTGTAGGTTTTTATATATGCCCAAAGTATAACATAAACTTTATCATCCCAATATTTCCTTCCAACATCACAAATTTTTGTCAAGGTCTAGCTCAATATCTTATTGAAGGCCTCAATAGTTCCATTTACTTGAGGGTGATAGGGTGTGGTCTTGTGGTGCGCGACTATAAATTCATCCAATAATATCCTGATTGTCTCATTCAAGAAATGTGTGCCCCTATCACTTGGTAAGAATATTTTCCCATAAGAACCTTGTTGTTGTAGCCACTATACAATCCTTTGTAGGTGCTATTTCTTCCCACCTTGTAAGATACTGTACACATGATGATGTAATACTATCTAGTTCTATGTGTGGTGTGGAAATAGGACCTACAAAGTCTATTGCCCATTTTTCAAATGGCTCTACACTAGTAATATGCCTTAAAGGCATTTCATCTCTTGCCAAGGTTTTCCAAGGTGCCGATAAAGTGATCACATGCCTTAAAAACTCCTTCGCAATCCTTGTACAAAGTTTCCCACCTTAATAGAGAGTAGAATCTTATGCGTGGTGGTGTCACCTTTATAGTTTCCACCTACTATATACGCACCATGAGATTCTTCCATGATTTTCATGCACTCATGCTCCAAAGTACACATTAGTGCAATACTTCATCTTGTCCTAGTTTTTATAGGTCACCAATGATAAACATGAAATGTGCAATGTGAATTGCAAGTTGTTTCTTTTCCAAGGCTTTCATTCCTTTGCCGGCATACCGTGTGTAAAAATCAACAATATCCTCCAATTCTGAAGGCGCGCGGTTTTACCTCTGTATAACTATGTATCGACATTGTATCCTCAATTGTCTACGCATCCTCTCCGATTGAATTCTTGATAAGAGGTTTGGGCGAATTACTTTTACATGGATTTACCATGATTGTAAAGTTAAACTCTTGGAATAATAAAACCCATCGACATATGTGCCCATGTAAAATGGGATTATTTACTAAGTACTTCAATGTCATGTGATATGTATATAACACAAAAGGTGTTTCTAACAAGTATTGTCTAAACTTATGTAGTGCGTAGATCATTGACAAGGCCTCACACTTTGTAGTTGTATAATTTTTTTCTGCAGGAGTCAACTTTCTACTAGAAAAATAAATAGGATGATCTATAATACCTTCTCTAGGATGAGCTAATATTGTGCCAATGGCCATGCTAGAGGTGTCTAAATGTACGTGAAATGGTTGGTTCCATTAGGGAAAGTGCAGAATAGGCACCGTAGTAAGCACATCCTTCAATGCTTCAAATGTAGGTTCTTTTGCAGTTTCTCCCCAATAAAATGTCCCTTTACCTTTGAATAAATCCTCCAAGGGCGTGACAATCTTAGCATATCCTTTGATAAATATTTTGTAATACCATATGTGGCCCAAGAATCCATGCACCTCACTGACCGTGGTAGGTTCCTCTAGGCCTAATATAACTACAACCTTGGATGGATCTACTAACAAATCCTCCTTGCAGATGTTATGCCCTAGCAGAGTTCCAAAAGGTGTAGCAAATACACACTTCTTGATGTTTAAAGAGATGCTTGATTATATGCACCTCTCGAACATTAATCACAATTTTCACAATGATCCTTGAAAATCCCATATATGGCTAATAATAATCTAAGTAAACCTCGCAATAATTTGTGAATAAAATCCAGGAATGCTTGAACCATAATGCGAAAATATTGAGGTTTATTCTTTAGTCCAAAGAGCATCATCATGTATGCAAAACGTCCCCATTCGGTGGTGAAAGTTGTCTTCTCTTGATCCTTCTTTTGCAATTCTTACCGATGATATCCAGGAGAATCCATCCGTAAAAGAGTAAATTTTGGATCTTGCAACGCTTTCTAATATTTCCTCGGTGAAAGGTGTAGGAAAAGGATTAATCACACATGCAACATTCAACTCCATGTAGTCCACACAAATCCTAATCTAACCATATTTATTTATACCGATTACCATGGGGCTAATCCACTCGATTCTTCTAGGGCGTAATGATGCCGATTTCAACATCTTGTCAATTTATTCTTTAGCTCTTACACACATGTTAGGGTTTATCATGTAAGGTCGATTTCTGATCGGGCACACACCTTCCTTTAACTTAATCTTCATCTTGCCTAAAGACTCATGCAATCCCTTTAACTCATGGTAGCCACTAAGAAAAAGTCCTGGAAATTGTGTGGAGTCACTCAATTATTTTAGCCACTTTAGAATCGGACTAATAGTCTCCAATTATGGCCTCCTTAGGTTCATCATCCATACCAATGTTCACTTTCTTGGTCTTCATAGGTTCATGATAGGTGCATGCTTTCTTATCCACACTGTCTAAGACTTCGTGCATACCTACTTGAATGATCTATGTCCAAATTTTATACTTCTTTCTCATCCACTATGTAGACCATCTTTCCTTTCTCCTTCTCAAGGAAAGCACGCTCAAGTAGTTCGGCATTTGTCTCATGTGTTTCATCAAAACGTGCTCTTAGGTTTACCTCACAAAATAACTCCTGAATGAGTTTTTCAGCCTTTTTGTCTCACATAGTCAATCGCTCCATAACTCGTAATGCCTCTTTCACTAGAGGTTTAGTGGAGAAGTATTCAAAAGTATGGATCACTCATGCAGTTAATTCTTGCCAATTTATAGTCTCCCTATGCAGCTCCGCATAAACATACCAAGAGTGTGTGTAGCCTCGCAAGGTGAAATAAAGTTTGTGTACTCATAACAAAGGTGATAAAGCTTCCTACCCCTCTTTCCGGGAGTCTCTCACACTACTGAATGTGGTGCTGAACAAGATGATTACCATGATATATGTAGATTTGAGTAGGTGCATTGCTCCTAAGAAACCGGGTTGTTAGAGAAATTCTCACTTCATTCCATTCTATGAGATTATCCCTGTGAACCATCCACCGGTAGCGTTCTTTGTCTCGCATTAGGTATATACTAACATATTTCTTCTGCCCACTCGATCCTTCCACTATTCTTCCATGGCGTGCAGGAATACCTCAGGGTTTCCTTCTCTAGTGTACCGAGGTACAAAGTTGTTACATAATCTCCTAACATAGCACAACCTACTTACGCATGAAGATATGGTTCTTACTTTGTGCCCAACCATCTCGTAATTTCCATTTGCCCAATTATCACAAGCAATACTTGTAGTATCACTAATAGATTATACATCTTCCCACTAGAGGATTCCTTCCTTAGATGATAAGTTCTATTAAGGTATTCCTCACTCAAAGGTTCAACATAAGGTGTAGATTTCCTATCTGTCAAGGAGATAATAACTCGTTCTTCCTTATTCTCAAAACTTATATACCCCTTGTTGAACCATAGATCAACATTATTTGCATAACACCAAGGGTGCCCAAGTAGAGCTAAGAAGTTATTTGCTTCTACAAGCACTAAAACCTCAAAGTCCCCAGTGAACTTGGCCCCTTATATAGTAATGGATGCATCCTTTAAAACTCCTATTAGAGTGGCCTTAGTTTGATTTTCCATAAAAAGTACATTAGAGGATGGCTATAATGGAGGTCTACCCATCTACACCCATGCATCTAAAATAAGCACATTAACTTCCACGCCCCTGTCAATCAATATATTACTCAGAAGCCACCCATCCACAAATTTTTTAGGGTGATCTCCTTATCATAATCCACGCTATTAGGGGGAGATTAACATGCAAGATCTACCGTCCATTCTCAATACATGCACGTGGAGTGTTTCCCTTTAACCAATTCCTAAGTAATGGAATAATATTCTACCGGTGTAACATCTTGCATACCTCTTTCGGATCATCAACATATGAGTGGACCGTCTCATGTTGCCTTTTTTGCTCCAAATTCTGTGATTGTTATTTTAAACACTTTGTATTTCACCCTAAAGATTTATGAGAACTTCCATGGTTTCTGATAAACCTCCTTCTTATGTGTAGGATCGGGTATCTTGCATGTAAAATCTCCTCCCTAGTAATGGTAGAATTTTGTTGTAATGCTTCTTTGCACGCGTAACTTCAACGTGTGTAGTAATTTTCATAGGTAATACCTCGTGTTTGGTGCCTACTTTGTCATCCATTGGTTTTCCATGGCGTATTGTATTCTAACCATCCCGCACCCTTGTTATCTGTTTATGTTACTTGCTAAGATGCTCATATAAGTCCAAGAACTCCTCATAGTTATGATTCTTTCCACAAAAAGAAGAAGTAATATTTCGAGGACATTCACACTGTAGTGGTTAGGAGATTTCGCACGTATAACATGTTCCATGACGAACTCACTTCATCCACCACCATGGCCTTGGCCCTTGAATCCACCACCACAACCTCGCCCCGTGGATCCACCATGATATCCTTGAACTATTCCATGACCTCCTTCAAAGCACCATTCATTCTAATCATAAAGACGCTTGAGTGTGATCATGATCATGATCATGGTGCTCACTTTTACCTTCGAGTCATTTGAAACCCCTATCTATCGTCATATGACAATATCAAAGGCATCATGGATATGATCAATCAACCTCCGTAGTCTTCGTTATTTTGAGTCATGGACCAGAAAATATTATAGTAGCAAGATACGTTCTTCCTTATCACACATTGTAACAATGGGGGTAGTGGCTTACATCACGGTCCAAATGAAATATCTCACATTCTAAAGCAACATTGAACATACTTGATATGTGGGGACACCTATCCTTAGTGTGCCCCTATACTTCACAATCTATGTGCCAAATCCCAAAGGCGTGTCTCATGCGTAGAATTTGACAATAGTTTCTCCGACTACTTTTCCATAGCTGCAATATGAGCTTCCACGAATGGGCTCACTCCAGTGTCTATACTTTTGACTTCCTCGGCATGCAATGTTGTTTCAAGAACTTCACATAGATTCGTATATGTCTTATGTGACAACGCCCTCCTAAAAGGTGTGATCAAACCTCCGATAAGCCAATGTGCATGCTTGACTTGCATGGATATCATAGGAAATTTTGGAAAAAACATTTTGAAATGAGCATCATATTCCCGAACACTCTCAGTAGTTCCCTACTTAATATCCTTGAGTGTGCTTATACTTTTCTACTCAAACTCAGGGATATAAAATTCCTTAAGTAAAGCATCCCATAACATCAGTATAGTTTATGCAAGTTCGATCAAGGTCAAACTTTGTACTAACCGTGTGCACATCCCTATAATGTAGTTGTAAACTGAATTACCTTGCACTCAGAAGCCATGATCCCTTTTGCGCGCCACACTATCTCACACATGTGCACATGCTAAACACCATATTCTATTCCCTATACTTTGGAATACAAAGTGACATCTCCATGTAAATATTTTGGGGGTGGTGAGGACCGTACCCATTGGATCCATAACCTCCTGTGTTACCTCTGCCCCTAAATCCACTAGATCTCGCTGCATCCCGAGTAACTCTGCTCCTCTTGATCCTCCGCTTGTGGTAGGAATTGAACCATAGGATGCACTACCATGTGTCCCAACAATGGTACTAAACTGAACTCCTACCGTCTTTGAGGTGGTACTATTCTCAAAGGTGAGTCCAAAATTCTATACGCTTGCATTTTGTGCCAATGACACGCCGAAAAGGTACCTCTAAATAACAAGGAAGATGTCTTCCCGATCATAGATGTACTTTCTATTTGATTCACTCATGTTATTCTGCCCAAACAAACTTACCGACTACCGGGTCAGTATTTTAGAAACTGGAAAATGATGTAACATGTTGAACAAATTGTTATATTTTTCTTTGCATTAAAATGTTGTCATGTGATTTTTTGAATGAGATGTGTTTCTTTAATTGTTGAAAATCATGCTTGTTATGGATAAATTATTTACGCTCTTGGATTATTTGGACTAAAATGTTATGGCTTGCAAGAATCCACTTTCACTTCTTATTGATAAGTCATAATCTGGTTTTGAGAGTCGCAACCTTATCTCTTGATTGAATCATCCTTGGATAAATTTCAGTGATCCAAGGAATGTTTTAAATCTTCTTAATGGATTGAATGGTAAATTGACATTCATTGGTTGAGAGACATAGCAGATTGAACTTTGTATGTTACAAGTTCTTTGGACTTGAGTGATCGTGTCTTCATTCGGTTGTATGTTGTGCTTGGGTCTTTGGGATTGATCTCTGCAGGACATTTAGGCATAAAAAAAATAGTCTGCTTCAAGACTATGAAGGGGATCAGAACCCTAAAACTAAAGGACTATCCTAATGGTATCCTAAACTAGGTATGAATGCCTACTTCTTATCTACGTCTATTCAATTGGGTTGTAATCTAACCTAAGCTTCTTATTCTATTGTGTTGGGGGGTGACCTAACCTAAGCTCTTGTGCTAAATGAATAAGGGAAGGGGAGATTACTATGGTGATACTATACTATGTTAACCTAATGCCTAATACTAATGGTTGTGAATTTGATATAACCTAAGGTGGTATTACCTATGGAAATGTTTATAAACCTAAGGAAATTATTTAGGAAATGATTTTTGACTAACCTAAGTTTTGGGGACATCTATCCTAAACTATTTGAAAGGGGCCTAAGGTCACATGGCACTACGGCGACGGTTCCAATGGATTTTATTTGATTTGATTGGGTTTAAATGCATGGAAGTACTACCAGTTTGGCAAGGGCTAGTTAAATTTTAGCGGGGCTTACATCGAGGCTTCGCTAAGTATGGAATTGCATATGGACTTGGGATTTGTATCTGCCGGCTTTAGGAGGCGGTGGAAAGGAGAGATAAGTGGGAGAATTAGGAATTATGACATTAATGAATCTTGTTTTTTGTGTGCAAATCATCTTGGAAACACAGGAGGTGGGTTTGTGAGAGGTTGTTTGGTTTTGCATGCCTTGTGAATTTTGCTCTACATGGAGCTATTTGGTTCTTTGAACCAGCACTTCAAATTCTTCTTCTTCTTGGCTATTTTTCATTTCTCTGGTCTATTTTTGATCAAGGTAATGTATAAGAGAAATTGGAAGAACAATTGTTTGGTTGTTGAACTATTGTGGAGAAGAAAAAGGGTTGGAAGCTCGGTTGGAAGTCTCCTTCGAATTGAAAGAGGCACTATCAGGCATGATAGGTTCTACCTATTAAGATTTCTTTCCTTCTTCTAAATGATTCATTAAAAAAATTATGCTCACTTGAGATATAGTTTTGCATGATGTGTCTGGTTATTTACTTGCATGTTTTATGAAATCTCTACATTTTTGGAATGTAAATCCATTGCTGGTAATGATAGTTTTTGGGGAACTTTCTCTATGCTAGTTTAATGGTGATATTCATGCAAACTTGTATTTAAAGCTCTGTAACTTGTATTCGAGACTAATGTCGATCGAACTAGCTTTGTCTCTTGTATGGTTATGAATCTCTATTTTAGTCTTGTGCTTCATTGAGCTTGTAGTGGAGCTTCATGGTTATTCTAAGCTTGTGTTGAAGCTTCGTGATTTTTTATGAGCTTTTCATGGAACTTCATGTTTGTTCTAGATGAATGGAACCGGTGTAGATCTAAATTTTTGGTTGAATATTTGTATTCAATATTGTACTCTTATTCAGTTCTTACGAATGCCGAATCGGTAGTCGAGTTGTTGAGTTTTGTTCTATACATATACTCTGAGCTAGAAGTTTAATCTTATTCAAGGATTTGAAACTACTTGAACTCATAATAGATCATTAGTGTTTTTTTTTGAGCTTGTATTTAGGGCTTTACATTTTGATTTAGGCTCGTAGTTGAACATCGTGCTTGTTTAGGCTAGTATTGAAGCTTGTGAAGTTCTAAATTTTTGTTCAAGCTCGTGCTCGATACATGCAGTATCGGGTATTCCATTCTTGATTATTCTCGACCCAAGTTGAAGTCGACGGGTTTGAATCTATACTTGTATTTTGAGTGGAGTATTGTTGGTATTGTAGATGTGAAAAGATTTAAATCCATTTTTGACCTGTCTACTTGATAAGGTCTTGAGAGTTTTGTTTTGGTCAGAAGTAGACCGGGTAACCTCTTTTGAGATCTCCTCTGTTTAGCTTCTTGAGAGGGAATGGTTGTATTACATCTGTCTTTTAGACTATACTGTGTTCTTGAACTTGACAGGGCGTGTGAATTTGAAGTGTATCCTATTCTTCTCTGCCCTGAGTGAACCCGTGTCTTGTGGAAAGCTTGACTATTTTGTTCATAGTAATAAATGGACTGGAACTATGTCCTATTGTGGGTTTGGTTGATCTTTAGTTCATTTGGAACAATCGTTAAAAGTTTTGAGGTTATGGAAATGTATTATTTACTTTCCTTCTTGTTTTAGATGTTGAAATAATTACCTTCCTGTCATAATCTTTTAAATTGGAATTTGAAAGTCTTGTGGTGATTCCGGTTCGGATTGAGTTGGAAGTAAGTTTGGGGAAAAGACTTGTCTTAAACATATTATTTAGTTTTCTTACTCTCTTCTAATCTTTTATTTTATTATTGGGTTTTAATATAATGTGAATCTAAAACCTAGTATACCGAGTGTTGTATGAAAGGATACAATATCACTATTCAAAATGCTTTGTAATATTGTTCTTATTTGGGATCGCGAGCTGCTTACCATTTGCATTAAGTTGTTGATGCCTTGTAATGGGAATTCAGTCCTTTGAGTTCTTGAGATGTATTGATCCTTGTGTATCTTTCAACATTTGTGGATTTCTATTCCTTGTTGGATTTGTTGAACGAGTCTCGGTTTTGAAAAAGAGAATTGAATATGTTCTCTTGGGGATAGATTTATCTTTGTTAGGGACTCATCTTGTGTACTTCATTCTAAGATTTGAATTTGAACTTGAGTTTGGTGAATGGAAATGGGAAACCAATTTGTAAGATTTGTAATGGAAATTTTGTAGTGTGCATTCTTTCGTATGCGTTCGGTTTTGTGACCTCTTTTGGGAACTAGTTAAAGAATTTCTAAGTTTGAATTAGATAGGGAATTCATTTCATAGTATAAATGAAATGAATTATGGATTGGGTCCTTTTCTATTTGAGATCCTTTTTCATTGATTGTATAAGTTCATTGGTGAGCTTATCTTTAATTGATTCTCTTTTGATATGGGAACTCTTCTTGGATGGATTGGATAAGAGATTTATTTTGTTGAGATTCCATAAGTATATTTTCACAGAGTGGTTGATGCTCTAAGTCGTTATGGAATTTGATTCTTACTTTCAGCAAGTAAAGTTAGCACTTGTTGCAGATCCAAACGATTTAAGGTACAAATGTTTTCACTTTGATGATGAAGGAATCTTAAGATTTGAAAACAGGGTTTACATATCTTCGCTAAATGATTTAAGAAAGAAATTGTTAGCAGAATTTCACAATTCACCTTTTTCTGGACACCCTGGTATTACAAAGATGCTTGTTGATATAAAACAACAATATTTCTAGAAAGGATTGAAAAAGGATGTTATTGATTTTGTGACACATTGTCTTGAATGTCAACGTGTTAAAGTAGAACATATGCACCCATCTGATTTATTGTATCTTCATAGCATACCGCAGTACAAATGGCAAGTGATAAGCATGGAATTTGTACAAGGGTTGCCTATGTCAAGAAATAAACATGATGTTATTTTAGTAGTTGTGGATAAACTAACAAAGGTAGCACATTTTATTGCTGGTAATCTGAAGGATGATTATCCTATGTTAGCTAAAAGATTTGTGCATGAAATTTTCAGATTACATGGAGTTCCTGAATTAATCATATCAAATGGAGATCCTAGAATGACGTCAAGGTTTTGACAAATGCTTAATGCAGCTCTAGGAACTAAGCTGAATTTCAGTTTTGCATATCATCTGGAAACGGATGGATAGACTAAAAGAGTTAATCAAGTTTTAGAGGATATTACGGATGTATTGTATGGACCAATAGTATACGTGGGAAGAGTACCTTCCACTAGTTGAGTTTGCATATAATAACACATATCATACCTCTCTTAAGATGGCACCTTTCAAGCATTATACGGAAGAAAATGCAGAACCCCTATTAGTTGGGACAACATTGAGGATAGAGAGGTAATTGGACCTAAAATTCTTACTAAAATAGAACAAGTTAAAATGATTCGTGAGCGCTTGAAAGAAGCAGCAGATAGGCAAAAGAGTTATGCTGATTTAAAGCGGGTTGATAGGAAATTTGAACTTGGTGAGAAAGTCTTTCTTCAGGTTAAACCGAAAAAGAGCTCTATAAATTTTGGCAAGGCTGCTAAGTTATTGCCTCGATATGTGGGACCCTTTGAGATAGTTGAAGTAATCAACCTTGTAGCTTACCGTTTAGCATTACCTCCCGCTTTGTCACGAATGCATGATGTTTTCCATAGTTCTTTGCTTAAGAAATACGTTTGATTTATCACATGTGTTAAATTGGAATTCCTTGCAGTCCAAGACCAGAATAATCATGGTTAAACCCATACTAGTGCTAGAAACTCGCCATTGCATTTAAGAAATCATGAGATAAGTCAATGTAAGGTCCATCGGGACCAGTTTAATGAAGAAAGTGCAACTCGGGAAAACCTGGAAGATATGAAAGCTACTTTATCATATTTATTTGATCATAATTGACTATGATGAATGAATTCTTTTTGATTTTATCGTATATGACAATAAGTCTACCGGTTGGACATACAACTATTTATTTTTGAATAAACAACTATGTGAATGCTAATTTCTAAACTTTAAATTCGGATATTGTTGCGAAAACATATGTTAAGGAAGTGGATAAATTGATTATCTTTGAATGCAATGATTAGAATGAGATAATCATCGGGATGATGATTCTTTTTAAGAGGGAAGTATGTAACACCTTGAACAAATCGTTATATTTCTCTTTACATTACGTTTGCACATGATTTTCTTGAATGAGGTGTGTTTCCTTAATTGTTGAAAATCATGCTTGTTATGGATAAATTATTTCGCTCTTGGATTCATTGGACTAAAATTTTATGGCTTGCAAGAATCCACTTTCACTTCTTATTGATAAGCTGCAATCTAGTTTTGAGAGTTGCAAACTTATCTCATGTACTGACTCATCCTTGGATCAATTTCAGTGATCCAAGGAATGTTTTAAATCTTCTTAATGGGCTGAATGGTAAATTGACATTCATTGGTTGAGAGACATGGTGGATTGATTTTTCTATGTAACAAGTTCTTTGGACTTGAGTGATCATGTCTTCATTCGGTTGTATGTTGTGATTGGGTCTTTGGGATTGATCTCTGCTAGAAAATTTAGGCGTAAAAAAAATAGTCTGCTTCAAGACTATGAAGGGGATCAGAACCCTAAAACTAAAGGACTATCCTAATGGTATCCTAAACTAGGTATGAATGCCTACTTCCTATCTACGTCTATTCAATTGGGTTGTAATCTAACCTAAGTTTCTTATTCTATTGTGTTGGGGGGGTGCCCTAACCTAAGCTCTTGTGCCAAATGAATAAGGGAAGGGGAGATTACTATGGTGATACTATACTATGTTAACCTAATGCCTTATACTAATGGTTGTGAATTTGATATAACCTAAGGTGGTATTACCTATGGCAATGTGTATAAACCTAAGGAAATTATTTAGGAAATGATTTTTGACTAACCTAAGTTTTGGGTCATCTATCCTAAACTATTTGAAAGGGGCCTAAGGTCGCATGGTATTACAAAGGATGATATTCAAATGGCTTTTATTTTGATTTGATTGGATTTAAATACATAGAAGTACTACCGGTTTTGCAAGGGCTAGTTAACTTTTAGTGGGGCTTACTTGGAGGCTTCGCTAAGTATGGAATTACATGTGGACTTGGGATTGGTATCCACCAGTTTTGGGACGTGGTGGCAAGGAGAGATAAGCGGGAGAATTATGAGTTATGGCATTAATGAATCTCGGTTTTGTGTGTAAATTGTCTTGGAAACACAGGAGGTGGGTTTGTGAGAGGTTGTTTGGTTTTTCATGCCTCGTGAATTTTGCTCTACATGAAGCTATCTGGTTCTTTGAACCAGCAGTTTGAATTCTTCTTCTTCTTGGCTATTTTTGGTTTCTGGTCTATTTTCGATCAAGGGAATGTATAAGAGGCATTGGAAGAAAATTTGTTTGGTTGTTGATCTATCATGGAGAAGAAAAAGGGTTGGAAGCTTGGCTAGAAGTCTCCTTCGAATTGGCAGAGGCACTATCAGGCATGATAGGCTCTACCCATTAAGATTTCTTGCTTTCTTCTAAATGATTCATTAAAACAATTCTACTCACTTGAGATATATTTTTGCATGATGTGTTTGGTTATTTACTTGCATGTTTTATGAAATCTCTATGGTTTTGGAATGTAAATCCATTGCTGGTAATGATAGTTTTTGGGGAACTTTCTCTGTGCTAGTTTAATGGTGATATTCATGCGAACTTGTATTTGAAGCTCTGTAACTTGTATTCGAGACTAATGTTGACTGAACTAGCTTTGTTGCTTGTATGGTTCTGAATCTCTATTTTAGTGTTGTGCTTTGTTGAGCTTCGTGGTTATTCTAAGCTTTTGTTGAAGCTTCGTGATTTGTTATGAGATTTTAATGGAACTTCATGTTTGTTCTAGACTAAATGGAACTTGGTGTAGATATGAACTTTTGGTTGAATATTCGTATTCAACATTGTACTCTTATTTAGTTCTTACAAATGTTGAACTGGTAGTCGAGTTGTTGAGTTTTGTTCTATACATATACTCTGAGCTAGATGTTTAATCTTATTCAAGGATTTGAAACTGCTTGAACTCATAATAGAGCATTGGTGTTTTGTTTTGAGCTTGTATTTAGGGCTTTGCATTTTTCTTTAGGCTCGTATTTGAACTTCGTGCTTATCTCGGGACATTTTGAAGATTTTAAAGTTCTAAACTTTTGTTGAAGCTCGTGTTCAACACTGTACTAGTATTCCATTCTTGATTGTTCTGGACTTGAGTTGGAGTTGATGGGTTTGAATCTATACTTGTATTATGAGCTGGAGTATTGTTGGTATTGTGGATGTGAAAAGCTTTAAATCCATTTTTGACTGTTTGCTCGATAAGGTCTTGAGAGTTTTGTTTTGTTCGGAAGAAGTAGAATGAGTGACCTCTTTTGAGATCTCCTCTGTTTAGCTTAGCTTCGAGAGGGAATGGTTGTATTACATCTATCTTTTAGACTGTACTTGTGTTCTTGAACTTGATAGGGCATGTGAATTAAAGTGTATCCTATTCTTCTCTACCCTGAGCAAACCCGTGTCTTGTGGAAAGCTTGACTTATGTTCATAGTAATAAATGACTTGGAACTATGTCCTATTGTGGGTTTGGTTGATATTTAGTTCATTTGGATTAGTCGTTAAAAGTTTTGAGGTTATGGAAATGTATTATTTACTTTCCTTCTTGTTTTAGATGTTGAAATAATTACCTTCCCTGTCATAATATTTTAAACTGAAATTGAAAGTCTTGTGGTGATTTTGGTTCAGTCGAGTTGGAAGTAAGTTTGGGACAGTACTTGTCTTAAACGTATTATTTATTTTTCTTACTCTCTTCTGATATTTTATTTGATTCTTGGGTTTTAATAGAATGTGAATCTAAAACCTAGTATACTAAGTGTTGTATGAAAGGATACAATATCACTATTTAGAATGCTTTGTAATATTGTTCTTATTTGGGATCGTGAACTGCTTACTCATTTGCATTAAGTTGTTGATGCCTTGTAATGGGAATTTAGTCCTTTGAGTTCGTGAGATGTATTGATCCTTGTGTATCTTTCACTGTTGTGGATTTCTGTTCCTTGTTGGATTTGGTGAACGAGTCTCCGGTTTTAAAAGAGAATTGAATATGTTCTCTTGGGGACAAGATATATTAGTTAGGGGACCTGTATCTGTGTACTTCATTCTAAGATTTGAATTTGAACTTGAGTTTGGTGAATGGAAATGGGAAACCAGTTTGTAAGATTTGTAATGGAAATTTTGTAGTGTGCATTCTTTGACTGTGCGTTCGGTTTTGTGACCTCTTTTGGGAACTAGTTAAAGAATTTCTAAGTTTGAATTAGATAAGGGAATTCATTTCATAGTATAAATGAAATGAATTATGGATTGGGTCCTTTTCTATTTGAGATCCTTTTCTGTTGATTGTATAAGTTCATTGGACCGAGCTTCTCTTTAATTGATTATCTTCGAGATGGGAACTTCTTGGATGGATTGGATAAGAGATTTATTCTATTGAGTATAGCTTGGATTGTGGACAGTTTAGTTTCTCACCTTTGAATTATATCTACTAACATATGGAAGTTAGTAAGACTTTGGTTAGTCTATTTTGTTTCCTAATCTTCTTGGAATTAATGGGATTCTTGTTTAGATGTTGTCCCTTTAATTATGGATTCTTTATATTGTTATCTTTGGACTAAAGCAATGTATTATGTGTTCTAAACTTTGATTCTATCCTTGGATGATTTGTATATGGGGAATAAGTATGTATTGATTCTCTTCTTTTGTTTATATGGAAAGATGAAACATACTAATATGAGCTATGTTGCAACTAACTTCTTTTTTTTGCTTAGAAAAGAAAAATGTGCATTTCTATTCTTATGGAATCATGATACAATTGGATGACAAGACTTGTTGATCTGTTTTAAAGTAATTGATAGGATCAATTAAACCATATGATATAAATGCAGGTGTTGCAGATTATATTATGCTCTTTTCTTAATAGTGAATTTAGACTCTTTAATTGTGCTTCTTTCCTGGGTGTTATTACTTATGATTGTTTGTATGATATATATTAATTGTTTCATTAAAGTAGAGTTGTTTAATGGAACAATTAGTGGAATGCACTTCACTTTAATGCTTAGTGCTTATCATGCTTAGTTCATTGAATTGACCCATGCTAGCAATTTTTGCAGATGGACATCATAAGTGATAAAAGAAGGCAAAAAATTTTATGATGCATTGGATTATTTAATTTGGGATCTTATATAAGAGTTTCGAATCATTCTCGAGTTGTATTGGAAAAAAAAAGTGATGTTCTTTTGAGATCTTAATTGTGATTGACATGTAGAATGTCTGAAATGCATAGTTTTGTAAATGTATATTTAAAATCATGAATTGAAAGGTTTTGTGTTGGACTCCAATTTGTGATGTGAATTCTTTTTGTACTTGTATGCCAGAAATAATAGTGATATCTTGGCAGTATTCCTTATATCTGTTTGTATACTATTGTTGTTATCAGATATTGAGTTGGATTAAGGAGATAGTATAATCTCCCTTATTATAATGAACTTGTTAAATTGCAAAAGATGTCATTCTCTAACTGCACAACTATAGTTTAATAATGAAATATGCATGGGACATACAATTAAACTATATGTGTAATGAATGATAAAAGGTTATGTTAAAACCTAACATTTAACCATGTAGAGGAAGACTCTTCCTCTCCCAAAGAATGAAAGATAAAATGAATAGTGGTTATGATCCTTAATCTTTATACTAAGTTTATAAAGTAAATGCTAGCTGAATCTAGGTGAATGACACACTTGATTTGGACAACTAGGCTACATTAAGAGTTAAATGTTGATTTTTGCTAACCTTTTTTGGGATAACTGCTTGTTATGCCATGTTAATAAACAACAATGTAAACTTGAATTAATAAAGTTCTCCATATCTAATCAAGATAAGTATGGGTAAAGAATTTAATAAATGTTGGAATTAGGGTTAGGCATGGTTGTTGTAATATGAATCTTAATCCAATTTAATTATGTTTAATAACCACTAAGGGGGTATGTATATCTTGATAAATCAGTTAAAATGGATGTTAGCACACGCTGACTTCAAGATCTGCCCTCGAGAAGTCTTGGGACTTCCGAGGATACTGTGTTGCATTGACATGTGGCAACACCCTTCCGTATTTGTTCATCTAGATTTACACACATCTAGACTTGAACTTAGTTTCTCTCTAGGTCAAGTTAGTAGCATGTTTAGGATGAGTAGTATCTTTCAATGACTCAGGGTACCTTGGCACATCCGGTTGACTTAGGTCAACCGAGTATGCCCATATACCCTAAGTCATCATGAGAGTCTTCTTATACTAAATTATGTTGCTAACTCGGACTAGGGTCAAACCTTGGGCAAGTGGATTGACGGTAGTCAATAAAGACCATTCTAGATAAAAGAAGAGTGAGGTGAAGGACGTATTCCGAAATGATGAGTATGTCGTCTCGGAATAGTAACATGAACAATATGTTGAAAATATTTGGCCAAAGTATCGCAAGTTGCTGGTTGCATTTTCATATGTCACCTAGTTTAAAGCAACATGATGTCAGATGAATATTGGTAACAAATATTCAGATAGGTTCTTTAAACAGATCACTCAGTACCTAGAATAGGGTAAGAGAACCAAGTATATGTAGTATACATAAAGTATTCTATACTTTAAGTTAACATGAGAGATTGGTTGATAACCGAGTCATGGAATGAGAGATCGGTAGTATACTGAGTCATTACAACTGCATATGGTTATTTGTTATGAGATTGATTGGCATGGAATGTGTGTTCTAAATGATGTTTTATTTAGAATAGAGAACATTATGTTTTACATTTTTCCCCCTTGTTTCTAAAGTCTTAAAATGGGAATGTTACAAACCAAGCACAAGGACTAGGTCACGGTATATTCATTTACGGGCCCACAACCCATGTTGTCTATCTTTGGCGCACTTTCATAAGAGGTTGATGAGGGTTCCTATCGTGTTATCCCGAATGGGGAGTTCTAGATGCTTTGGTTCCATGTCTTCGCATGAACTCCAAATCCTTCACAAGGCATCTCTTTCCTCAACGCCATATTTTCTACAATCTTGTGATGTTTTCCTAAATCCATCTCTTGTGCCTCATTGTATTTAAGTCACCTTTCTTCTCTTTGCCTCTCTGATCAAGTTTGACATCTTTCACCAAACCCGCTCTGCCCCGCATGTGGTGGGGTTTAGCTAGCCATTAGATTCTCTTCCATATTTAGGGTTACCATAAAAATTTTGATCTCCAATGGAATGCCTTACAGATAGGTTCCCTAGGATAACGTAAAAACTAGAACTCAACTACGTATGGGAAAGAATAATTGGAAACCGAGTACTCTAAAATATAGCTATTCAAAACACCATAAAACCAAGTTTCCATAACGCACGTCCAAATCAAATTAGCATCATAGATGGCCTAAAATTCTTCTTGCATCCAGACAAGTGTGCGAAACCTCCAATTCCTCTTAGATGCTTAAGTAACCAAAGCAACTTGTACAACTCTATCAGAAAGATAGAAAATAAAATTTCATATAAGTAGTCATACAAGTTCTGCTCTCCACCCATGTGCATGCATCAAATTGAGATCCAGTGTTGAATATACGAGTGTATTCTTCTTCCATATCTACTTTATAATCCTCAACACTTGATAAGGTTAAATGGTATGTATTCATCACGAAACATCCGAAAGAAGATAAAAAGAGGTCCGTCAATGTAACCAATGATGCGGCCTAGAATTTCTTGTGAAAAACCCAAGCACACCGACACATCACTCAACACTTAAGATGAGCACTCACCCAAAGC
The DNA here is from genome assembly GCA_018340775.1 of Taxus wallichiana var. yunnanensis. Taxonomy (NCBI): domain Eukaryota; kingdom Viridiplantae; phylum Streptophyta; class Pinopsida; order Cupressales; family Taxaceae; genus Taxus; species Taxus wallichiana. The sequence continues at coordinate 863,731,581 of CM031238.1, forward strand.
ACGCAAAGGCACCAAGTCCCTCTTTAGAGTTTCTTGTAAATGATGTTAGCTTGACGATGTTTAAACATATTCAAATTCATAATTAGTAGTAAACTACCCACATTGCATAAACAGATCTAGATATTAGATTATAAGGAAGACACACTAAACAATAACTATGATAAGATTAACTATACAAGATTCAAATTCAGTTATGTCTAATGCCATTATCCAACCAATATACTCCATTTCATTAAATGCTATAAAATATATAAGCTTCTTACACTATATCAAAGTATCTCCACGAGTCATGTGCATGTAAAAACTAAAAACACAACTCTACTGATAATTCACCACCACTACACTACGTAAATCAATACATATTTATAGGAGTGGGGACTTTCCCTTCACCACTCATGCACTTCTCAAAATAGGTCACATGCTGATAATAGCCATGCACCTTTACAATAGTATGCACAACATGCAAGTGCTCTAACAATAAATTTCCTATAGTTAACTCCAAGTAGAAATACTATTATTAGCTTAAACTATGCATGGAGCTTATCTGCCACTTGTTCCCGAAACACCATTTCTGTAGCGCAATTCTTCATCTCTATGTGTCCTCCGCATGTTATCTTCAATAGTCCTTATCCATAAAAATGGCTAAGTCCTAATTCAATGTGTTCTGGCATGCATTTCCTTTCATATCTTCCCGCACCTTCAAATGTGCCTTGTTCCTGCATGCACATAATTAGTGTGTCTTATCCTTAGAGAAACACTATGTCTGCTCAACAAAAAACATGAGGCTATAGATTTTGCAAAATAGTCATGTTTTTAAGGGACAAAAGCTTGGCTAAAGGAAAATGGAAATCAGTGATGGTATGTTCTTTATGATAATCATATATTTATTCATAATTTCTAATAGAAATGTCACTTACCTCGGTGATATTATTCATTGAGTTTAAAATAGTTTGTTTCATAGCCCCAGTTTGAATTTTCATAGCCACAGTTATGTTTTCTATAGTTGTGGTATCCTCTTCATCAGACATTGTGTATGACTCAACAATTTCTTCCATGTGATTTTTCACTGCAATGGTGGCCAGATAAGAAGAACTCATATTGTTAGTATATGAAAAATCAACCCATACATGGTCACAAACATCCACATATGGCTGGGTAGGAGGATAAAGTGAAATATTCTTTACTTTTGACCATTCAAAATAGTCATTTTTCCCAACCTACAATCAATGTACACAACAATAGTAGCTAACTAGGGCCTCCCTAAGATGATTGGGTATCCCAACTTCTGAGCTTTAGGTTGTAAGACCATAAAATTGATAGGATACTCCCAAGATTCAACCGTGACCATAACATCCTCAATCACTCCATCTAGTACAACAATAGATTGATCTGTTAATTGAAGAACGGTATTGGTTGGTTGTAATCTGTTAAAGACAATAGATTGAACATATCTGTTGTTATAACATTGATGGAAACACCAAGATCTACCAAAACGTTAGAGATTGATTGACCATTTACAAAAATAGTAATGATTGGACTCCCAGGATCCCCATATTTTGGTGAAAGAATTTTTCCAGCCATAAGATCAACTAGATTTCCTTCCACTTTGACTATTTTTGGGTACTTCCTCTTCCTTCATGGTGTTTTTATGTAATGGATCTAATGGTCTGATTTAACTTCAGAATGTCCCATATTGCTCTCAGAAGTGGGACTTTAATGTTCATCTTTTTCAACTCCTAAAATAGTACTATTTCTTCCTCATTATGTGTTTCTCTCAACCATTCTGGGAAAGGAGCTTCATGTACATTTTTGTTCCTAGTGGCTCAGTCGAGAAAAAGTTCAGTTTCCTTATTTTCCTCAGGTATATCCTCATTTTCCTCTAGTATCTTCTCATTCTCCTTAGGTATTTTTATGATAACAATAGGAGGGGTTTTTACTGTCCTTCCAAACCTCAAGCTGTACATTATTAATGACATTCATCTACATCATCTCACCCTATCCTACTTCATTAATTGAAGTTGTTTGTTTATTTTTGGGGTTCGAGATAGGATGAGCTAGAAGTTGAGTTTGTGCTACTTGCCCTTGTTGATAATTCTATTATGGTGGGGGCATTAAAGCTTGTTGTTGTTGTGTAAACCTCCTTGGTTGATTAACATTTTGCTGAGGTGCCCATTGTTGATTTTTCCATGGTGGTATATTAGCTGGAGGTGCCCAACCTTGCTGATTGTATGGAGGTACCCATGGTGGTGGTTATGGATAGGCTACCTAGCTTGGTGGTGTCCAGTCAGGTTGTCCCCAAGTTGGTGGAGGAGCTTGATTGGGCCATGACATCATCCATGGGTTCTGAGCAGGTCAAGGGGCATAGGTAGATTGATTATTTGATCACTGCATGAAGTTTACTTCTGCATTTGATTGAGTTATAACATTTAATCTCTCTTTTAGTTGAGGTAAGAGATTACAATGATTGGTATCATGGTCAGGGACATCAAAAATCAAGCACATGTTTGTGACATCCAAAGGGCATTCTCTCAAAGGATGTCTCTTCCTACATTTAGGATAGTATATATCTAAAGGTTCCTTTGCAACATTGGTCTTGGCTTTTATCCCATCTATGGTTGATGTCAATTGTGACAGGATGTTTGTTTTCATGTTAGCCATTTCCTCAAGAATTTCTAAGGTACCTAGGGCATTATTTGATGTTTTTTTCTTCGTCTTATACCTCCTCTTGTTCTAGAGTAACTCTTACATAACTCAGTAATCTACAACATGGTGAGTTTATGTACATCACCTCCTCCCATGAGATGGAGGGAATCCTTGGTTTCCTCATCAAGTCCTTTAAGGAAAATTGTCTTAGTGATTTTTACATGTAACTCATAACCACTCCTTCTATGGAGAAAGAGAAATCTATCCAGATAATCTTCCATATTTTCATCTTCCTTTTGCTTTATCTGGAAGAACTCTTCTCTCCTATCTCTTCCCTACAGTAGTCTTGATATTTTCCTAAAAGGTTGTCCCCATGTTCTCCCATGAATGAATGGAGTTAGGAGACAATCCCATGAACCACCTCATAACAAGAGTCTTTGAGGGTGGAAGGGAAAAGTTTGAGTTTTTGGTTTCTGTTTTTGTAGTCATATGTCTGGAAAAGAACTTTGAATTTAAATAAGAACTAGTCTGGGTCTTTTGTGGACATTCCTCGAAAGATAGGGAGGATAGATGGAGAAATTTTCTTCATGGGTGTATCCTCATATTCATTGAGGATGATTGGATAAGTAAAGGTTCTACCCAATGGTTGGTCCTCATCATTCATGTTGTCCCCCATCTTAGAAGGCTTGTCTTGGTTCTAGATAAGATGATGCAAATTGTTCAGAAGGGCTCCTAGGTGTTGTATTAGATTTAGTGTCACTTTCAATGTGCCCTACTTGTGCTCTATTTGGAGATATTCTTTGAATATTACGAGGTATAAATATCCCTTGAACATCCTATGGCATGTGCATCAAGGTTGGTTGTGTAAACAAGGCCTAGGACTTCTATTAGTTGCATATATTAACTTCATTAACACCCATAACATGTAAGGTGAATAGAATGATGTGTTGTGCTTATGGTGTCCCTGAAAATGATGCCAAAAATGATGGGTGTTGTATTCTCCAATCATTTAACCAAAAATTATTTTACCATTATCATTATAAACTATGGTTGTGTGTCCTAGGTTGTATGCAATGAATTCTTATGCAAATCAGTTTTTGGTGGTTTCTTTTGGGGGGTTTGGTTGGTGTGGTTCCCCTTATTTCTTCCTAGTCTACGGAAATGCAATGCTAAACTACTGAAACAACATTGCTGTAATAAAAATGTGTTTAAAGGAAATACTTTAACTAGAATTGAAATGCACACACCGAATTGAAGTAACAAAATTGAAATAACACACACATACTTGAATTGAAATAGAATAATTGGAATAACACACACTAAATCAAAGTAGTAGTAAAGAAATATACCAAAGCAAGGAAATAAGTAATTACATTCAAATAAACATTCAAACTTGAACTTATTAGAAACCATGAGCATGCATGAAACATAAATCCTCTAATCGCCTTAGTTAAGTAGGCCCTTGCTCTTCCTTGGGATGGAGGTACTCTCAAAACTAGATGATATTCAAAATGACATGAACTATGCTCATCATAACATTGAAAAGTAAATACAACGTAAGATTAAGCTTTATCCCCGTGCTAAAGCTTACTTCATTGCTATCTTTGAAACCCATTGATAGGGATTTAATCTTTAGCCTTGACATTGGGTTTGGGGGGAACATGGGCTGATGTCCAAACCATGGTATCCGTCCTTCGACCCGTTAAAGGAGTCTTTTGATACCTACCCGATTTGGGTTCGTTTACCAGGACTTCCGTTACAACTTTGGAACAGATCTTGTCTCATTGCTATAGGAGATACTCTTGGCTCATGTGTGGCAGTTGATGGTAAGACCTCCATTCAAACACATACTATGTTTGCTCGAATCCTAGTTGATATTGATACCTCCAAACTCTTACCAGTAGAAATCAATCTTCAGATTGGAGAAAGGCTTTGGGTACAGAGGATTGACTATGAGAGACTTGCCTTTAGATGTTAGCGTTGCTTCCAAACTGGTCATGTTACAAACGATTGTGAACATTCCAAATGAAAGACCAAAACTGTCTGGTGGAAGGATTCACTTCCTAAACATCTCACAATTGACTCAGATCTAACTGAGGATTCTAGTGCCCCCTTGCAAGTTGACTCACCCGTAATGGCTGATTCACAGGCCAACATAGAGAAACTACCTACAGACTATGCTCCGCAGATTGTTGATTCAGTGTTTAAGGAAGTTTCGGCCCCCCTTCCTATGGGTCACATCCACATCAAATCCATTGCAGATGCTTTGATTGCATTGGATGCAGGAAATCCTGAATGGACAGTGGTGGATCGGAAAAAGAAGGGTAATGTCAAATCTAAACCCCCACCACTACGGACAAGGTTTGATTCTTGTCGTTGTTAGTGCTATTATTGTTACATCTGGGCAAATGGTCAATCGCATTGCCTTGCATTCTTTGGGCAAGCTCGTTCTTTTTGTTAAGTTGTTGTTTTTAGCTATTTTTTGAAGCAATTTGTTTTGTTTTTCTTGGTTCTTGGTTCTTGGCTGTTTTCTATTGTTGGGATTTCTAGGGTTAAATTTTTCTTTTGAGTATTTGTTGTAAAAGGGTATAGTCCCTTTTAAAAACTATTTACCAATAATAAAAAAACATTGAAAAGTAAATACTAATTGGTAGATAATTGTACTATAAACTAATATTATCAACTAACTACAAATTGTTCTCAAGAAGGTGTCTTTATAGACACATTCAGTTACAAAACATGTCATGATTATAGGCACCAAATTCATCCACTAACAGCCTCATTAAAGTTCATTGAAATCCTATAATAATGCTAAAAACAGGATTCGTGTTTGTAGGCTAGTTATGGAAAAATTCCTCCATGATGGCATAATGGCTAAAGACTCGGCCTCCTTGATTGCAACTTCCAGAATTGGCAGCAAATGCTCACTATTATCCTACACATGTCACCAAATTTACTCACAGAGGTGATTAGTAGGTAATTTCTATGGTCAACAATTTGCATGAACAAAGACAAGAGAAATGCATTAACCTTGCTAGGATATAACTATATAAAACATCCCCCAAGCATAAATTAGCATTTTAGGAATAAATCAATAACCATATAGATGATATAATAGATCAATTTATGCACTCATCATGTGTAGCTTCATTGTGGATGGGAACTCTCGGTAGTAGTTTTTGTTAGGGCGTACTTAACTACTATAGTGTTGGTAGATGATTTAAATTTATCACGATTGGATGATGATTTATATGGGAATTAAGTTTGTGGTTTTTTGGGTCAAAGCTTAATTCAGACGTCTTCTAAGGCTTCTAGTTCCAATTTACGGTCCATGGTAAAAGATTCATCAAATGTTTGAAATTATTGAATTTTTAACATTGATGAGATATGTTTAGTGTACAAATGACATAAAAATTCAATCATCTTAGTTTTTGGTAATGATAAGGATAATTGGTTAATCGTACCCCTCCAGCGGGAAAAGAAAGTTAGTGATGATTTGTCTTCAAGCTATTTGATAATGTAAAGGTAATTGATAGTGACTTTGCAGGCTATATTTATGGAGAAGTGTTATAGGAAGATTTGTGCATGTTATGTTATCTCTCGAATCACAACACCAATAGATTTTTCCAAGTGTGTGTGCTTGAGCTCATAGTGTGACTTGGTAACATGGGTGCTATCTCCAAGTTTTGGGACTTGCTACTTGAGATAGACCTCCAGAGAAAGCTGGTTCTTACTCCTAAACTACCTGCCATAATCTACTCTAATGCAGGTAAAACTATCTTATCTTAATCTAAATTTCCAAGGGACCGAGGAGAGAGAGTGCATGAAAGTAAAGCCTACACTAACAATGGTGATACACCAAAAAAGGATGGAATGAGAATAAATTTCCAATGTGTGAAAAATGGAAGTGAAGTGTGTACTAGAGAGGGTGATAACAGTTCCCCAAAGTCTAGAAACTACATTCACAATAATATTTCATACACACACAATGATAATGAATCCTTACAAGAGCATAAAATAGACACAATATATTTGCAATGAGGTTGAAAGGGAAAGAAGAATGCAAAAAAACACAACAGGGGAAGATACATCCACAAACTTGCATCTATTGCTTCATGATATGCACAATTCAATCTGTTACAAAATAAGGGCTGGATCACCATGCAAGGAGTCCACTACAAGGGCCTATAGCACATTGGCTTCACAAAACCAAAATGACAGAGTTTTTCTACTTAAAAACCATCTCCCTTTACAATGATCCCAACACTCTAATTTATAGAATTTTGAGAGGAGAGAGAGAGGGAGAAATGAAAATCCTGAAATTTTACTTCCCACAACTTGCAAGAGGTAATCAATGAAGTGAAATGATGGTATGTTTCTTGCAAAAGGCTCCCATGTTGTCACATTGTTGTCCACTCAAAATTCCCGCTCGATAAGAGTAAAAATTTCAAAATTTTGAGTTTAAGTGTTTTTCTCGAAGTGCCTAAGTCGTGAAATTGAAAAAATCTGTGTTTTGGGTCATTTTGTGTGATTTTCGGGATCTCCAATGGAACTTTTTGTCCCAACTGTCCCCAGCACGAAAGTGCACTCTGTTCCCGATCGGCCGAAATCCCATTTTGTCCCATTTTGGCCCCGTCGGAAAGTTTTGTCCCAAGTGTCCCAAAACTTATTGTGCGAGTTGTTCCATTTCGGGTGAAACACCCAAACCGCGTACTTCAGAGCTCCTTGTCCCAAATCGAAAAATGCAAGCTGTTTCAATTTCACAGAACTCCAAACCGCGTAGTCGAAACTTTTTGTCCCGAATGTCCCAAGTCCAAACGTGGCCCACTGCTCCAATTTTGGCCGAATCACCCGAACCGCGTGACTCGCGCATTTTCGTCCCAATCGCTCCAAAAAGCATTTCAGGCATTCTCTCTCTTTCACCCGAATCGGCCGAGCCGCTGATGTTTTCTTGCATTCGCGTCTAACATGTCCAAGCGCACTCAAGTGTCATTCACACTTAGTTTTTCCCGCTCACTCCGAGTATGATGCTATTCAAATTGGTGGTTGTGTATTCAATGCACATTAAATTCATTCCTCTCTCCAAACGGCTATATAACGAGCATTTCCCTTTGCATTTTCCACATTGCTTCCATGCTATCTTTGCTCGAACCCTTGCAATTTGAAAACTGCATTAAGGCAAATATCCCTCCTTTGCAAATTCCTTCCCGAGTCTAGGTTGCAGCTCAGAGACTATCAATATGAAGATCAAGTTTGGGTGGACAGGAGCAAATTTCTCCGCTTGAGTCTCATCAAGCAATTTGGCTTGGGGACAAATGAAGCTCGTCATCCGGACTTCGGTGATTTTTGGGCAAGAATGGTGATAAAAACCCTACACCAATAGCACAAACGATTCATGATAGCGGTTTGGCTTTTGCGGTGGTTTCCCAATCTCAAGATGCAGTGCCGACATCTTTGTGCTTTCATGCGGAGCTCACTTCGACCCCGCATTCGAGCGAATTGACAAATGTACATGGGGAACTCATTGCAAAGTTGGACGCTATCGCCATTGGCGCTGCTCGAGGATTCAGGTTGGACAATGCTATAGTCGTCTCCTGGATCAAGCATGCACCCTATTCGATCAAGACATGTGACAAATATAAGGCGCGAGTGGCGAAGTCTTGGTTGAAGAACCTAAGAAAGGTGCTTCTCGCTTCTAACCAAAACCCTCTTTAGCAGATTTCAATGAGGAATTGTGAGACTTCATAATCCGCCGGCTCGAGTTATGGGTTTGCCCTCCACCAATGAGTTTCATTTCGGATGTGCCGCTCATCAAAGCATGGTGTGCGAGGGAACACAAAACATCAATCGGGCGAGAGATCATCAAGTATGAATTTGGCGAGCAAGCCTATCCAACGTTCAAAGCAAACAAAGAAGTTCTATATGACTTCATACCGATGTATACCCTAGCGAAAGCATCAAGGCGGTGGTTTGGTTTCTCCTATAGATGCACACAAAGAGGATCCAAGTGTATGCCTATTGCCCGATTCACCCCCGGAGACCAGAATCGGAATTTCGTGAAGGGTCAATGATGCTTTCACCATGTATGTGGTCGATTGCTAAAGAAGGTGATCTGCTAGAAGGTTTTTGGGATGAAGCCATGAACGATATCGCAGATGGAGCCTATTTCATCCAATTGGTGAAATTTTCCTATATCAGAGCTTCTTGGCTATGAAAGCACTCCTCTACGGCTTCCCATGTTCTCGCAATGATAAAATGGCCTTGATAGAAATATGCGAGCAACTAGACAAGTTGCATGCAGAACTTGCAGAGACAAGAAGATTTTGGCTGCGGTTTCCCATCTCTCGGGAAACTACACATGCAAAAAGCTCTGGATGCCTGTAACATGAAAGAGCCCTGGTCCCTATCTATCATTGTTCATTTCTTGAGCCAAGAACTCGCTTTGACTTGAAGAAGTTTATTGAAAATGAACATCAAGATAATCTCATCATCATAGGCGGATAGTAAGACTGTTTTGGGCTGATCATGGAAGTAGATGATTTGAAGCCGTGAGAGAAGGCATCAGGCAGGTTCTCCTGCATTGATTCAAGAACTCGGTCTGTACCAAGTTCCTGAAGGTCTCCAGGATGACAATTCTGATCTATACTCGTATGAGTATGAAAATGTGATTAAGCACACCCCTCTGGAGGACCTTGATTGGAACAGGAAAGAGAGGGATGATCTATTTGAGATTCTTGCTCCAAATTCTAGTCGGGACTAAGGTCTGGTTCAGTAAGAAGATCCGAGAATTCAAGAGGCACTCAGGAGAATCCAGCTCCAAGGATGACTCGACACCAATAAGAGAGGCATCAGTTCCAAGGTCTGAAACACTAATGCAAACCCCTCCTGCCTCATCAACACAAGGACCTACTGAATCTACTCCCTCTTCATCTACCCAGGTATATAAGAAGAAACTCAAAGAGGTAAAGAAGGAGCCTACAGAGAATGACCCTCCAAGAAAACAGGTAGAGTTGCCTATAGGGCCAGAGAACATCATTGTTCTCAGTGAAAGTGAAGAAAGTGAGATGCCAACTCCTACAAATGTTCCTGAAGATCCAGCAGATAAGGACAAGGAGGTCCAGAGCACTGAACTTCCAGGTGCTACTGATTCTTCTACCGCCATTGCCTCCAGTGCTCTACTCACATCTCAGCTTGAGTCAACACCGAGACTCTGAGTGTCATGAGCTCCCTGTCTCTTGGTCCCCTTGCTTCTCCTGCAGATTCTTCTTCCTCTTTTGCGTGGGTGCAACCTTTGGTTGACAGAAGGAAGAGGAAATCCTCCTCTCAAAGCTTGGGATCGAATTTCGATGCTGTTGCAGCCTTGTTGGGCACCACTCCTTCTCGTGCAAAGCAAAGCCGTAACCACTTCAGAATAGTGTCGATGCCCAAGGTCTATTTACACAATTCTTGGAGATTGCTAAGCCTACGGTGAGACAAATCAGAATCAGATTTGCGGCATCGACTGGAGCTTTCAAGAATCCCTATGGGAGAGTCTACTCCCGAAGGTGAAATTACAACCTCCAGTGAAACTTGATCCACAAGAGTCATTGGGAGGGTAGAAAAAGGGCAGCAAACTATAATAAACCTGGAAGAGCAAGCCCAAGTTCTCGTGTTTCATCAAGTCCCTTTTGTCTAAGGATAAAGTCTTGGACCCTACCCCATGACTACTCTTCCACCTCCCGTAATTCTAAGCCAAGATGAAGTGCAAAGTATCAAAGATATGCACAAGTATTCTGTCATCATGGCAGAGCTATTGAAGCCATGGTGGATGACATGCTTGTTGCTAGATTAAACTTCATCGATGAAGCTTTCAAACCCACGAAAAGGTGAGTAATGTGCAATGAAGCTCTCCTCCACTATCAATACCATGGATAAAGAACTAAAAATCTGAGAAGAAACATTTAGTGATAGTAGACCTTCGCCTTATGGGGGAACAGATGAAAACATCTTACTTTGGCGAATAAGATTTTCGATGATGCTAAGGACAATCTATCAAAACACGGGTCCCAAGCGTGGAGTGGAAGATCGAGTTTTGGAGGAAGCTTTAGGAGAAATGAAGAACAACATTGTGTAAGGAGAAGCTTTCAAGACATTGGATATTGATTGCAAGGATATACATTGTCATCTTCAGGATGAAAACTCTGGTGTTTTCCTGTCCTTGCAAGAAATCAAAGCTCAGTTCAGAGCTTTTGTCAAAGATAATCTATTCAAGGAAAGCTCCATCTCTAAGGAAAAGATGAAGGAAATTTGTTCTCTTCAATATGCCATTAAAGAAGCAAATAAAGATTATCATACTCACGTCGAGTTTGATAAAGAGATGGAGAAGTGTCTGGGATTTTGGACTCAGTCTGCAGCCAACACGTCGGTTCCACGTGGCAGAGACATAGCTGAGGCATTGAAGAAATTCAGGCAGCGGATTCTGAAGACAGTGGGTCCCTCCCAAAGAAATTTCTTGCCACTGTCTCCTTCTCCTTTCTTTTTCTTCTTCCCATTCTTTTCGTATTTTTGTAATTAGTTAAGGTATTGCAATCATGATCCTTAACTATTCTTTAGTTAAAAGAAACGCAGTTACTAAGAGTAAGCTGACTTGTAAGCTATATAATGGCCTTTCCACGCCATTTCGCAAGGAGGAAGAACTTGGGTATTTCTTGAAAGTGTAAATAGATCTTAAAGAAATCAATACAAAAGGGATTTCCATTCTTTGTCTATCTAATTCTTGTTATCTCTCGTGTTTTCCTTTAATATTGTGAAGACCATTTTGTTCCCGATTCGTTAGTCTCTCTCGATGCATATATTGTCTACTTGCCAAAATACAAGTGATCTTGTATAACCAAGAAGGAACTTTGTGTCCTGATGAATGAATCGAAGAAGGTTATTTATGGAACTTTGTGTCTTTAAATTTAATCTCATTCACCAATGCAAATGATCTTGTCTTAAATTCTTTGAAGCTTCGCATACATGAAGAATTATTCTGCTATCTATAATTTTGAATGTTGCTATTTCGCTCATCTTCTTATTCCTTTCCTCATCCTTGTGTAATTGATGATTCTTGTGGAAAACACTTTCGTAATATCCAAGTTTGACCATAAAACAATGTTTGTACATTTGTAAATAAGTTCGCTTCGAATAAGGGAACCCTCTCCCATTAAAGAGGAGGGACTTCTTGTCCCCGATCACAGCTCTTCTAAAAGTCCTATTTGACGACCAACACACATAACTTGCAATAGTGAAAAATGTATGCCCATGCTTCATTAAATGCATCTCTAATGACCAATTAAAACACTATTCTCAACCTGGAACATTTTCCTTAAAATCATAATAAAAAATTCATCAATTTATGAATTTCTTGGTTTCTCTATGTTGAGGTTAGAATCATGATTCCAATGAGACCAATTTTGTGCAATTTCCTTGAGAATTGCAAAAGTTATGGCTTTATGAGTGCAAACAACTATTTTGAGTTTGTTAGGGATTTCTTGCCTTTTATAGGATGTAAGTTTAATTTCATAGATCTGGATATGTTTATTTTATTTTCACCAACATACCCTCATTAAAAATAAGAAATCCAGTTTTTGTGGTGTAGAGGATGTCGTGCCCTTTTTGAAAAGTCAAAGTTTGTGAAAAATGAAGCTCTGGGTCAAAAGTTATGACCGTTTGAAGTTTCGGGGGTCAAGATGTTCTTGCAATGCGGATATGGTGGGTTTTCATGTCCCATATGTCTCAGGACGTTTGGGCCAAGATTCTCCACCTTTTCCAATTCCTTCTTTGTGCGGTGAAATCAGCTATTTTGGGTTCAGTGCCGTAAGTGTCCTCCGCGGGCCATATGGGCCTTTTTCTCCGCATCGCCCGATGTTGACCTGGGCCGTTAGGGCCATTGACTTCTGCCTTAACCACATGGAATTGAGTGCGGAGATTTTAGGTTTGCGGCAGGAACTCACATCCCCGTGGTATTTGGACCATCCATGTCGAAATTTTTCACATTTTCCACAATATACACTGGGCCTGCTCCTCAATCAACTACTTCGGCTTTTTGAGCCCGACTATCCCGAAACCTTTTTCCGCCATACCTGCAAGTATAAAGGCTTGCAGCCATTTTGGATTTTTGGGTCTCGCATGTAATTTCATCCCAACTTTCCCTGTGGACCGCATGGGACAAAATCTTCTTCCTCCTTTTGTGATTCCTTCTTTGTGACCAAATCAACTATTTCGACTTTTTTGGCCCGATCATGCCCTGCATAATTTTTTTCCGCTTTTGCCATACATTCTTCCTCAGCATTTCGGGCTGGACTAGGTACAAGAACCATGATATGATCTCGCATTGGTTCAATCCAGTAGCCCTTAGACCCGATTTGCACTAAAATAGGCCCTTACTTCACTTCATTTTTTCTAATTTTGCAAATTTTTGCTAAGCTCGCTGGATTTTTCTTGGGTATGGAAGTTAGAGAAAAGCAAGGGATGGCCTAAAACCTGATTTTGGGCCTCAAACCATTTCTATTTCTCAAGCCTAAAAAAATTGTGTGAGTTATATAAAATACCTTGGGGTGAATTTTAGATAACAAGTTATGCAAAGGAGAAAAGGAAATACTAAGGAATGCTATTATACGATCTAGGACATGACCAACAAGAGACACGGGAAAAGTCCTCTTAATAAAATGTTGATCATGAGCTATTAAATAGTAGGTGTTTGTAAGCACGGATGTGTTTTTGGGGATCTTCTTTACTATAAAATTTAATAAATTTTGGAAGTTCCCAGTGAGGTGGATAAGATTTGTATGGTAATTGAAGGTGAATGGGTGCATTGCATATTTGGCCATAAGAGAGCACATTTTTAGGTCTTGGTGAGGCAACTTCTAGGTTGGATATGCGGTTCATGAGGACTTGGAGAGGATCAAGTTGTGTTGGTTACTTTGTGAAGATGAGCTAGGTTGGAATGAGAAATGGCTAGGTTGTGAATATGTCTCGATATCTTGTTGAGGGATGTTTTCTTGATAGAGGATGTTTTGTTGATATGGAATATTTTACTATGGGACGTTCTGTTGGTATGGGATGTTTTGTTGTGGAATATTTTTTGGTAAGGGATATTTTGTTGGGGTATATTTTTTTGATAAGGGGGAGTTTGAAGAGGAATATTAATGAGGATATTATGTTAAGATGGGATATTTTTGTGGGATGTTTTGTCGTGATGGAATACTATAAGTGGGAAAGTTTTGTTGAGGTATGTTTTGATGTGACAAAATATTATAAATAAGGATGTTTTGTTAGGGTATATTTTCTTTGTGATAGAATACTATAAGTAGGGATGTTTTTTGGGATGGCATGCCATACATTGGTTGAGACACTAATGGTTGCAATGGATAAATTTATTGATAAGGATGTGGTAGTAAAAGGCTATGAATAAGGAGGTAGTTGTTGAAAGGGTGTTGTGGAGGAAGTAGAGGACAATGTCTATTGTGAGATATTCTACATACGAATGGAAATTAATGGTTATGATTGTTGTGGTATGTGTTGTGAGACAAGAGGTACAAAATATTGAAATGAAAGGGGATGAGTGGTGGCAATGTCACAAGTATTAACTAAGGGAATAGACACGTGAATAAACATAATGATATTTTTAACAAAGGTGCTAACTAGTTGAGTATGTGATGGCTATGATACAATAACATAAGAAATAATGGAACTTAATGGGAGTGTTTGAGCGGTGAAGATGATGAAGTATTGGTATTGCTTTGAGGAGGTGTTGAACCAATAGAAGGCTCCAGGGAAGAAGTGGATTGTTGGATGGATGTGTTTTGAAGAGATCATGTGGAGGCTAAAAATGGGAATAAAAACATTAGAAGCTCTAGCTTGACTAATGGAAATGGAGGATTCACATCTCCAGTTTGATTGACATAAATGGAAGATTCCATATTTGATATTTCAATTTTTAGTGGAATGGAAGTTTTGACATTTGACACTTGAGGTTGACTTATAGGTGTATATGAGTATATTTTTGAACAACAGGTTCCTGATTTGAATAAATAAGACTTGCAATACTAGATGAAGGATCATATAGAGGTGATGGAGGTCTGAATGGTTGGATCTAAACACCTCTAGTTGTAAGGTAAGCATTAAGGGTAATGGGATTCGAATCTAACATCTCCTCAAAGACTGGGTCTCCTCTATCATAGAAAGGAGGTTCAGATGACTCTGATTGAGAACTTGGAGAATACAAATTCTTAGTTTATTCTTGCTCAGAGGTATGGAAAATTTGGCTATGAAATTGATGTGTGGAATCTAAGAGATGTTGTTGCATCTCTTCATTATAATTCTCCTCTATTTCATTCTAGGCCCGTTCATCATCAGTAAGAGGAGTAGATGTAATCAGTTGATGAAATGGGTTTTGTTGTTGTAATGGTGTAGAGAAAGATGAGGATAAGGGAATGTGATGTTGTAACAATGTAGATAGAGGAGTAGGTAATGGGTAGATAATGGGATATTTTTTAAACGATATAAATAATGATGTAGACATGCTTTTAGAGGCTTGATTATGGGCTTGTTGTCTTATTTGAACCATAGTGAAAAAACAAACAAAATCACTTAAAATGAAAATTAACTAAGTGAGTGACTTACAATCAGCAAACAAAAGCAAGAAGAATGGATTTTAGATTTTTTTGATTTAATTACGAAAAAGTGAAATGTGTAAAATGGATGATGGGTCATAGGAAATTACAAAATAAGGTTGGTTTGTGTATGTTTAAGGGTGGAGTCCTCGATATACCTGAAGGTACATGAGGCCCAACTATGTACTACTACCAATATGGGCATGGTATTGGGGCCTACCCCCTCACTTCATAATCCCGTAGTGATAAGGGTGTTGGGTGCTTTGTCAATATACCAAAAATAGGTGATTATACTCGGCTAGAACACCGAGTCGATTCTCCTCTTGGTGATCAAATCCAAGTAGGTATCCACATGGGTGGGAATTGTTTAAATTCATTTTTAATTATTTTATATGGTTTGGTTGTGTGTGGGGAAAATAAGGTGAATGTAATCGATTACCTTCCCTAATTAGAACTATGTGAAGCAAGAAGGATGAATGGTTTGTTTAAAAACCCAAATCGAAATATTATTTTCAATGAAGAAAATCAAACAAAATTCAATAATGGAAACAAAAAGGAATCTTTTAGGACTCACTACTAAACTCTCCTATATTTTTTTATTTTAGTAAATTTTAAAGCAAACAATCTAGCAATCCAAAGAAGCAAAAAAAGATATAGGAAAACAACCTCTGCAAAACCAGAGTTAGCAAAAGTAGAAAACAACAAAAATAAATATTAGCAGAGGAAATCAATAAGAAACTAAAAGGACTTAGAGAAATCATCATTGTGATTATAGGAATCGTTGATGATTTACCAAATTCTTCGGGTAATTGACCAAATCACTAGTGATTATTGTGTAGAGAACTAAAAATGATTTTTCTTAGGATTTTAATAAAATTAACAATGAAATGAGGGACAAGTTCCCATCGGGCATGCCAAGATGTTGAGAATAAATCCTACCTATTCAACTTAATTGAATAGGAAAAAAATAGGACTTACCTAACTTCGTGGATGATAGGGTTTAGAGATACCTGTGGATATTGATTGTGGACGTTGAAGTTACACTCCGTATATAAAATGATGATGCAAGATCTTTCTGTGGGAGCACATGCGAAGCATAGACACTAAACCAAATATGATTAGTAAAATATGAGGTGGATTTCTGGAAAAGGCCAGTCCCCATAAATCAAAGGACTTCCTTACAATGATGTCAATCCTCTTTTACAATCAAGTGGGTACGAAACAATAAATGATAAATAATCGATGATAATGCTAAATATTTTTACAAATGTTATGTTATTACAAATATAGGGCTGATAAATGATAAGAAATGATAGATATGAACTATGGTTCGAAATTAGAATCTAAATCAAAATCAAAATTCTCATAGGAAGGATAATTCTCTTCTTTAGTGAACTCCAGCTCTTCCTCTTCAAAGAAATATGAATTCTCACATTCAGTGTATTCTTCTTTAAATAAATATGAATACTCCTTTTCAAAGTATCGTATTAGTGCTCGATTCTGAGAATATGAATCCTCAGAGGTAGTTTCATTCTCGTATTCGGACTCGGAGCTCAAATCATCTAACTCAACTTCGTATTGATATTCAAACCAAGCTAGATCAGCTCGGATGCGTAGGACCTCAAAGTATGCTTCCCAAAATTCTTCTATAATGTCATGAATCCACTGAGTAGACTCAAAAATACTCGTAAATGATCCAAAGGGGAAGAGTGGATTGCACACAATTCAAGGTCATGAAGGAGATCATATTGTTCACAATACCTCTGGATGATGAGATAATGGGAAATGAATTGATGCTATAATCTGTGAATTGGACTACATATTTCCATCTAAAATAATCCATACTAGAAAACATGTTAGCAACAAAATAGATGTAATATGATGAGATACATATTATTAGATGAAGTTTGATGAAATGTGTAGGAAAATAGAAAGAATTGGAATCGTAAAAATTCTAATAATCGTTAGCGATTACTTGTAGATGATAACATATTGATGAAATGAACTATTTAACTCATTAATTCGAAACTGTGGAGTTTTAGATACTTAGATAATAATCTTAGATAATAAATGGATAGATAAAAATACTTGAATGTGGAAATGAAATTAAAAAACAATGTCTAACCTTGATAGAAGATATAAGTAATTGACAAAGCTTGCAGCTGGATGATGAAATATTGATCAACATGGGCTCCAAAATAGCTCCTAAGATGTTTTGATAGTAATGCTATATGATAATACGATCATGTTGATGCGAGAATAAAATTGGTGAACTCAATAGAAAAATCGGGCTCAAAAATGTTAGTAGATGATCCCGAAAAGGGACTAAAAATTTGGCTTAAGTAATCACTGACGATGGACCAAATCGCTAATGATTTCAATCTATTTGGTTGAGGTTACAAAATAGTTGGAACTACTTGCTAATTTAGGATTCTTGTTTTGGGTTTAAGGGGTGGTTTGTTAATTCATTCAAGGATGTGTTGAGTTGGCGAGGTAATGATAGAATGAGCTCAATTTGGCTAGATTATCTAGGTTTATAGATAATTTTAATAGGTTTATAGATGATAATGATAGGTTTGTTGAGATAAAGGAGTTGGAGAATAGGTTTAAAATGGTTTTTAGGGAATATTTGGATAGTTCGAGAAAATGATTAGGTTAGATAAATGAGATATTATAAAGGACAATAGATATTTTCATATGCGGATATATTAATTTGATTAAATGGGATATTAATAACAAATGGGAAGGTAGTATGTGGGCTAGGAAATATATTTATTTAATTAGATAAAGGTAAAAAAAAGGGGAGGGATGTTCATAAATATAAGATATCAAATTAATTGATTAATTGAATAGAGATAAAAATTGTTTTTGTGGCATTTTAATTAATCAAAGAGGAGGGTGTATATGGAATCGTTTAACTAGGAATGAGGGAGCACATATTTTTAGTGTCTACACTTTGTGTTCTTACTTACGACGAAGAAGATAAGTTCACTAGTTGTTTGTTAAGGGTTTGTATTTGGATTTGTATAACAACTTATTTGTTTTGAGGGTCCTCTTCTTCGTTGTTTTGATGAGGAGGTAACTCCTCATGTTCATGTTCTACCCTAGCTTGGTGACACATTTTAAGGGGTGGCAGTCGAGAACCACCTCTTTGCCTTGATGTTTCAACTTCCATGTGGGTACCGGAGGTAGAATCATGTATTCCTTCAATGATATCATACATGGGATGTCTTTTTGTTTCTTCTTCCCTCTTATTATTATCTTGGCTAGGGCAAGATCTTTTCTCATTCTTGTGGCACAATGGCAGCTATCTATAGAACTCATGCAAACATTCAATATCTATTTTGGGATAGGAATTCGGCCCAATTGAGAGACATCAACATTGTCGATATCTTTAAACGAGTCATTCTCATCTCCACCATGATCAACTAACTCATCTATTTCCTTTACTTTGGAGAAGAGAGGACCTAAATTATGTCATGGGAAAGGGTTTAACTCTTGCCTCTTAGATTCCATTATCGTGATATGGACCGTTGTAATTTTTGTTTACACAAGGTTTCGTCTAATGTACTCAAGGGCATAACAAATCTATGTGTATTGTGAAACAATATTTCTCTATGGTTTAAAAGTATGTCCATAAATGGACCAAAATAATAAGGAATCAATTAAGTCGTATAAAACAATCATGCAAGTTTCCAGTAAACCAATAAATCAATCAAGAAACTACACCCTATGCTAGTGTTTTTCAAAGGTAGTTCGACATTATATGATTAACACAATGGTAATGCTTAAGTCAAGTTTGAAATGAACAAGGCGTAAGCATTAACAAAAGGTTAACGCAATCTTCGATCAAAGGATACTAAAGGCAAGATTAGAGCTAAGCAAGACCCAATACCCTAAAGAAAATGGAGGTTACTCGTGTAAGCCACGTAACCACACTACTAGGGTACGTTACCCAAGCTTTGCGAGAAAGTGAGGTATTAGTACCACAAGTAATATCAATACAATGCCTAACAAAGTAACCAACACCTTTTCAAGATATAGGTAATGTTTGAACACCAAACCATGTCAAATTATACTAAGGATTTTCTAATGATGTGGGCAGTGTAACATTACAATATGGACACTTAGATCATGTTTGCAAGAAATGATGACATAAGTATCAAAATTGTGTCACGGCGATGTGAAAACATAACAATTCTAAGGAGGATCTATGATGATTCAAGCCTAACTACAATGATAATGTGTCTCAATATGGGTTTGAGATAAAGGGCCTACTAGAACATGAGGATGTACCATTCACACTTTCAACACTTGCATTCCGGCATTGCAACCTAGTCATGCAAGTAGACTATAAAATTGGTGGACACGTTTATTTCTAGTGGTATCCGCTTGTGTTATTCTCTCTTGTCCCAAAAATGGACAAAAAGATAGAAAAGGTGTAGATCAAGTGGGGTTGAAATAGACTTGGCGTCACTTTGGTGAAGTTTCGTCTCACCTTAGGGTAAGAGAGAAACTAAGAAAAGTAAGGCTTGTAAATCTCGTGATGAATGTCACTTAGTGAAAACTTGAATGGACTCTCCCCTTGTTTGAACAACAAGGTTTTGACTCTAAGAAATTTCTTACCTCATGAAAGTTATATGAAACACGTTTAGCTTGATATGGAAAATTTGGCTCCAAGATGATATGGTTTCCTATTGGTTCTCTCAACTAGGTGTCACCAATTACCTTTATGAGCTCGATTTTCCAAGGAAGTCACATTGACTAAACCTTGGAGTATCTCGGCTTTACTTTACCCCCTTCAAGTACAATGAGCATAAAATGTGTTCATTTGTACTCTCATTGGGGTCACAATGGAGATAACTTTGACTCTAAACTCACAAATGAAAAACTAGTCAAGTGGGTAAGTGGAGCACTTCCCGTTTCGTCCACAAGGTTCCCTCTTGTGTGGAATACTTTGGGGTTCCTAGGAACATCTTTTTTTGTAGCTTAAGGCTTATGCCAAAGATAATTTTCCTAGTTTAAAGTAGATGGGTTTACCCTTATCCAAACCTGCAAATCAAGTGTGTTGAATATGGTGTGTTTTTTATCTTTTAAACTTAATGTGGTTTTTTTCACACACCATTTGAAAACCTACAAGAAATGAGTTAGCCTTCGTTTAGACTTTGATTATTTTACAAGTGATATTTGGTCCTACACACAAAGATTAGTAGTTTCAAGGCATCATATAAATAGGATTATATGTTTCTTTTTATTCCTAAGATCATCCTAAGACGTGAAGGAAGAGCATACACAATGTAGAACCCAACTAGTTAGTAAACAATGACAAAAACCTATGAATCAAACACACAAATCTTTCCTTTTATCTGAATTTTGAGTTCATTCCCTTAGAAAATTTTTAATGAAGTGTTTGTTTTGAAAGCATGAGAAAGGTATTGAACCATTTTTGATTCCCAAGATCACCTAGAAGGTGCGAGGGAAGAGCATACATGATCCAAACCTTACAAGTAAAAATGCAACCTTCATCAATTCAACTAAGAAAAGAAATAAAAAATGAATTCCAAAATGTCTTTCAAACCACTAATTAGTCCCAAAAAGATCCTGCAAAGTGTTAGAATAATCAAGAAAACAAACTTTACAAATTTTAAGAAATTATTTATCATTATTTGTGACACTGCACGTACCTTATGACTCTTGCGCATGGGTTATGATGTATGCATGCGGATTATAACATGTGAGTGCCTATATTAGAAAACATAGTGAGCAATGACATATGCACGGGGTGAGAGGCACTGCACACCTATTTTAAAAATTGTGCGTGTTTACAAGTGTATACGCACATTTGTATGAAAACTAGATAACATAGAGGGAAATTTTAGCGTATGTATTTCCGAGAGAGATGTATTCACACGGAGTATAGTGTATGTGCTCATTTCTTGACGCATGCGCACATCTATTGAATTTTAGTACATAGTGTAAAAACTACTATCCAACATGTGCATGAGCAGAGAGGCATGTGCACTCGCTTGGGAATGCCTGTGTTCCCAAGGAAACAAGTGCACATGGGTGTTAACATGTGCGCACCCCTTTATAACACCTACGCACCTGCTTAGAACAACCCAAAAAAGGATGACAAAACAAATTATAGAATTGCCAACATGTTATAAATTTTCTATTTAAATTTCATTCTAACTGAAACCCATTAATATTACATGCAAAATGGATATTTAACACCTATAAGGTTAGTAAATTGCTTAGAAAAAACTATTTAACCTTTAAAATACATTAAAATGGTTAGAAAGATGATAAAAATGAAAAATCTTAAAATCAACTTCTAATGGACTATGGAGTAAGTCCCACTTGAAGGCGTGCCAAATGTATTCATGTGTAAATTAGAAAGCTTAAGAAATGAAACTAGAACACTTAAGAAGTTTCAAATCTTAACTAACCTAACAAGAATCATCAAGATAAGAGCTTAGGTAGAGCTACTTCTTTAGCATGCATATAAATTTGAAAAACATCAAACTAACATATCTAAATTAATCTCTACTCTTTGAATGCTAATAAAAACATGAACCTATGAAGATCCTAACAATCAAATGTGGTTGTTTGGTATGATTCTCAAGCTTTGAGAATGAAGTCTTACCAATAATGGCTTCAAGACCATATGGCTCTCTTCATATTACTCAAGCTTGGATAATGGATGCACTATCAAGATATTAGCTCAACAAATGGGGAAATGCTCAAGATCCTAATTTCCTATAGTTTATGCTAGAGGAGGAGAAGAGTTCTTAGAAATAATGAGGAGGAGGGTTCTATTTATAGGTTTCCAATTCCAAGAATGGAATGATTTTGGTGCATGTGGGACAAAAGGTAAGTCCAAAAATAAATTTTAATAAGTCAAAGCAAGATTTGACTAGGATTAGAAGCTAATTAACTTTTTAGGATTAATTAGGAATCCCAAGTAGGCTTAGGAATATTTCTGGGAGCATCTTGGAGGAGGTTTATGATATATTTTGGATGCATTGGAAGTAGGAGTTAGCTAATAAGAAGATTTATTAGTTAACTACAAGATAAGAGGTTTAATTAATGTATAATGGTCAATTAAGAGGAATTGAAGGGAAAGTGAGCTTAATTGTAGAAGTGTTGTCAATGTCCGGTGAATGGAATAGTTAGTGTAATTTTAGTGATAACATTGCTCCGATCAAATTATAGGTGTGTAAACATCTAATCTCATTTTCATGACTATCCCTTGGGGTTTTGCATGGTTTAGGATAGTGTCAAATAAAACAACACCGTAACTCATCATGAAACCTCATGCGAGTGCCTAAAAACTCCTAAAACATGCTCTCCATATTGATTACATGATCCTCAAGCCACCAAGAAACTCAAACCACCATGTTCCATCACCTAGGCTAGCTAGGTCACCTAACTAGGCTTGTTAGACCAAGCCATTCTCACTAGATCAACTTATGCTATCATGCCAACACCTGAAAGTCCATGTCATCATCCTACTAATCATCCTCTGACTCTAATCCATCATCTTATTTTTCATTAATGGTATTTTACATCAATGACAACACCTAGAACTCAACATGCCAACAATCTCCCCTTTGTCATTAATGGAAAATTGCCTAAACTTATCCTCCTTTTTAAATTAATGATAAATATTACATGTACTTGCATGATATTTATATTTCTCAAATTCATAGGATCACCTCTTGGCTAGAAACATCAACCAAATTCTTCATACTAGCTCACAAATTATCATTTCTCACTAAACTTATGATTTTGACCACTTTTATTAGTAATAAATCAATGAGCTCCCCTTTGAACAAAAGAATAAATGAACTTACACATGCCAAATTTGATGACACAAAGATAATAACATCTATCTTACCTCTCTCTTGAGTAAATATCCACCATTTGGACTTACAAACCTGTTTTTCTTTCCTTAATCTTTGTTTCCGACATTTTCATGGTTTGATAAGACTATAATAGTCCTTCAAAGAATGAAAATAGCTCATAATCATATCAACAATTATTAATTTAAGGCTAAGAAATTCAAATTTACCTATTTCTTAACCTATCTCAACTTGTCAAGGATCAAACTTGACTTGTCTCTACCATATTTTGACCTCATACCTCCTTAAGAACCGAGATCCATGATTTGACTCTTCGGTGCTATTTGGACCAACTTTGAAAAGCTCTAGGAACTCACTCATACAATGACATGAATTCTCACAGCTTCCCCTAGACTTGTGATACCCTTCTTGAGTGGAAAAAATAAAATGTTTGCTTCTTACCTTAATCCCTTGCTTTTGAGAGATGTTAATCACTTCAACTCTTCCCTAAAGCACATCCTAAGTCTTTGCATCCTTATTTCGAGAAATTTCACCATTTCAAACACATGACATATTTCTCAAGCCATCATACCTATAATTATCCTTTATTGAGCTATTTAGATCACTAAGAAGCTTTAGAACTTTTTTTAAGATCATACACAACTCCCCTATCTTGGAATCTCTCACAGACCCGTGACATCATATCTTGCACATAATGTCCACCTACAACACCCTTAATGAGATATGGTTTGAATCAAAGCATGAGACCATTTATACAAGTTATTTTAAGTATCAATCAACCTTATTGACACCTCTCATATCTTATCCACTTAGTTTAAACTCAAAACTTAACTTCTTTTTCCCTATACATCACCTACATGACCTATATCATGCAAGTTTGAGACTTTGATGTCCTGTTTATTTCACTTGTGTAAGATAACCATCACTCACCTTACAATATTTAATTAATTTTCCAATGACACCTTATTAACACCTTACACTCTTGATGAGGTAAAAATATGATCTCCCCTTTCCTTGAGAAATCATTCATAACCATGTAGCTATACATTTTTAGACCAAAAGGACCATCCACAATCATGACACATACTTACTTACCTCCTTTGTTTTCACGACTAGTGCCACATTACTCATATAAATAAATCTTATTGATATGAAGGGACCATGAACATATCCTTGACATTTATCACCATAGAGTATCATTAAAACTTGATACACAATCAAAATACCTGACTTGAAGTTATGAAGCAATGATCATGCCTTGATTTCAATAAATTGGTTAAATTCCTTATTCCCCAATCACTCTATTAGCTTGAAGTACAATATAAAACTATAACACTTCTTCTTATACTTGAATAGTTCTAGAAAAACCATTTGAACTCTAACCATACCTATAACATATTGTTTTCTCACACATAGACTTGAAAATTTCTATTGTAGTGAACACTCCATGCAAAATTTCAACTTCTCAAGCTTCTATACTAGTTACAAATAATCAAGCAAATATTTGGTGTCTAAAATTCTTGATAAGAGACCAAGAGTAGCTTCAACTAACTATTATCTTCATGTAGCACCATATCTTTTCATTCACGAGACCCTCATGCCTTGTTAGACACGAAGAACCACCTTTTGTACCTCACAAACACAGTATATGCATAACGAGAGATCTGTTATGACCTTGTAGAGACTTAGACAATCTTATTGACATAAGGTAACTCCTTATAATACTTTAGGCTTTGAACGAATGGACAAAAAAACACCTTATAGACAATCCTAACAAAATATCCCACAATTATAGGTACCTTTGTCACGATTGTAAGCCCATACCAACAATGCTCAGACTTGAAAGTCATTCTTGTCATCTTGATAAAATTCATTACACTCCTTCAAATGACTCAAAACACTTGATGAAAAAATTTCAGATTAAGAGCTTCTTTCTCTTTTTCACTTCTATATTCTGCCTTCATAGGGCTATTATTAGCCATGCTTGGGTACATTTCCTCACACATATTTTCATGTATGTAGTTTCAAAATGCAAAAAAACCATATTTGACCACCCATTTTTATGTTTGAGGTAACCATAAAGTCTTAGGGTCTACTTGAAATTATAAATCCCCTTTCCTTTGTAAATTGACCTCTCCAATTAGTTCTACTAGTTGTGCAAACACTTACCATGAGGTGTCATCAGTTTATTTTGAATGAGACTCCATTTTACAAAATTTCTTCTTGAATATGATTGTAGATAAAATCTAGATAGTTTGATCCAAGTCTTGGCCTTAAAATCCATAATTTAGGCTCTTAAAAACAATATTTCCATCAAACTACTTTTTATGATTTCCTAAAACCCAATTAAGGTATAAATAACTCAAGATGCACAAATTTTTGTTTCAAGTTCTCAGACTTTTTTAAAACACTGTATTAATCCCTTCTATAGTCCTAAGCACCCATATTTTGATTATGAAGCAAGGAAAATATAGCACATACTTATATTTTTCATGATTTGTCCTCAAACAATATTTAAGAACACTACCACAACCCTCCTTGAGATGATGGTCTGATCAAGTCATCATATTTAATGACTCATGACTTCTTCAATTCTCCTATATAAAGCATGGACATTCTTTGATCCATTAAAAGCATGACACAATGATAATTAAACTAATATGCAGCCTTAACAATTTCTTGATGGTGGAGCAACTCTTTTTGACTCTTATACAAACCTAGACTCTTCTACCACTTAACAATACTTCATGACATGACTCAAAAAACTTATACTCAAGATTTTTATTGCACTTCTTGACTCCTATAGACTCGTATTTCCTATGGAATTCATGAAATATTATAAACATACATTACAACTTTGAACTTGGCTACACCTTATCTTGACTAATCATAGACCCATGATTATATTGTCAAGTTAAAGATCAATAATTCACTCAAACTATCACCTTAGTACATGATATATATATATTCAAGAATCCACCTATAGACTTAAAAAACCACGACAAAGTCATGAAAACTTTGATTTTTTTAATCCATTCTTATAGACAAACATCATGACATAATGACACACACACTTGAGAACAAAGAATATTCAAACTCAAAGACTTTAGATAGATACCATACCATTTTTATTACTTGTACAATAAAAAATACCTCAAAATTTTTAGAAACTTATGACAACATACCTTAACACCTTGGAGGATACATACATCAACCTAGTCATACCCCCCTTCCTTCAATACTTCATATGAACCATTATGCCACTAAGAAGCCTAGTATATGCATATATCACCATGATAGATATAGAATAATGACCTAAAGAGGTCCTAAGAACTTTAAGATACATGTACCTCACTTCCATTCACTTGGTTTTGATATGAGTTTTGAGACATACCATGTTTTGTATCAACATTTCCTTTTGATGAGACACCATTATCCCATCTAGGCCCTCATGACCTAATTTACATTCTATCATGCATTATTAGACCTTGCAAACTCTTCTCTTGCCTTGTAGGAATATAAAAGTTTCTAGCAACATGTTCAATATTGTTATAATTGAAACATGTAAGCGAATACTTACCTTTTAGCCTTCATTACCCAGATATGACTTGAGGCTTCATATAATCAATACTTGACAACATGACCTCTCTCATGGTAATTATAACACATTGGATTCTTATCTTTCTCACTCCTACCATCCATCCATGGGTGATTAACTCTACGAAACATTCTACAATTTTTAGATCTATGTCGAAAGACATTAAAGTAAAACAATAACCATTAAATGACCTTTCATACCTTGAAGCATTAGGTTGCCTAATTGAATTTTTCTTCACATTGTATTTGGTAGATACCTCCTTATTTCCATCCTTGATGCTTGAATATCCATATTTCTTTCTTAGAACACTATCTTCTTGCATCTTCTCTTTCCCTTTCATAGTGTTGACAACCTTGTCAAACCTAAGTAAATATGAAACAATGGACTCATCATCATTCATCTTAAGACCTTCAAATTGATTTTGAAAGTTTGGAGCTTAGAAATTCTTACCTTAGAGTCACCGATTAAAAAAATAAGGATGTACCTAGATGGCCTAAGGGGATATTTAGGGTATTAATGTTAATCTAGTTAGGAGAACTAAAACACTGTAAATGAACTAAAGCAGTATGAAATAAATGTAAATAAATTATTCTAAATGAAATAAAACCCTAATATGCAAGAGAAAGGAAGGAAATGGCTTAGTTGATAACAAAATACTATCACACAGTGTTGTAGATATGGAAATAAAATCTAGAAGTGCAGACGAACCCTCAGAGACCATGCGAAGGGTAGAATTGGCCTATCTGAGATGACATAGGTGCTTGAGAGTGTAATGGGGCACCCCGGGGTGCCATGGTTTGTATTCTAGGTGCTCTAAACATAGTAGATGATCAAAACCTAAGTTTTCCAGTGTCACAACTTGTTTTGAAACTCTTCCTATTTTTTGCATTACATCTATCGAGATGAGGTGAATAATGACTTGTAAAATAAAAGGTAAGTGGGGTGAGACTAATCTCAACTGCCAATCTTGTGGTCTTATCATTGAGCGCTACACTACATTTTGGACCCGGATGTAGTTTTGGTGAGTGTGTGTATGTCGTTCCCTAGTTGTTCTCATGTCAGGTTACACTTTTGAAAGAGCGAGATAGTGTAGCTATAGAATATGTAGATAATAATGTAATGAATAGAATCCCTCATCCTCTAAGAATGTGTGTGATGCAGAATTTCCTACCTTGAATGTATGGTGCTATATAGATGCAAGATGGTGTAATTAATTCAACCCTAGATGGAGTGATAGTAGTGATAGGATGTAATGACCTAGGACCCTTATTATGGTCTTATAAACTTTATATTTATAGGGCTCTCAATTTTAATTTCAAAATTAATCTGACAATGTCAATTGAGGAAAAGATAAAGATGACCAATGGCTAGAAGTGACCTAAAAAGGAGTGAAAGAGGCTAAGCATAGATTGGGAACCCAGAGTGGGACCGTGGCGGCCCGAGGTGCCCAAAGTATAAGGTGGGGAACCTAGAATCGGGGATATAATCTTAAAGAATTTAGAAAATGGGGTGATAAGTATCGGGAAATATGAGGGAAAGATGAAGTAAAACATAAAAAAAAGATGGCAAAAGGGGGGAATAATTGGTACTTTGTACACTTGAGAACCTTCTAAATAATAGTATAAGACCGAGCTAAATATTTTCTAATGTGAAATATTTGTTTCTACATTTTCCCCCACTTTATGTTGGTGAGCGAACATCTTAGTAACATAAAGTAGATAGAAAAGCCTACTTGATGTCCGTGTAGAGTGTAGAAGAAAACATGTCAATGAATTAGAAGCATGGAATGACAAAAATAAAGATGTGGAGGAGTGTGGATTCTAAAGATGAAAAATGTGTAAAAAGTGATGAGAGTGAACCTAGGGTGGAATGCGTGTGTGTAGCTACTACATGTGTGTGGTGTACTTGCATGGTTAGTATGGAAAGTACCATCGTGATGTGTTGTCATTGTCGATATCATTGTCATTGTTTGTTGTTGTTGCCCCCAATTTGACTACTTGTTTCTCATATGGCGGACCTGCAAGGAGAAAATGATCAAGTAGTCAAATATGTATGTATGTAAAAATGTTGTGTAAAGTATGCTAGAATAGAAAGTGTAAATGGAAAAATAGAACATTAGAAGGATATCCTGTAATGTTGCAAAATTTTTAGGCGATCTCATGCCACCATGGCTAAAGAATTTTAGGGAGGAAATTCTCGGTGTCCTCCAACTCTAACCACTTCTACTACAATTTTTGAAGATATCTCTGTACTGCACTAGTTTTTTGGGCGATCCTACTCCACTCGACGAAGAAGTGTAGAGAGGCCACCCACTGTAACCATTGAGCCTGTGACTGCTCCATAGAATTGCTGAAGGACACCATGTCCTGTTAAGGCCATTGTGTATGGAGTTTTAGACTAGTCTGAACTCACTTGCTATGTGTTAACTAGTGTAGATACATTGTGTTAGTAAAACCCTCAATGATGCCCCCTCTTTGGGGGCACATGTGATGAACCTAGAAGGAGAATGCGGCCCCAAGAGAGGACCAACCACACTCTGACCTTATAACTAACTCAGCCTTGCAAAGGGGGAAGGGAAAGCACTTGGTAGATACTAAGGCACATATAAAAGGGGATGGCTATCTAATACAAGTGTTAGTCTAAACACATGCATGCAAATAAGTGTAAAAGACATAGAAAATGTAAAAACTACTAAGAAAAGTAGTGTAAACATGTAAGAAAACAAGGAGACCACACAAAGTGGGTTTCAAACATGGGACATCACTCACAATGTCACAAGACACACAAGGCCATCATGGCCGCAAAAACAATAGACAAGTGTGCACACAAGTAAAGGGAAAATCCCATATATAATAGCAAACAATGTAGACAAGTAGAAATACAAGTTGTCATGGGAACATGTAGTCCTCGCCAAACAAGTGTTGCACATGGAACACCCACTAGCATGTTAGAATGAAAACCATTATGTCAAAGCATGTAGGAATAAGTACAAAAGATCCTAAGTAAAAATGAAACAATAAACCTATATGAGACGAATGTGGATGCCCCCAACAACTAGTATAGTAAGAGTAGAAGGTGAGCATCAATGTCACGTGTAAATGTCTGTGTTTGTGATCACACTAAACAAATGTGTGAGTAGGCATGTGTGTATGATAATGAAATATAGGAAAGCAAGGTAACATGTGTAGTAAAGTGAACATGCAAAAAAACTAGTAAGAAAAAGTAAATACTACTAAGACAATGCAAGTATGTTATGGATGGATGGAATGTAATGCAAGATGGAATGATAAGAGCAACATGCCCCCTGAGTGTATGGAAGTGTATGCAGTTAGGTTCATTTTGTTTTCCCCTTAGCATTCAAGAATGAACTATAAATGAGAGTGTGTCATCGGGATATGGTCGAGTAGTGTTGGTTGTGTCAAAGACACGTTGCGATGAGTGTGTTTATGTAGTGGTGATGAAATGCGCAGGTGGAGAAAATGCACGTGAACCTTATAGTTAAAGTGTATATCATGAATTTGTTGATCGGAAGAGTGATGATTTAGCCCTAAGCGTATATCACTATAAGATGAATGGATGGGAATGCGTCATATAAGAAGGTGTGCATGGAACCTATAACCTAAGCGTATACCAAAAATTGGTTGGATAGAGGAGTGATTATTTATCCTTAAGCGTATATCACTATAGAATGAGTGGATGAGAATAAGAAGTATGGAAAATTGTGCGTGGACCCTATAGCCTAAGTGTATACAACAACTTGGTTGGATAGAGGAGTGATGATGTAGCCCTAAGCGTATATCACTACGTGATGGGTGATGAGGGCGTATTAAGTGTAAATAAGTAGGCATTGGATAATAGAAGGTGGTGATTTTAACACTAAGCATAGACCACTATGTGATGAATAGGGCAAGGGTGGTGATTTAGCCTAAAGCATAATCCACTAAGTGATGAGTAGGATAAATGATGATGTAATAGTACAGCTTAGAATATGATTATAGAATTGGTGAGTTTTGGATGTAAGCGGATAATGTAGAATGGGGAAGGAGTGGTGATTTAACCTAAGGTGTATACCACTATGGTATGTGATGAGGAGTGTGAGTGACGATATAACATAGAGCGTTGGTCACTAGTCTGAGGAATGTGGTATGATGATATGTCACATGTAGGTAAGTTCCATTTGATTGGTAAACCCTCGGGAATCGAGTATGGACCGAGGAACTAGAGTGCATAGGGTGGTGAGTGCAGTGCGTAGAAGACAACAGAGTGTATATGACCAAGGTGGGTGAATATGTGGTGTAGGTAATGTAACGTAGTGTGTGTAGTAGGTATGGAATATAATGTAATATGTGGGTAGGTAGAATGTATACTAATGATAGATGAAACTAGACCCAAGTATAAGGAAATCTAGTGTAGGATGTAGAGTAGGTAGGATGTATGCAGGAAATGTGGGTATGGAAGGTGGAATGCAATAAGTGTGTAGATAGGAATAGAATGCATAATGATAATAGATAAAACTAGACCCAAGTATAAGGAAATCTAGTGTAGCATGTAGAATGTATAGGATGTATGGATGACATAGAAAACTAGACTCATATATGATGATGACTAGTGTAGCGTGTATGAGATAGATGAGGTAGAAATGAATAGGAGATGAGGTATGTATAGGATGATGTAGGATGTATACATATGGGTTTGGTAGTGTAGTGTGTGGGGTTCAATGTAATGGTAATCCCTCAACAATCTAGTGTGAACTAAAGCACTAGGGTGCGTCATCGGGTAACGAGGGTGATATGAGATGTGATGTGATATGCTGATAGAAAATAAAACATAAATAGATATGGTATGTGTGATGTAAGACTATGTAACTAGGGAAAAAGAGGAGGGGGGATGTGTAATTTTAATACCCCCAAGTGTATGATAATGCATGTACTATGTAATAAATGATGTATAGGGTGATGAAACATGATGGATTTTGTTTAATTGATAATGTGTAAGAAGTGTTAAAGTATTATAGATGTGTGTATGTAGAGGTGGTGATGTAATGGAGAAATGTAAGATGAAACAAGGTTCTTCATGGTAAAATACCCCTCAACAGTCATATAGGAACCCCAAGAATATGAGTGTGTCATCAGGAGGGTAGAGTAACAAGAGTCATCTACCAAAGTCCAAGTTTATGCATGGTGTGACCTTATCGGACAAAGTTTGTAGTAGAATTGGATGGTGACAGTGACGATGTGAAAGTGTATTAGGAACACCTTGAGGAGGATTAGTGGCTTTGACAAACTTGATGGGTTGGAATGTAGATTTGGGAACAAGCCATGTCAGACCGAGTCTCAAGGGAGATTTTTAGGTTTGTTTGATAATGCAAAGTAGATGACCTAGCAAGAGTGGTTTGTGAACTAATTTTGATAGGTGGTGGACATTGTTGACTTGGGGAAATCATGGGTGATGGCTTAGGTGGAACTTGACTAACCAAAGAAGGTGTATGAGAAGTAGTATCATGATGCATAATGAATAGAGGATAAAAAAATCAGAAATAGGAGAAGCACTTGTTGAACTAGGAGAAGTATCACTATGCACATGGGAGGTGTTGTCAATATCACTTATGTAATGAATAATAGAATTGAAATCTTCCTTAGAAAGGTCAGGAGGAAGGTCACTAGTAACCGTGAGAGCTTGTTTAGATGGATTTGGAATAATCGAAGGAGAAAGAGACTTAGGAGTCCATGTGGGTGTGACCTTTGGAAGGGGATGTTGTGCACAGAATGAAATAAGACCTTGATGTGTAAGACTTTGGATTAGGTGATGCAAAGTGTGGAAATCATTTACATTATGTCCATTGATTTGATTATAATTGCAATATGGATGATCTGGATATTTTGTTGATCGACAAGGTGAATAGAAATGAGTAGGTGGTAGAGTGATCAATTGATGACGAACAAGATCTATAAAAATGTCATGTTGCTTAGTACTACGCTCAAATATGAGAGGTTCACACAATGAGACATGTCTTGAGGTTCAACTAAATGACATGTAGTGGACATAGATTGAATAGTAAAAGGTGAAGGAGAACAAACATGTGATTGTGAAACATCCTTAAGCTATTGGATTTCAGATCTAATGGATGTGATGGCGAGACTCCATAGATTGAAGAGAGGATGTATACAATTGATAAGCATTTGTAAGCTGCTAAACTTTAGATCGAAGGGATGTAATGGTGGATTTAGTGGTTGCAGATGTATCTTGAAAGAATGTATGCAAGGCTTGAAACGTATCTTGAAATAATGTATGTAAGGCTTGAACTGAGTCTAATAGTGGTTGATTAGATATGGGCTCACATAGACTAGGATTGATAAATAAACTATGAAGTATATATAATTAATTTATGTGGTGGCGTATCATCATCAAAATATGTGGTGTCTAGGGATTTTTAAAAATAGCTTAACAAGTGGGATGTCTCTTAAGTAAATTAGATAAATAAATGTGACCATAGGTGATAGAAGAAAATCAAGGTCCAAAGCATGAAAAAGTCGGAGTTCACCAAAATTACTAACAAAAATAAGGATGTACCTAGATGGCCTAAGGGGATATCTGGGGTATTAATGTTAATCTAGTTAGGAGGACTAAAACAATGTAAATGAACTAAAACAATATGAAATAAATGTAAATAAATTATTATAAATGAAATAAAACCCTAATATTCAAGAGAAAGGAAGGAAATGGCTTAGATGATAACGATAAGAAGCTGTCGCATAGTGTCACAGATTTGGAAATAAAATATGGAAGTGCAAATGAACCCTCATAGATACCCTACGAAGGGTAGATATGGCATATCTGAGATGACACACGCACTTGTGATTGTCTTAGGGTGCCTTGAGTGCATGTCTGGATGCTCGAACACCGCAAGTGCTTAAAACCTAAATTTGAAAGTGTCATAACTTGGTGAAACCCCGCATATTTGTCACACTCTGGATTTGTCGGATGAGGTGAATAATGACTGCAAAACAAAAAGGTGAGTGCAGTTAGGATGGTATTAGCTGCCAAACTTGCGGTCTTATCTTTAAGCGTTGGACTACATTTCAGACCAGATTTAGGTCTAGTGAGTTTGTGTATGTCGTGCCCTAGGTGCTCTTATGTCAATTGCACTTTGTGAAATAGCGAGCTATGGTAGCTATAAAAGATGTAGATAGTAGAATATAATGAATAGGATCCCTCCTCCTCTAAGAATGTGTGTGATGCAAACTTTCCTAGCTTGAATGTATGGTGCTATGTGGATAAAATATTATGTAATGGATGCAACCCCAGATGGAGTGATAGTAGTGATAAAATGAAATGACCTAGGACCCTTATTATGGTATTATAAGGTTTATATTTATAGGATCTCAAGTTTAATTTTTCAATTAATCCTAACAATTCCGACCGAGGAAAGAAAAAGATGACCAATGGCTAGAAGTGACCCAACAAGGAGAGAAAGAGGATAAGCATAGATTAGGGTGCCCAGAGGGACCGAGGTGCCTTGGGGTGCTCCAAGATAGGGTGGGGTGCCTAAAATTAGGGATAGAATATTGGGGAAGTTAGAAAATGGGGTGATAAGTATCAGAAAATATGTGGGAAAGACAAAGTAAAACATAAAACAAAGATGGCAAAAAGGGGGGATTAATTGGTATTTTGTACACTTGATAACCTTCTAAATAGTAGTATAAGACTAGGCTAAATATTGTCTAATGTGCAATATTTGTGTCTACATCACCTTCATATTGGACCTACATATTCTTTCACATAGCCTTAGATTATTTGCAATACATCACC
Source organism: Taxus wallichiana var. yunnanensis (assembly GCA_018340775.1). Lineage (NCBI taxonomy): Eukaryota > Viridiplantae > Streptophyta > Pinopsida > Cupressales > Taxaceae > Taxus > Taxus wallichiana. The sequence goes on from CM031238.1 coordinate 863,766,131, forward strand.
TTCACAAGTTTGGATTCTCCTAAAAACACATCAAAGTATTCATAGCCTTTGAATTATCACTACATAGCTTATTGTCTACATTACTAGTTGGTGGAGTAGTATAACCATCCTCCATATATTTCCAAATATCAAACCCTAGCAACATGATATGAGTACTCATCCTCTGACTCCAAAAATCATAGTTCACTCCATAAAACAATGGTGCTTCTTCTTGGTAGAAGAGTCACTCTAGTGACTCACCATTTTTGTGCTTAAAGGACCTCCTTTTAAGTGATCAAACTTCTCAAAAGGGACCTTATCTGATACCAATTATTGGAATCTCAATTAAATGAGAGGGGGTGAATCTTTCCTTAAAAAAATTTAATCAGTTTCACATTTTTTTATTTAAACCAAAAACCATTTATCCATTCATTAACGTGTGTAAAGCATTCAATCAAATCAACATAACCATATAAAAGACACAAGAACATAAGATATAGGGGAAAACCTCAAGGGAAGAAAATCAATATATATTTTGATTATATTACTCAAATCAAAAGGATTTAGTGAAGCACTAACTTCAAAAGGTGCATGACCCCTAGTTTAGTAGAGCACCTACCCTACAAGGAACACCAACTCTAGTTTAGTGAAGCACCAACTCCACAAATATACTACAACCACATAAGATGATAAATCACCAACTCAAACACCTTTTTGAAGATATATAATTTATTTTTTTATAATAATGGCGATGGAGATCACCTATTCAGCTCATGCACCTTCAAACCCTTGTTCAAACCTTCATACAACTAACTCGCTTTATCTCTCACTTTCTTCACATCTCTTGGCTTCAAAATCTTGAAAACACACTCTATAACATTACTTAACCTCTTAAACACTTCCTCAGCTCTAAAAATCTACCATAATACCTATTTCAAACTCACATATGGGTCATAATTTCTCTCTCTCTCTCTCTCTCTCTCATTACTAACTCAAATTTGAATTCAAAATTCACTTTTATTTGAACTTCATATCTCAAACACAAAGGAGCTATGTCCTACATCATAATTTAGAAAAAAAAACTTAAAAATTCCAAAACTTTCATTCAAAAATTCATATTGGGCCCATGTAGGTCATCCATGCCCAAATGCACCAAACTAGCTCAAAACAAGCTCAAAACCCCATCACCTAGATGAGCTAAAACTAAAAATACCAAAAACCACGATTATTAAAGATCCAAAATTCATAATAAAAGTTGTAATATTACCTATCAAAATTATACATGGTCATTAATTAGCTTGCACAATCAAATTATTCATAACACAACTCAAAAGGCTCATATCCTTCACTAAACATTTGTTTCCAGGACCCTGTCTTGAGTTTGGACCTCAATAACACAAAAAAACACATAAAATATAGAATTTAACCACTCCTTGGAATCATCAGACCTATAGATAAAATCCATGCATGTTAGAGCTCTTGAAACATCCATATGTGCAAACCACACTCACTTCCTCTTCACCAGATTGAGCTTCCCAAAAAGTAGTTTTACAAACTTAAGCGATTTTCACCCTTTATTCCACTTCCAAGACCTCCAAAGGCATTCATTAGGAACAAAATTAATCCTATTCACTATTCAATTGATATAAAGCATCATCCAATCCATTTAATGCCTCATTCACCTCATTCTTTTAGCATGATAAAATATGTCCGAGAAACAAACATCCTTCTTCTCCACAAATTAAGCTAGATGACCTATAAAATATCATCATCATGAGACAAATAATATACCATTTGAAATAATTTTGAATCTTGTTTCCATAACATATCACATTTCCTTCCAAATCCAAGTGGAAGGTCTTTAACCAAGCTAATCTTTGAAAACTACTTAAAAGCGCCTCAAACCGCTTTATGACTAGTCTTCATAAATAAGGCACACTTTTCCCTCTGGAAGCTCAACCATGATCTGAAAGTGTCATGGAAATCAAGAAAAAATCCCATACTAAAAAAATTTCAATTTATTTTGCAAATCCTTTGGATAACCTTGTCCAAAAATTGAATTTCTTCAAAACTTTCTTGTTTGAGCAGGATGCGGTCATCACCACATGCTCTACCATACCTTTCTAGAAAACTGGAGGAGTCTTCTACAAAAAAATCATCATACTAACACAATAATTTAATTCTTGAAACTTATGAAGTAAATCTCTCCTACCGCTTTTAAGTTAGGTTTTAAGCACATAAAAATGTGTTTACCTTCTTAACATTCATTCATAAAAACCTGTAAATAAAACCTATCCATTATTTTCAAGAAACCTTATTAACTCGGTTAATAATAATCCCTGAAATCCTCAAGGTCCCAAGCAAATCACACAATTTATGGTGACCATCGGAAGGTACAATTCGAGCAAAAAAATCACCTTCTTGTTATCAAAGAATACTTGTTAGAGATCACACAAGGAGTCCTGCATGGGAAAGAAAACTAGGATCAAGGGCGCGGAGGGATAGGAAGAACCCGGGTGTGGAGGGAAAGTACAGCTGTTGGGACTTAGTTGTTTTTAAGCATGACGACCTATTTTTTGAAGTTGGTGTGTGGAACACACCCATGATGATGTAGGGATGCGCACACCACACATAGTCATCTTTGGAGGATCGGATTGAAGCATTTTGCATGGAGATGAGCTAAGAATAGGATTTTCACTTCGAGTTAACTGCAAGAGGTCTATAGATAACACACTTGTATGTGTGGCTATGCCTATAAACAACACTTGGATATTAATAGCATACGACCTATTTTTGGAATAGATAAGTGGTGAAGGGAAAGTCCCCACCCTATATATATGATATGAAGTGCATAGTAAAGGACACAAATATAGAGGGCATGAACATATATATAAATATACACACAATGGGACTACTTTATCAGATCCATATGCACTTTGGTATAAATTGACATTATTGTAAGGAGCTTCGTGTTTATTAATAGATGGAAGATATTGGTGAATCTAAGTGTTATTATCGTGTGTAACTAAGTAGTGCATGTTATTGATTCAATCATGATTCTTTGTTTAAGTTTGTTCTTTCATAGATCTAAATGTGGCATGCATTGTAGAATGATGGATTAGTTATGGATCTATATGTTTATTCCTTCATCATGCTAACATCCTATTACAACAACCCTAAAGAGGGACCTGGTACCTTTGCACACTTTGGGTGAGTGCTTAGTCTAGGTTGAGTGATGTGTCAGCACGACTAGGGTGTTATCTGGTAAATTCTAGGCTTCATCATAGGTTCCATTGTCGGGACCTCTTTTTCAGTTTTTTTTCAAGATGGTTCATGATGGAGACGTATCGGTTAACTCTAGCAAGTATTGAGGAATGGATACATGAATCTCGAGGAAGAATATGCATGGCGGTTCAGCAGTGGATCTGAGTTTAATGCACGGACTTGGGTAGAAGATAATATGTATGAAAACCTATATGCGATATTTTTGCCATCTTTCAGTAGAATTATTATACTCTTAGCGGAATTGGAGGTATCATGCACTTGTCTGGACACAAGAAGAATTTCAAGCCCTTTATGATGCTAATCTAATATGGAATTGCATTGTAGATATGTGGTTTTGTGGTGTTCTAAAACGAGTTATATTATGGAATATTCAATTTCTACGTATTCTTTTTGGAGGTAGCTAAACTCTAGTTTTGTGGTATCCTAGAGGAACATATTTGCAAGGTATCCCTTTGGTGATCAAGATCTTGATGGTAACTTTAAATCTAGAGAGTAAACCGATGGCTAACTAAACTTCACCATGTGCGAGTCGGGAAGAGGTTTGGTGAAGGATGGAAGACCTAGCGGCAGAGAGGTAGAGAGAGGAGAGGCGGCTTAAGTATAATGAGGCATGTAACAGGGAGATAGAGAAGCAACATTCCATAGAAAGTATGGCATTGAGGAGAGAGATAGCTCGTGAAGGATTTACAACTCATGTAGAAGAAGTGGAGCTAGAGCATCATGAACTCCCCATCTTGTAAAACATGATAGATACCCCCTTGGCGTCACCCAAAATTGTGCCGAGTAAAAAGAATACCTAGGCCACGGGCATGCATCTTAATCCAACTGGTGACCTAGCCCTTGCACTTGGTTTTCTAGTATCTAGTATGACAAATAAACAACAAGCTAACTTGGGAAGTAGGAGAGAGGAGTAATTTAGGGAGAAAGTACATCAATGGTAGGACATACAACTTCAATGATATTTGGAGGAACATTCTTAGGCGCATCATCATTGCACGAGAATGTGAGTGCGCGAGAATGTTGGATTCACCTCACGGAAGTGGAAATACCTCACGAGGCCTGCATGTAGGGGTTCGGTATAGTACTACCGTCGGAGCATGGGGAGTACATCTACAAGTCCTATGGCAGATACATGTGGAGGATCAGGAGGTATAGGTGGTTCTAGTTCTGGCGGATCTAGTGGTTTTGGAGGTAGAGGGAACACAAGAGGTTCTGGATCAGGTGGTCAAGGCCCACAGTAACCATAGAACATTTATATGGAAATGTCTCTTCATCTTCTAGAGTATAGAGGCATAGAGGATGTTACTGAACATGTGCATATGTGTGAAATCTTGTGGCAAGCTAAAGGGATCACGACTTAAGTCTAAGTGCAAAGATAATATGGAAGAGGCCCATGGTGGTATTGTAGGAGGCACTTATACGGGTGATGCACTGCTCGGAAAGATCTTACTCATTTGGATCATGGTGGGAGACACTGTATAAAGATTGTAAGGTGTATTGCAAGGCGTGTGACCATTTTCAGCACCTAGGAAAACTAGGGCAAAGAGATGAAATGCCACTGAGACCTATTCTCAGTGTAGAACCGTTTGAGAAATGGACCATTGACTTTGTAGGACCTATTTCGCTAGCTACGCGTAGGACTGGATTGTGCTATATCATTACTTGCATAGATTATCTCACACGGTGGGCCGAAGCAACACCTATGAAGGACTCTGATAAAGCTTCTGATAGCTAGGTTTCTATGGGAGAATGTTCTTACAAGATATGGATGTCCTTTAAGCTTGACAAGTGATAGGGGTACACACTTTTTGAATGAGACAATCAGGATCCTATTAGATGATTTTATGGTTGCACACCATAAAACTACACCCTACCATCCTCAGGAAAATGGAATTGTTGAGGCTTTCAATAAGATTTTGAGCTAGACTTTGACAAAAATTTGTGATGTTGGAAGAAAGGATTGGGATGACAAAGTGTCAATTGTTCTTTGGGCATATAGAACAACTTACAAGAGATTGAACAAAGCCACACCATTTTAGTTGGTGTTTGGCACAGAAGTTGTTCTCCCTATAGAATTTATGTTACCTTCTTTGCACATTGTGTGTGTTGGAGGTCTAGCTGATGAGTAGGCTTTAGAAGAGCGTATTGAGAAGATGATTCAATTGGATGAGTGACGAGCCATAGCACGATGGAGTCAAAAGTAGGAAAAACTAGGTAGAAGGCATGGCATGATAGAAACATAAGGGATAAGAAGTTTGAGATTGGATAAATGGTACTTCTTTATGACTCTAAGTTCTTGCGCCATCCAGGAAAACTTAAGGTACATTGGTTGGGGCCGTATGTCATCACTCACATACTTGAAACAGGTGCTTGCTAGTTAGAAGCACTTGATGGAACACGGCTACCCGGTTACTTTAACGGGAGTAGGCTGAAGCCATACTATAAATAAGTCTTCTTGGTGTTTGTAATAAGGTAGTATTTCCATTTAGAATAACTTTCCATTATGCATTTCCTTCATTATCGCTATGCTTTGTCAATTTATTTGTGTTCTTGTGTAATAAGCACACTTGCATGCATGAAGCTAATTACTATGTGAAGAATGTTTATGCATAGAGGATTGCACATCCTTTTTGTGTGGGGTGGTTATTTATATCTAGGTACAAGACAAATTGGGAATTGAAAGGTGAAAGAATAAGCTACTACGGTTGTGATTTAAAGTTAAAAGAAGATTGCTTCTCAAAAGTGACCAAGGATGGAGATGAATGAAAGGATAGTACGTAACAATAAGAGGTAAGCAAAGGCCATGATAACTACCAGGGAAGGTATAGTGATGAGGTACTGGGCGCTTGGGCTGCGTTGAATAGAATTTTGTGGCCAGAGGGTAGGAGGCGCACTAGAAGGTTATAAGCTGGGGCATGAAAATGTACTTGTGCGGAACGAACGAATTTGGTCAATGAATGAGAGGATATTTGGTAGGTGAAGGAGAAATAAATGCATCAAAATTTGAAAAATATATAAGGATGGGATGTAAATTCATTTTTATCATTACGACTAAGAGAATTTGAGGAAAGAGCTAAGAGTGAAGAGTCGAGTGATCGGGTTAAGGTGTGAAGGGTGTGAAACTAAGCGTGACAAACAAATTTGTGTGAAAAGAATCTTGCGTCCCTAGTGGTGAAGGGTTTAAGTGAAGCAGAGAGATAGAGAGGAGTTAGGGCACGAAGTTTCCACCTAAGGCACGATTGAATCGAGCTAGGGTTTGATTCGTAAGTTGTAGAGTTAAAGAAGAGTATCCGAGTTGATCCTTCAAACCGATACAGGAGCATGTTGCATCTTAAAAATTCATTATTAATCTACATTCTTTCCATTCAATATTATTTACTATGAAATTTTGGATATAACCATTTTTGGGACGACATGATGAGATTAGTGTGGGGTAATGTTGATCAAGAAACTGTTAGAGATCAAACAAGGATTCGCGTAGGAGAGAAAGCCAGGATCAAGGCACATTGAGGGACGGGAAGAACCAGCGCGCGTGAGGGCAAGTTCAACTATTGGGACTTAACCAATTTTGAGAATGACGATCTATTTTTAGAAGATGGTGGAAGACACACCAACAATGCGGGACGTGCACACCACACATAGTCTATCTTTGGAGGATCGGATCAAAGCATTTTGCATAGAGACGATCGAAGAATAGGATTATCATTTAGTTAAGCGCAAGAGGTCTATAACTAGCACACTTGCATGTGTGGCTATGCTGTAAATGGCATGAGGTTATTAATAGCATACAGTCTATTTACGGAATAGATAAGTGGTGAAGGCAAGTCCCCACCCTATATATATGATATGAAGTACATAGTAAAAGACACAGATATAATGGGGCATGAACATATATATATATATATATATATATATATATATATATATATATATATATATATAATGGGACTCTTGTATCAAATCCATATGTGCATTGGTATAAATTGACATTATTGTAAGGAGCTTATGCATTTATTAATAGATGGAATATATTGGTGAATCTAAGTTTCATTCTCGTGTGTGTAATTGAGTAGTACATGTTATTGATTCAATCATGATTATTGTTTAAGTTTTTTCTTTCATAGATTTGAATGTAGTATGCATTGTAGAATGATGGATTAGTTATGGATCTATATGTTTATTCCTTCATCACGCTAACATCCTGCTACAACAACCCTAAAGAGGGACCTGGTACCTTTGCGCGCTTCGGGTGAGTGCTCAGTCTAGGATGAGTGATGTGCCAACGCGTGACTAGGGTGTTATCTAGTAAATTCTAGGATGCATCACTTCTTCTTGGCCATGTTTCACCAAAAACATCATAACTTGCAAAATATTCTCTGAGAATGATTCAAAAAAATTCTCAAACCTCTAGGACACCCATTGCATCATATCCAATCATCATCATGTCTCAAAAATTTCTCCATATTCTCATTTTCATGACTAGCCCTTGGGGTTTTGCATGGTTTAAGCTAGGGTCAACTAAAACAACACTATAACTCATCATGAAACCTCATGTGAGTGCCTAAATACTCCCAAAACATGATATCAATACTATTACCATGATCCTCAAGCCACCAAGAAACTCAAACCACCATGCTCCATCACCTAGGCTAGCTAGGTCACCTAACTAGGCTTGTTAGACCAAGCCATTCTCATTGTATCAAATCATTATCTCATGATAACACCTGAAACTCCATGTCATCATCCCCGATTCTAATCCATAATCCTCTTATTCATTAATGAGCTTTTAGATCAATGACAACACATAGAACTCAATATGCCAACATTCTTGATCTGTCCCAAAATGGCAATTTTAAGCCATAGTGCTAGTAGAAAAAGACACTTTATCTCATCATGTCATGGGATTGAAAAATTTGTATTGGAATTATACCACCTATACATGCTCATATAGAACTTAAGAACATGCCATTTCATCGAGAACCACTCTAACACAACTGACTGGTTTTTGACATGTTTAGCCCTTAGCGATAGGTGACCTTGATTGAGAGAGATCACTCAAAATTTACAATAAAAACACCTAGATATTTTTATGGACACCAAATAAACTTCCCATACATGTTTCCACATCAAGGTTTTCATTTACAACTCTTCCATTAATGACTATATTACCAATTTTCTTCAAAACATGGGCAAAGCGTACTTTACTGATTTGTACGAGTATGAAACCAATGCAAAAATAAACTTGGAGGATTACTTTACAATCCTAGATGATCACTTTGTTTTTCTAAGAAGTTTGAGGAGAAAAAACTTCATTTTTTGTCCATCGCTTCATAATGAGGGTTTTAGGAGGGTTTAAAGTAGTTTAGCTTGTTAGAGTTTGTTCATAAAATATAATATGTCATTATTTCTCATTCCAACTCTAATATAGGTTACCATGCAAAGGTTTTACGTATCAATGAGCTCTTTAAATACAACCTTTGAGCTGGGAGAGAGCATTCTGGGAGTTCGGTAGAGCCAAAAATCTTCTAACTTGAAAAATCCTCTTCAATTTTGCATGAAAATTAGTCGACAACACTGGAGTATCCTTGTTCACATGTCCCAAACCTTGTTTTCTATTAAATGGGAATGTACCATCTTATCCAACACCATTTTTCCTCTGATTATTTCTTGTTCTCAAGGGTATTCATGAAAAGACGCCCAATCATGCCTTTAAAAATTGATGAATGACTGTAACATCATCTAAAGACTCCATACAAGGTGATTAAGCTAAAATGTGAATTTATGCCTAATCTAAATGCAATTGTAGTAGTATATTAATAAATAATTAATTATAGAAATTAAGCCAAGCAAACTAAGCCAAAATATATGAAACCCTAAGTGCAAAGAGAAAGTAAAAATCGTTAGCTCATTCGTAGTGAAATCGGGAATGTGCCAAAGTGATGATCAGATGAAAAGAGAGGGAGAGGTGTTGCATAGAGCCTTAGAAAATTGTGCTAAATGACGATTTTCTTGGTTTGGGAGCTGCGGGTGTCCTAGGCCTATTTCTAGGGCCCGTGTTTGCAGAAATACTCAAAACCCTCCTCTCGAGTGGTCACTAGGTGTTTTCCTTTAGTCCTTTATGAGGTTGCACGATGATCACCGGAGTCACTTTGAAACCTAAAATGAAATAATGACTTGCAAAACCCTCAAATAGACATCAAATCCTAAAAAATAAAGATGCAGAATGAGGGGTCAGACTGTCCTTAGTTGTCACAATGGTGATCTTATGACTGAGCATTGCACTACATCTCAGACCCAATGTATTTTTGTGTGTGTGTGTGGAATTGTGCCCTAGGTGGCTCTTGTGCATGTTGTACTTGATAGCGAACAAGTAAGCTAGATGTAAATAAATGTAATAGATGTGTGCATGGAATAGAATGAACTCCCATCCTATGAAGTGTTTAGTTTTACATGCAACTCTACTCTTACCACTTCATCTGCTATCGATCGGAGTTATAAACGTGCATTAATAAAATGGTGATTTCAGGTCTTAAGGGGAAGCTCCAATATATATTGCCCATGTTGATGAAATATTATTATTTCAATAAGATCGTGTATTATGAGTGTGTTTTTTATTTTGTTAGTTTCATGTATTATGTCGAATAGCTCTCATTGTGAATGTTTTAGTTAAGATATTTGGTGTGAGTGAATTCATAAATTGATCAAATTCTTTCTGGTTTGGTAAGAGCGATTGCAGTGTCAAAATTAGAGTTGCATAGTGGTGAGATCCGAGTCAATAGGCTCAAAGATACTTCTCTATGTGGCATACTAAATCCCTTGAATCATTGTTTCATTTCATACGAGATCTATATTATTCAACAGTTTCTACTCTATAATGTATCCTCTAAGATGTCCACTTGTTTGTTCTCAAGTTGTGAAGCCTTTTATTAATATCCTCAAGAAGTAACAAGGTAGAAATTATACCATCTAAGGGCATAGACCATCTTCCATTCTACCATCTAGCAGTTGGTAACAAAGTAGATCATTGGCGATTTACATTATTGTATCATCTCAATGTTCAAGACTTGAAAGACATCCTACGCATAGGTTTTCCTAGTCATGTATTCCACATGGAAGGGGGTCTTTGGTACAAATACATCACATCTATCCCATTATTACGATCATCCATTTAATTTATCCGATTACTATGAGTCAATTCATGCAATCGGACCCCAAATTGGTTGGATTACAATGTTGCATATAGAATTGGTGTGGAACCGGCCACTAGACTCGTGGACATTTTCTAGTTTGTAGCTCGACCGAAATCCTGGTGGATATCAATTTTCATTAGAATTAACTTTCCAAACTCCAACATGTTTCGGTCTAGTCCAATAGCTGAGTGTCATTCTTCAGCATATAGCTAATTTTAACTATATTTCTCTCTATTTATAGTGTATGTAATTAGTGTGTCGGGATATTTTCTTAGTTATTTTTATAATAGCTTTAAGATGTGTTTGAGGTTTATAGTTCAACCATTAGGTATCATTGTCTCATGATGTTAATAAGTTGTAATTTGAAGTAAAGGGTGAGTATCAAGTTTTATTGATTACAATAATATATGTTATATATTATCAAGTATGAGTTTGATTGATTTTTAAGATCTGAATATTTTTATTGGATTGTAAGTCAATTTATATCAATTTAAAAAAAATCAAGTTGTCAAAGTCGTGTCATTCAAAAATTCCATAAAATTTTTTTTTTTCCTTATGGACGTATTTTTGGTGGAATCGATGTTTGATTGAGGTATGTAAAATTAAGCTCCATGATCCAATATTATTGAGTTAGCAACATCATATCAGAGGAAAAGTAGGCAACAAAGGATGGAGGACAACCAATGTGCTCTCATTAGCCACTAAAAATGAGGTCACTTGATGATTTGGTGGCATCTTTTCATTTTCAGATTTTGAGTTTGTTGTGTGATGAATAAGAGAACATCCATGTTCTGTGTGTAATTATGTTTCTATATTTTCCTATTACGATGATGATATGGAGATTTGTACCATTGATACTATAACATGAAGTGTTCTTAATCATATTGACTTGAGGGTTGATGTGAATTGGTTTATGGGTCCCAATTCACATATTCACTGGATAGCTTGATGGGCCCCTATTCATGGATGATGTAGTTCCCATAGTCAGTGTTGAGTATTGAGACCATGTGTAAGCTACGAGAGCACGTTGCTTGGTTGAAATGGTGGTTTTCCCCATGTTTGTACAAAGGGGAATGTTAGGAATATTCTTGTTTATTACTCACATGGGTGAGTTTGTTGTATTAAGTAGTTTGTTTTATTTTTTTATGTATTGTTATGTGAGTTATAACAACTCACATAACAATAGTTATAGATCTACTATTTTAGCACTTAACTCCTTATTCTAAGGAGATGTAGTGCCTATATATTTGCACTATGTTTTCTCAAATGATGTACACTAAAATTATTATTTCTGTGTTCAATTTTCTTTGTGACTCTGCTCTTACCACTTTAGATAGCTAATGATTAGTGTTTGGTGTAGCCACTTATTTATACCCAATTTTCTAGGTGCAATGACACTTCATTCAAAAAAATTGAATGCTCACCCGAAGCACGTGAAGCATACCGGGTCTCTCCTTTGTGTTGTCTTGTCAAGATGTTAGCATGCATGTTCATGATTACCATTATTAAGGCATGCATTCAGATGTAAACCATTAAAAACATCACAAAGAAACACATGTAATAAGGAAACATAACAGATCAAACCATTACTAAGATCAATTGCACTATGTGGTCTCCATACTCAAATATATTAATTACTAGAATCCATCCACAATTATCCATTAATACTCAAAATATCTGAGAACAAAAGTTGAATACATAATAATAGTCACGCAGAGAGTCATGTGTGCTAGTGTATTAGAGAAACATAACTCTCAACACATTCCGTTTCTAAAACTATGTAGTTCAACTATATTTATAGGGGTGGGGACTTTCCCTTCACCGCCCATACATCTCAAAATAGATTGCATGCTCAAAATAGCCATGCACTTACAGCTGTATGCTTTTACAAAGAGGCTAATAATAGATTAATCTATAAATCAACTCTACTTTAATCCTATTATTAGTGCAGTCTATGCATGACCTTTGATCCTGTGTTGGTCCTAAAATAGATCTTTCTTAGTTGTGAAGTCTTCTTGCATTTATTTTTCTTGGGTCGCATTCCAACCAATTTTCCTATTTTATCTCGTAACATCCAAAATCAGATAAGTCTTGGGATTTTCTCTTACAGCGTGTGCTTCCTTAACCTTCCCATGCACGCACTTCTATGCCCCACTTGTGCACCTCAATTCTTCGCGCTATCCAAATACTTAGTATATTTTCCTAACCCAACATTACCCCACACTAATGTCATTTCTAACCTAGAAATTGGGTTGATTAGCTTATCTCTCCAAGTACAATCAATAAAGAATGAAGAACAAAAGAATGAATATGCAATAAAATACAAGGCATGATGACACGTTTCTCCTCTACTACACTAGGATATTAGGGTACTCCTTATTGATATCAGCTTCTAGTTCATTCCACTCTTCTATCAATTTCTTGGCTTTATCAATGGTTAATGCCAAGGGTGCATGAGGAGTTCTTCTACTTCACCTACAGATGAGTGTGAATCACCATGTTATTTATTGGGTGACTTACATGGTTGAGGAGCTTAGGAGTTAAAATAGCTAGTGGCCTTGATGAAGAGGTAGGTTTGAGGACCCTTTGTTGAAGAGTTTTCTTACGAAATAAGGTCGCGTGATGCCCATATCCAAGGTAACCGACCCTGTTGTGGAAATTTTTGCTCATTTGTTAAAAAAATTGAATGGCCAAGAAAGATGGGGCATGGAAAATAAAAAGTGGCTCCACATTGCAAAGAAAATGTCAAAGGGTCTGCATACAACTTATCTTCTTTCATAACATAAAGTATTCTAGAGGAAACCCATAAAGGGGATACAATCGGTGGGAGCTATCCTTCTATCTATTATGTTCACAGATATTTGGGTTCCTGATGGCCTAAGGGATAAGGTATGGCAGTACCCAAAAGAAAATAATTCATTGGACGAAATATTTTCCAATTATACATGTGATGGGACTATGAGTGATACTTATAAGAAAATTTTGGAGATTTGGTACAAGCGTATGTGCGAGGTCTTTGAACATGAGTGGAGAATACCCAGGAGTTACCTACCATGTTGGATAAACATGAAGAATTTTCACTATATCAACACTACTGCATTGGAAGGTTTGGGATGAAGGATGGTAAGTGGAGCCCTTGGTACAAGCTCCCCTATGCATTTACTACACGTTATTTCTAGGCCTCTGTTAATAGATTTTCCAACACACGCAAGCTTAGATTTGATGCGAGACATGGTTGATTGTGAGTAAAAAAAACTCCAGAAGACCTATTTGTATCTAGAAAAGTATGCATATATTGAGATGATGATATTTGATGACATTGTTATCAGTTCCATGTATTTGGCGATTGGGAATTTAGGTGTGACTAAGGTATACCTCAACCTTAAACCTGAATTGGTTAATGGAAAATAAAATGAGAATGAATTCAAGCTCCCTAAACTACCCAAGGGAGGACATAGTTGGCACTTTTTCAGGAGAATGAGCCCATCCCTCCTAGATCAGAAGAGGAAGAAATTGATGAGGAGATGGAGAATGTTGGTGCATCGGACCATAACGCGTGAGAAGATAACCAACTCTAGGGGTTAAGACACCGCACGAAAGTACTCCTCCCGGGAAATAAGAAGAATACGGAGTAAGGATTGAAACCGATGTCAAGGAGACATAAAAAGAATAAGGTGTCATAGAGGACTAGTGCTTCAGAAGAGTGTTGAGAAGAACTAGGATGTAGGTCACCGGCAGGACCCTCTCAACCATTAAAAATATCACTAGGGATATCTCCTGTGAAACCAAGTCCAACGAAAAAGACAAAGATAAAGCACAAGCATGTGCCTAGGGGAGATATAAAGGAAGAAGTATCTGACGAGCTTGTGCATTTTTTATTCTAAAGGGAATAACTGTATATGTAAAACTTCCCCATTTAGTGGTGAAATTTTTCTTCTCCCGATATTCCTTTGCAATGCACACTTGATGATATCCTGCAAAATCCATTTGTAAAGGAGTATATCTCACGCCCAAAAACTCCTTCAAGGAGTTATTCTATGAATGGGGTGGTAAAAGGATCAACTACACATGAAGCGTCGAATTCCCTTTAATCTAGCAAAATCCTTATTCTCCCATCCTTTTTGATGCTTATGACCATGGGGATAACCCACTCGAGACTCTTCAATAGGCTCAATGATTCTAGAATTGAGCATTTTATCAATCTCTTCCTTTATCTTCACGTGTAGATTAGGATTCATCCTATAAGGCCGTTTCTTAACCAGTGCACAAATTCTTTGGGTTCTATTTTCTTCTCACCTAGAGAAGGATGTGCTCCCTTTAACTCATTATAGCCCCACAAAAATAAGTCCTGAAATTTTCACAATAATTCAATAATATTGGCCACCTCTTGCTTTGACCAAGTAATCACCAATAATGGCCCCTTTAGGCTCTCGCCTCTATACCAATGTTAACATTCTTTATTTGTATAGGAGCATGATATGCGCATGGTTTCTCATCCACAATATCCATTACCTTACATGTACCTTCAGTGTGGTTAACCTCCAGGTTATCAACTTCATCATTATCTATCATGTACACTAGTTTGCCATTTTATTTTTCCTTCTATGTGCAAACCATCTCTTCTTCATCTGTTTCCTCCAAATCAAGGTGCATCTCAAGATCGGGCTTACAAACATCTCTAACATAAGCTCTTCAGCCTTCCCACTATCTCCTCGTGTGATGTAATTCACTATATGCAAGGATTCAATAATTGAAGGCTTAGTAGAAAATTAATCAAAGGTTTGGATCATACGTAAAGTCATGTCTTGCCAATTTATTGTTTCTCGTTTAAGTTCTACATGGACATACCATGTGCGCACAACCACATAATGTGGATTATATCTTATGCACCCAAAGTGATGGTGGTAATTCCTCCCTTCCCTACACCTAAGATCTCTCACACTCTTGAACATGATGGGAGGTAGGAGACTTCTCATGAAATTCACATGTTTGATAAGGTACATTGCTCCTTAGAAACCTAATAGAAAAAGTGATTCTCACTTCTCACCATTCCAATAAGTTTCCTCTATGTATAGCCCATTAGTGCACCGCCATCCCATAAAGAGTATAGACCAATATTTTTCTTATATGCCCTTCGTTTGTCCTTTGGACCTCTATGGCACACAAAAATACATCAGGGTTTCCTTCACTAGTATACTATGGTACATAATTACATCCTAATCACCTTACCATGCATTACCTAATAATTATGATAAATCTCCCTTTGACCTCATGCTTGACCATGTCACACATTCCATGAGCCGGCTATCACAAGCAACACTAGTGGTGTCACTAATAGAATGTGTGTCTTCCTAATGAAAAACACCCTCCTTGGATGATTATAAATTCTCTCCGGATCACAAACTAAGTGTGCATATATTCTATTAAGCTATTCCAAGCTTATTTGTTCAACATAGGGCTCAAATTTCTTTTCAAAAAGAGGTATAATAATGCGCTCCTCATCATTCTCAAAACTGATACACCTTTTATTGAAGTGCAAATCTACTTTATATGCATAACACCAAGGTCACCCAAATAATGCTGGAAATTTTTCTACTTCAAATGAGTTCCAACATGTCAAATTATTTTGTAAACTTCCCCCGAATGGTAACAGATGTGTCTTTCAGTAACCCAATAGCCATGGCCCTAGTCCTATTCGCCATATACAATACATTCGTGGATTTTTATAATTGTGGTCTGCCCATTTGATTCCAAGAATCCAAAGTTAGCACATCCACTTCTACACCACTGTCTATTAAAATGTTGCACAATAACCAACCATCAATTACTACATCAAGAGTAATCTCTTTGTCAAATTCATGATTCTAAAGTGGTAGGTTTACATGAAGTATCTGTCTTTCACTCATAGACCTAGTGCATGATACCTTCTCTCACAACCATTCCCTAACAATGGAATGATGTTCTCCTATCGCAACATCTTACACACCTCCTTCAAATCATCCACATCCTTCTATAGGAGCTCAACTATATTTTCTCACTCTCTGTCATGTGCTTGCTCTTTCAAGCATTGTATCTCACCCTGTAATTCTCTAATGACTCCCATAGTCTCCTGATAGACTTCCTTCTGGTGCACAACATCTGGATACTTAGCATGTACTAATTATTCCTTTGTAATGAGTGGCTTAGCCTTCAGAGGCAAGCATGCATGCGTAACCTTAGCAAGACGTGTAGTAACCGGTAATTTTGTAACTCAAGTATCAGTGTCTTTTACCACATCCATTGATTAGAAGCAACACACTCCAATTTAATCATTCCTATGCCCCTTTCCTTCTTTTATGTCTTACACATGTGCTCATATAACTTCGTATAATCTTCTAACTTGTGTTGCTTTCCACACCATGAGAAGTAATATTCTAAGGGCACTTGCACTGATAGTGATCAGGGGATCCAAAAGTATAACAAGTTCCTCTAAAAAATCCTCCTATGCCACCGTCGTGACCTAGTCCTATATATCCTTTGTTAAATCCTATACTCCTATTATCTCCATGGTTGTGCCCTTTATGAGTGTGTCCTTTTTTCTCCTTTGATCCACTAGCCGCACTAGTCTAGTACACTCTGTCTCAATAGATTCATGGATGTGATCAATAAACTTGCAATTAATGGTGTCATGTGTGTGGGAATTGTAAATTTTATAGTACATGGATACCTTCTTTGTAAGCCCTTGTTGCAATAGAAGGAAATATCAAACATTATGATTTAGGTGACAAAATTCACAATCTAAAATTAATGCTCACATTGACTTGCGTGGGAGATTGTCTTCAGTATCTCCCTCCACTTCATAATCTACACACCAGATTCCACTTCACATCTCATGCACTGAATTGGGAAAAATATTCTGCAACTGTTTCACCATAGCTACAATCCAAGCTTCCAAAAATGGGCTTACTCAAAGTATCAACACTCCCACGTCCTCGGTGTGCGGGGCTATTTCCAGAGCCTCACACGGGTCCACATAAGTCTTATGAGAAATTACTCTATGGAATGGAGTCAACAATCCTCCAAAAACCATTATGTATGCTAAATGGGTTGAATTCCATAAGATAATTTGGAGAAAAAAATCTTGAAATACGCATCATATTCTCTCACGCTTTCGGCTAAACCTTGCTTAATATCCTTTAGCGTGATGATGCTCTATTGCTTCGAACTATGGAATGTGGAACTCTACTAAAAATGAAGTACGTAAAGCATTGTAATCCACCATAGTCTGATGTGGGTCATACTTCATGTACCAACTATGCACGCGCCCTTAAAGAGTAGTGAAAATTGACTTTCCTTTCTATTTGAGGTCAGTAATTCCTTTGGAATGCCATAGTAGCTCATACTTGTGCACGTGATCTGCTACATCTTCAATACCTTTATATTCTAAGTAGCGGAGTGACATTTCATAGTAAACCTATTGAGGTTGTTGTGGGGGTTTCTGGGGATGTGGACCTTTTCCACCAGATCTAGAACCAGAACCTCAACCAATATTTCCTCCACCTCCAGAATTGCCTAATCCACTTGATCCCAATCCTCCCAACCCTCTTGATCCACATGACCCTCCCATAGTAGGCACTAGACCAATGGATGTACTTCTATGAATTCCCTAAGCGTAGTGATAAAATGAACTCCTATGATCTATGAATTGTAGTACTCCTAGAATTATTCCCAACATTTTGCGTGCCCACACTCTATCCTGATGACATGCCAAAAAATATTCCTCTAATTAGACCTCCAAAAATGATATCGACTATGTCACCATGGGAACACTAGTAAATTTATCTCCCTGAATTCAACACAAGATGATATCTACTTATCTCTGCTTATTTACTTGCACTACCATGCTTCTCAATAACTACCTGGATCTGAAACACCAAAATGCAAGGGCTAGGTGGCTAGGTGGGATCACATGCACACTGCGGTCCTCATGCTCTCCTATGATGTGATCTCATCGAATCCAAATTGGATTCTCTCACACTTACCAATATTGGGAGAACTAGATGTTATGGCTCCTCATCTTCCATGAGAGTTCTAAATCCCTGGTGATCCATCTCTTCCCTCAAAACCATTGAATTTATAACTTCTCTTACTATTTCCTTTCCAACGCTTCATTATACTTGAGCCAACTTTCCTCTCTCTCCATTGATGCCGCTAGAGTCCTGTCCTTCTCTCGCACCTACCGCTGCCCCTACACGTGATGAGGGTTCAACTAGCCATATGAAGGCACTCTAAATCTAGTTCTACCATCAAAATCATGATTGATAAAGGTATAAAACGCAAGTAGGATCATCCGGGCTCACGTAGGTATAGAAATCAACTTCTTTAGGACATAGATACGTAGAAATAGTGTACTCTAAAATATAACTACGCATTATGCCAACACACTAATAATCAAAAGCTCATTTCCACTCTACATCAGCATTAACAAGAGTCTGGTAATCATTCCATGTCCATGGTCTCAGCCTATTAATACTACACTTCCCTATTATATACGCTGACAACCACTCGTATAATCGTACTAGAAAAAAGCTAAAAAATGTCTCATAGATAACATATACAGATTGCCCTCCACCTATTTGTGTGCATTGGTATTAGATCTAGTGCTATATTTATGTGCAAACTTGTATTTTTTGTTGTCTATCCATCCTTCAATACTCTCCAGAGTCAATGGATTTTCCATCTATATGCAACATCTTGAAAGATAGTTTGAAAAGAGTTCCCAACAACGGAACCAAGATGCAGCCACTTATTTATACCCAATTTCCTAGGTGTGTTAGCACTTCATTCAGACAAATATGAACACTCACCCAAAGTGAAAAAAGCCTACCAGGTACCTCTTTTGTGTTGTGTTGTCAATATGTTAGCATGTATGTTAATGATTACCATTATTAAGGAATACATTCAGATGTAACCCATTGTAAACATTACTAAGAAACACATGTAATAATGAAGGATAACAGATCAAACCATTACTAAGATCAATTGCACTATGTGGTCTCCATACTCAGATATATCAATTACCATAATCCACCCACAATTATCCATTAATACCCAAAATATTACAAAACAGAAGCTCAATACATAATAATAAGCACCAGAGAGTCATGTGCGTAAGTTCATCAGAGCAACATGACTCTAAAATACATTCTATTTCTAAAATTATGTAGTTTAAATATATTTATAGGGGTGGGGACTTGTCCTTCACCGCTATGCATATCAAAATAGACTACATGCTCAAAATAGCCATGATCTTATAAATGCATGGTTTTACAAAGAGGTTATAATAGATTAATCTATAAATAAACTCTACTTTAATCCTATTATTAGCATGGTCTATGCATGACATTTGATCCCTACTTTGGTCCCAAAATAGCTCTAGCTTTGTTGCTGAAGTCTTCTTGTTTTTATCTTTACTTGGGTCGCACTCCAACCACTTTTCCTA